>JAODLC010000047.1:15147281-15173015 GCA_026781145.1 Hippopotamyrus pictus
CAGCCAGCCAGTTAGCCAGGCCGGCAGACACACTGACGGCCAGCCAGCCAGTTAGCCAGGCCGGCAGACACACTGACGGCCAGCCAGCCAGTTAGCCAGGCCGGCAGACACACTGACGGCCAGCCAGCCAGTTAGCCAGGCCGGCAGACACACTGACAGCCAGCCAGTCAGCCAGCCAGTAAGCCAGCCAGCCAGCCAGGCCGGCAGACACACTGACATTTAGTGCATGTACCCTTTAAGATGACACCTTCTCCATCCGTCACTTATGGCCATGTCCCGTGCTACCAATCAATGTGCCGCACTGGAGAACTGGCACCGGTTTCACAGGCATCATCTCAATCACTGCAGGTTACTAGTGATGCTTAATTGCCCAAGATGGCACAGGAGTCATCAGGAACACAACCCAGCACTACAGATCGCAGGGTTATAATCAGCAGACAAAATTTCAGGACGAGTCAACACCCCCCCCCCCCCCCCCCCCCCAAAGAACCTCCAGCCCCCATGAAGACTGTCACCTGAGTAGGCCGCGCGACTCGGAAGATGACTCAGACTAAGAGTGCCTCAAGACACCCGCTCAGATCTGCAAAGGCAAATCCACCCACTTACGGCCTCATTAACTGCAGTGTGTTTCTTTCGATGAGTTTTGAACCCATCTCCCTGTACAGAGGCCTTAACGTGCATCACTGAAAGTAAGAGCTGCAGCAATAAAAAAAAAGACGAGGGAGGGACGTTTTTATAGAACACAGGTTGCAAAATGTATGTAACTGGAGGACGATGGTTACACTCGTCTGTCTAACTCTACAGGGATATTGCTGCCAAACCAAATGAATTAAGGTTTAAAACATTTGAGAGTCAGGGCAGTAAACAGATTAAAAATAAGGCACATTTCTCTGTAAAACTAAACTAATCAACATCAAGCAAAATGCTTCTCAATATAACACTACAGTCCTCAGAGATACGATAGCTGCAGGCATGAATTTCAGCTGAAGGCAAGCAGCAGAGTGAATCAGCACTTATTTGATTTTAGGCGACATCTGTATAGCAGAGCACCATGCACACAAAGGCACCGGGTTCGTTTCCCGCTACCTGCTAATTTACATAGAGTATAAGCAGCAGTGCGCCGCGCTCCCGCATCAGCCCATAACCGTGATCGCTGCCGTCTCTCACATCCTCCGGCATGCGGCAGCTTTAACCGATTCACAGTGCTACCGGGGATTCACACTGGAGACTTAATAGCACCACGTTCCACTGTCCGCGAGCCGGAAAATTAAAAACACCCCCACTCTAATGAATGCACACCAACACACAGAATGGGGACTCTCCATTCATTTCCATAACCCTAATCACAACTATGACACCATTAACCCCTAACCAGCCCTAAGCTTAACCATAAATAACCAAAGAAAATACAAGACTAAAAAAATGTCCCCAAGGTCAAAATAACAGGTTTCCCCACAATGTAATACATACATGACCCACACACACAGGCCCCCACTTACCCCGATTTCGATCTCTTCAGCATTCAGTCTGCCTTGGATTGCAGTGAATCCTCCCATCTCTCCAAACTAGGATGCAAAGAAACCACTTAAGAAATCGCCGAAGCACGTGTCACAGATTAACAGACGGCTATCCCAGAGGAAGAAAGCTATTTAATAAGGCATTAGCCAGCGTCTCTGCAAACACTGCCGACTGGAGCCTCGTTAAGAAGCTAATAATGGCAAAGAACACTGTGGATATTTCATTCTACTTCACAGGTGTAACATTACTCACGATAATCCACAGTGGCACTTGGGCCTAAGCTAAGGAGGAGACTTTATAATGAGTAAGCACTTACTCGGTTGACCAGATCCACTAGCCAGCCATGCGGCTCCTGAGGAGAGCAGACAAAGGACCTTTATTTTATTCCAACGGCTCTTTGATAATTCAGCAGCGTGTCACAGACACAGCTCAGTCCATGAAGGTCAGTACTAAATCCGAAAGCGTGGTAAACACAAGCGCATTACACACCAGGTATAAGAATTTACATGAATACAGTAAAATCCCGTTATAATAGACTTCAAGGGACCTGGCAAAACAGTTTGTTATATCCAGAGTTGCTGTATGCCCAGAACACAACTACAGGACACCATTTACTCATGCAACACCCCAGCAGACAAACCAGTGGTAAAGATTATTATATTGTACATGTAGTAATACAACTTTACCTGAGCAGATGCGTGACTATTAATAATCCCGACTATATATCTACCCTGGATATCACCGGCATGCCACGCGCCTTGTGGGCGGAGCCTGCATGTCTGTTATAGCCGAACAAAACTACAGCTAAACCAAACTGTTTGTCCGTTATAAGCGAAATTCCCTTATATGCGAGTCCGCTTTAACCGATGCTTTTTCTGCATGTTCTTAAAGGCGCACAGCCGGGACCAGCGGACCTCGTCCGTTATAGACAACATTCCGTTATAAGCCACTATAATGAGATTTTACTGTACCCGCAATGTATTATGACGCCACCCCCCCTCCAAAATGAAGTATTAACGAGCAGACTTTGAAATGTACAGGTTCCCAATTTTCTCAGATACTCTGCGTCATTTCAGCCAACCAGCCAAAGAGCCTGTGGCTATAGGTTTGATTTTTGAACTAGCTGCAGCAAGTTTTAATTCAGACACATCTAGCCTCGCTAAACAAATCTATTCTTGCAGCACCAGACTCCACAGTGGGATTGTCCACCTCCACAGCTGGTTTAATAATCCTTTCAGCAAATTTCATGAACAACTGCTCTCTCAATGTTTTCGAAGAGCTGCCTTTTTAATGATAAATGTGAATGCAAAATAAATCAAATTTATTCCTGCCCCAAGAGGTGAGAAGGGATGGATGAAATGAGTCAGTCATTCTTACCTTCTGGTAGCTGGATGTGGGGGAGACGGCAAACATGTTGTCCTCACCGAACACCTCGAGCCAGTTCCTCTGACAAGATTTCATACGGTTCTTGAAGTGGTACTCATTGTCTGGGTTAAAGGCCTTCATGAAAAGGAAAACCACAGTCAAGCGCTTTACTGCTGAGTAAGCAACAAAACCTTGGGAGGAATCAAATAGCATTAGCATTTTCCTTACATAAAAAAAATATCCGATATCTCAGTCAACAGATCCACTATCAGTTGACACAGGTAGCCCACCTTTGGCATTAATCATAATCATATGAAAAATGACTATTACAGCAATTGGATAAGACTTAGCCAAACAACTTCACTCTAACCTATTTTACCACAAGCCATTATTTACCTAGGAGATACAAGTCTCTATTCATACAGGCAGGGGGTTATTGGGCAATTGCAAGTTTAGTCATACATGTAGGTATTTATTAGTGAAACACCCGTCTCCATACAAGCAGGTCATGTAGAAATGCCTGTATATTTATACATGCAGGAATTTACTGCAGGTCTTTATTCAGAGGTAATTTTAAGTTATTTTAATACAAATTTTTGATAATTTGTATGTCAATTTGTATTTTTACAGAGCTTCATAATTTAGTTTAGATTTTTAAGAAGCAGCCCGTGAAAACACACAGCCATAATGTATTATAAATCACAGCACAGCTTTAAAACATTGTAAGTCCTAGAGAACAACCATAAAAACATGTGTCCATTTCTTCAAGGAATAGACTTTACTATCACTGGCCAATTTTGAACTTTGGTTCAAAAATGTTACAGAAAAGCATAACGACGGCAATTCTCACAACCTGCTTGACATCCTATATTCAATATACAGCTGAAGCAGGGCATTCTCCCTGTTTAAGTCTGAGTGACTGAATTGGCCAGAGTGTTCCTTTAGACATGTGTTAGTGTTAAAGATGTAACATGCTATTATTTCTTTGATTGTGCTGATTTTCATTCCCAAATGGGAGATCAGTATGAGCAAAGCTTTTTAATAGGGACCGATAATATTTCTTCTTGGTTGTAAACAACGTGAGAGCTTCAGTTGTGACGTTGCACAGAATCCCAGAATTCACAGCTAAAATCAAGAGCCAGTTAGCATCTCGCTGGGACTCAGATGTACGGGAAAAGTGAGGAAACATTGTTGCTTGGTTCATTTCATTTTAATAAATAAATAAAATCTACTTTGAACATTAATCTCCTATTTCAGTCCCTTTTCTTTTTCATGATGCCAAAATTACTCAACCTCCATTTAAACATGCTTGTTATAGCAACTTAGGTGCAACTTTAAATTAGTTGTGCTCTTTCCCTCAAGCTGCACAACCCAAATTCCACTGCTGACATTTAAAAAAAAAAAAATGGAACTCACAAATTTTCATTTTAACTAATATTTGTTAGTACTGTAGTTCGTAATTTGTTCACTTTTTGTATCTGGCACTTTTAGTTTTGATTTAAATTAACAAAATGCTTTTGTAATCGTTTCAGTTTCAGTATTTCTTAACAATAATACTCTTGCTCTATTCATACATACATTCAAGTATCTATTCATGGAGGCTGGTATTTACTGAGGAAATGCAGGTCTACAGTCATACAAGAAACAATTTAGTGCTGAAAAACAGGTGTCTATTTAAACAAGCAGGTATTTACTGAGGACGCGCATCAGTTTGCACCAGCAGCAGGCAGCCAAGGCCCTACCATGGTCAGGACGCTCATCAGCCCCACGGGGACGGGTTCCTGCCTGACCCGCTCCGCCACCAGGTCCACCAGCAGCATGAGCATGTTGTAGATGCCCTCGTGAATTTCTGTGCCCCACTTGTGCACAGCGCTAGAAGTCAGCAGCTGACAGAGGAGATGCCATAAGTTATTCTTTATCCAGACAAACAGAGGGTTTACCAATTTCATTCCGCCTCCAATTTCCTGTAGTTGAATATGTCCTGGGTGGTTTTAAGCATCCATTTCCTCACCAAGAGCAGGAAACTGCCCCCCCCCCCCGAGGGATCTCTCGGTCTACAAGCCCAGCACTGCCTGTGTGCTCCTCTACACACCTTTGCAAACCTAGGCTGTCCTGGCTGGGAGCCACTCGTACCTTTTTGAAGGCCTCTGGCATGCACCTGTCCATGAATCTCTTGCAATTTTCATCGGCATCAGCAAGACCTGCACAAAGGGGGAGAAACGAAAAAGTGAATCACTGCATCTCCACTGTAAACGCTCTAACTCACACAAACTGCTGTGCGCTATAACAAATAGTGTCCCACTTTATTATAATACACACATATAAAGTTCAGTAATACCCTGGCATACCATGTCAGTGGTGAGGCACTATGAAAAAGACTAAAAACTAAATGCAAGCCATATCTATACATAGCAGTACATCTTTCCTACCTTCTGACTTACCGAGTCTGGCCAGGCACGTGGACGCGATGAGGCACTTGCCCAGTGATTCCTCTCGCTTATAGGGGATGGACCAGTGGTCGGTGAAGACGCGGCCCTCCAGCTCGTATAAGTTGGTGGTGGGGAACTCCATGTTCCCGTCCGAGCAGTTGCCATTCTCATCGTTACTTCTTTGCTGAAGGGGCGGCAGCCATCGACCAGGGTGTTAAACCTCGAGGTCCAGTGTGACTACAGTCGTTACACTTAAGTTACACAGTAAGTTACACTGCTTACAGAGCCATAGAGCAGCATCATGTCCAAGCATTCATCAAATCGACAAGCAGAATGAACTTTTCCATTATTACTAAACTAGAAGGCTGATAAATTGCAACAATTACAGTGAGAAGCATTTTAATTTTTGGACAGTTATGCCAATTGACAATAGTCTTTCAAGGTATTCTTTAACTCCAAATGAGCAGTAAAGCTTTCCAAACTGCCCTGTTTATTAATTTACTCTGCCTTTTGATTGGCTGAATCAATACAACTCAACAACGGGCCTGTATCACAAAGCAGGACTTCTTGCTTAGCCAAATAACTTGTCAGGTTTAAGATAGTCTGGGCTCAATATAAGTGAATGAACATGAAATGCATTTAAACTTGGGTGCCTAATCAAGAAGTCCTGCTTCATAACACAGGCCCCAGGACTCCAATGTCAAACAAGCTCACATACCACAAGCAGCATTACAAAAAGTTGATGGTTAATGCAAATCCAAAGATCACTCTGCAGTGCGTACTGATATCCAGATCGGGGGGGGGGGGGCGGGACGGGACGATGACGACGACGACATTCACAGGCAAATTTTTGAGAAGCTTAATAATGTTGTCGGTTTATTCAAAGTGCACTTGTCACAATTTCCTTAGAAATAGTGAAGAGTTGTTTTGGGGGGCAGACCGGAATAAACACCCTCCATATCACAATCAATCCCCTGGGAAGCCAAGATAGTTGAGCTCAATCAACCCCCCATGTTATGGTAACGGACATTTTGAGGACTCCTGTGTTGTCATATACTGAGGTGTGCCTGATGCACAAAAAATGTGTCTGTAGTGACCTTGATAATAAAGAGTTACCAGATGCCATATTGAGTTTAAGTCAGGACATGTCTGCTGTGATCAGCTAATATCATGGATTTCAATCTTTGCTGCACATTTTAGGAGTAGGGGAGGTGTAGGAGATGCATCCACCACATGACAAACCACCTCAAGAATCTAAGTGCAGCCCTGTGGCAGGCGATACCTCAGCACCACACAAGTCTAAATGGAACAGTGCGAGTTTCGTCCAGTGGCTGGAGTGCCAATTCTGCCACCAACCTCCAAATTTTCCCTGCAAGTTGGAGGACCTGATTGCAGGGCTGGATGTAAATTAACGTTATATGGCATAATGTCATACCCAAGACTAAGCAACTGCAGGCTAAGGGCCCAATGGAGTAGAATACACGGGTATTCATGGCATTCAAATCAGCAACCTTCCGACTGCTGGCACAGATCCCTAGCCTCAGAGCCAACACTCCACCCCATTTTAGGGAAAAATGGGTATCGATTAAGGAGCCCCTCAAATAGGGCCTGTTCTTATGAATGACGATGCTCTGCAGGTAGTGTGTTCTCCATACTCCCTTTCATTTTGTGTAGTTAGCTCTTTAATAACGTTTTGTATTTTCTTTTCATCTTCATTTACTGTTTAATAGACGCAATAAGAATTCCTGAGTCAGTTACCAGGGAGTAATTTACTCTAATACCACTGGACCTTAAACAGCAGCAGATGAGGGTGGCCTACGATTATACGTCATTGCAGCTTCCCACTTACACTAGATTAGACTAAGTTGTTAAAACAACTATACTGACCAACAAGGGCCACTGACGAGAGTACGGTCTGTTTTAAATAATGTACAAAACAAGTAACGCTACTTAAGCACAGGACACAGAAAGCTGCAAACTGTCCACAAGAGCAAGATTATGGTGCAATCACATACTGGTTAGATTGTACATCAAGTCAATGGCGCGGTCAGAAGGCTAAGGGATATTACTCAAGTGTTACCAAATATTACTAAAAGCATGTAATAACTAAAAGGAAGAACCCAGTTACACACGCTAATGCAAGAATTAAACAGGGTCATTTCCCCTGAAATTTATCACACATCTCCCTTAAACATCTGCAGTCCCACAAGTGCCAGTAAGATATTCTCCCTTGACCTCAACACTTGACCTGGAATTATCCATTTCCTAATAGATGTACTTCTCCCAATGAATTCAACAACCTTACAAACTCATTAAAACAAATAATAATTCATCCTGAACCTCTGACCTATGCATTTTCCTCAGGTGATGCATTTTAAGGTCTTTGTTCATTAGCAGACTGTTCTCATTGATGAGACATGACTATTGGGTGACAAGCCCAGTTTGAGAGATTCAAGAAAGCTGTAACTGTCCACTGAAAAGGTTTTATACAGATACATGGGACATTACTAAACAAAAATCACATGTCAATTTCTCTAAAGAGAGTTTAGAAACAGCTCATTCTTTATATGCAGGTTAACAATTCAGTTGAATATTTTTGTAAAAGCACACATTTAAAGATCAAAATATTCTGCTGTACACAGAATTCCAACATAACACTTTCCCTTTCAAAGTGTCCTCCTTGCAGCACTGTTCCCAAAAGTGCAATCAATTTGCCTAATGTCTTCCAACTGACCATTTAGCTGACTATATTCGAAGTCACACAGAAGACCACGTGACCTGTTGTGCAGTTTCCTCTGAACGGCATTTTCTGGATGCGCTCTCGGTGGCGACCGGTTGTGTCCCATTCAAGGGCCCGCTGTGAATCTGGCTACTCAGCAGAGGTGCATGTCACATCCAGAAGAAAAAAAAAAACAGACCAAGCTCCAAAACGCGCGGGACACGTGAGTTTGTTTTCAATGGGCTGCTTGTTTTCGCCTCAGTTTTGGAAGCCCAGCTGAACAGCTGCAAGTTGTGATGCAGTGAGTGCTACCGTTCATCTTAAAGGTGCCCATGTCATTTCAGGGAGTCAAAGGGGGAAAGCTAGAGGACACAGCTTCCATTAAACCAAATGAAAAACAGTCACAAAACATCCATCCATCCATCCATTGTCCAAGCCGCTTATCCTACTGGGTCGCGGGGGGTCCGGAGCCTATCCCGGAAACAACGGGCACGAGGCAGGGAACAACCCTGGACAGGGGGCAGTCACAAAACATGACAAACTAAAATATTAACAGTGTGATAGTCATGATCTGGGACATTAGTAGCAAGGAGCAAAAAGACTGTCAAGCCAACAACACAGTGTTGAAAGCAAGCCTTTATTTACTCAATTTCTTAGAGTCTTGACCTGAAATGATAATTGCCACGTGTATTGGGGGGGCACGGTTATACCACTGGTATTTTAACAGCCCTCACATTAGCGCAAGAGGCGGAGGGTGTCCACCTTTTCCCCAGGTCTGTAAATACAAGAACGGAATCGGATGAATTACAACTCAAGAAATACAAACATTGCCTTTTTCTACAGTTGCTAACAAGTCCTACACAGGCTCTACCTGTTCCAAGTCTTCAGTCTTGGTCCCAAGCAGCCAGTGTACCAAAAAATCTGGCCTGCCCTAATGTCAGCAATAAGCAGCCATATAGAGTCAAATGTAAATCTACAAGTCAAAGTCATCTTGGCATAAACAATTTTGTTTATGCCCTATAGCTCCTCTTAATAATAGAAGGGCAGGTACAACTGCTGAGAAACAACAGCCTGCTGTAGGCTACAAAATTGTGTAACACTTAAAACTGCTTAAAATTTACTAAAAACTAAAACTAAAAGAGGAACAAATATCAATTAAATCTTCAAAATGGGAGGCAAGCTAATCCCTTACCCTGTTCATGTCACAGCAGAACAAAGCACAATTTTATTAGGTTTGAAACATTACAGGACACACATTTTAATCTACAGGTGTCTTGGTCTTTTCCCCATCTGGCTATCACAGTAAGAACCTGTCTTAAGTGTTCGTACTTATACATATTTGCCGGCAAATTTAAAGCAGTAATTTAAATCCCACAACAAAGCTGACGTCAAAGGCACAAAAGCATCCTTAATGTTACTCTGAACACAACTCATGGACACATTCTTTGCTGCCAATGGCATCAAGCAAATCAAGATTCCAGAGAAAGAATGATAAAACAGCCAATGGCCAGAGCATCACATCTAGTCCAGGAAGAACTCTTCTTTTATGATGTTCAGCTCAGCACATCCCGATCTTGTTCAGCTCTAAGAACAAGGTGTCCAGTCGTACTTTATAAATGTCATTTTGGGATAAGAGTTTTTTTAGCCAGGTAGCAATCATATATTCCCATCATTCCCACATTACCAGCAAAAGATGTCCACAGGAGCTGTGTGACTATCAGGATTCAAGATCAAAAAAGGCTTCAGGTGCCATAGCTTGTTTGTTACTGTGCATTGCAATCCTCCAGTGAGCACTGGTAAGTTTCATTATGACTCCAAACTGTGCTATAATTAGATGGGGCTCTCAAAGACTAACGCCTGGGACTTACATGTCATGTTATTGCCAGGGGTAACCAACCAAGTCTTGAGCAGAAGTAAACCTTCAGGGTGCCCATTCCAAGGCACAGATGTCCAGTAAAATATATTAAAGTAATAAACATGGTTCCTAGCAAAGCTTAAAACTGCCTAAGAAACCATAAAAAGCCTGATCTTAGTGATGCAAAGGAACACCAACTTATTTTGTCATGGCCCTCGTTCTGCTTTCCGGCAAGCAGAAACAGAACTCTAAGGGCAAGACAATGAGTCAGACTAACAGGCATGTGTGAAACCCCTTTTTTGCAGCAATCTAAGGGAAGACCAACAGCTCATTGAGCCTGGATGACATCATATATACATGGGACAGGAAAACATTAAGGGTAGGACGGACAGCACAAGTCAATGGAACAACAAATGCATATGCATGCTTCAAACCACACATTACAGCACATGTTACAAATAACCATTATACTCAATTATGCAATACCGGGGAACACTAGAGTCAGAAATAGAGAAAATGATCATGGAAAATTAAGGCATCAAAAAAATGGCAGTTTTTAACCCATCCCACCTTCCTGGCAGAATCACACAGGCCAATATGCTCCTAGATGTGGCAGATACGTCGTTTAAAACAGGCGTGGCATTATCAAGGAAATAATTTTATCTGAGAAAATTTATTTTTTGATGTATAAAAAAGGGTGCGAACACCTGAGGACGACGAATATGACGGGATGTTAACCAATAAGCGCAAAGAGAGGTTTTACATATCTAACATAGCATGCGACTGCAGCCCTGGTAACTATTCCTCAGAAAGGAAAGATTACAAATGGTCCTTCGACATATTAAAAACTCTACCTTCTGACACAGTCCAACTACATAAAACACGAGTACATCATTGGCCATTTAAACATTAAAATGTCAAATCAATAAAATGCGTTAGAAATTGACAGACAGGCAGGCGGTTTACTACAAGTATCATTCATTCAAGTTTTTAAGGAGGCTATAGCAGGCGGGGAAGGCCATAAGCGGACCGCAGTAAACAGCTTGTCATCACCATCCACCAAGCTAACAACCTACCTAGTACCTCAAACGCTAACAGACAAAAATAAAATAAAAAAAAATCCAGCGTGATACTAAACAGGCAGCAAGCGGGCGACTGACAGAGATGGCGAAAGCCAGTGTGGTGGGATACAGGCGCACGGTGACGGTTAGCCTTCGTGCTAACGATCTGTTCTGAGCCGGGCGCAGAGTGAACGAAAGCAGCGGGGCGCTTTGGTTAGTTTATCCTAGTTATGATAACCGGTTACCCGCTGGAGCCCTCGTGCTGGGTTTGGTGTGACTGAGGTTTTTTCCGCGCTCTCGCGCCCCTCAGCGCTCGTGACAGCCCGCTGTGCCGCCTCGCGCCGCGCCGCCCTTATGCATTCAAATCGGCTCATTAAAGCCGCACAAAATGACAGCCCGCGCCAAATATATGGACACGGATGGCGATTCCGTCTTACTTCGCCCTCCACCACGTCGTGGTAAGCGGGAGGTGGGTCAAATCCTCCCGTACCGCTCCCGCTGCGACCGCCACCACTCTCTCCGTCCCCACCGGATCCGGGCCCCGGGGCAGGGCCACTCTCCATCGGCTCGTAGCCGTATCCGAGTCCGGGGCTTTCGTTCGTCAGAAGAGCCACCGCCTCGTTAATGTCATTTTTGGCCAAGCGAAGAGCCTTCCGGATGGCGACGGGGTCCGGGAAGCCCATGCAGAGCAGCGTGGTCATGTGCTGCTCCTCCTCGGTCTCCATTGTTCACGTTTGTCGGCGCCTCGCTTGCTAGCGCAGCAGCTTACAGCGCGCACTCCTGCCCGAGCACGTCGCCATGTTTACAGTCCGTGCCCCTCTCCTCCACCCGGTCGCGATAGGCTGCCCTTCGGCAGCGAGCAGGCGTTGCCTTCCCCCGCTACGCGCTGCCTACGACCCACCTCCTTTTAAGGGTGAATATGGGGAAACCACATGCATGCACGATAAGACCAACACGTTGTCAGTGTTGCCACCGGTAATCCACGCAGTTAGTATGCATTAACAATTATAATGTCGGTATAATCTAATTAAATTAGGCGGTACATCAAAGAATCTCTCATTCTTCATCGCCAGCATCACAACGCTGCTAATTTGTTAACCCAAGCTGCGGTTCCTTTAAAAGAGGGTGGGCACAACAGCGGTTGTCCAATCGTACGATGCTAGGAGGGCGAAGCTGCTGTCACGTGAATAGCACCCCTGTCATGTGACAAGTCGAGCTCGAACATGGCGGTTAGCGAAGCAGACGCTGGCGATGTGGATGTCGCGACGATCGCTGCGCGTCCATCCGAACCCGGGGCAAGGATGGATACGGAACCGCTGGGGCATGCCGTTGATTCAGATGGTTTAGAAAGTGGACCCAAGTCTCTTGTATCTACATCCAAGAAGCCTGGCAACAATAGTGAGTGGATAAAATTAGCAGCTGACTAGCTTGGGGTATCAACATTGTCACACTGCAACTACAACAAACAATACAATTAGTAAACGAATTACCATTTATACTATTTCCTGTACATGGCTACCAGTCACTCGAACAAATTATGCAGGATGCATTCGCAATTTACTGTATTTTTGTACGTTTTGAAATGTAGCTACACGGTTATGATGCAAAATCGCGAGTTTTTTTAGTCTACCAATGATATGTTTGTTGAATGGATTTCTCAATCTGTCTGAATAAATTTCGTGGTTGGTTTCACTGATTTTGGGTTGCGTGTGAATTTCTATAGTTAAACCATGGACGGTCAGTTGCATGCTAAATCTTCTAGGGGAAAAATCTCCAGTTCACGTAAAAACTTCTTGTCCAACTCTGTCAGCACGCGCTTGACATCCCACGTGCTATTTTCCGCAGATGACGGAGGAGTCGAGACGGCTGAAGAGGCCACGGAACCAGCAGAGCCGGACATAAACGAGCTGTGCAAGGAAATGTTTTACAAGATGGCCATCTTTCTGCAAGGAGAGCTCACAGGTGTCTGCTTTTGCTACACGTGTGACAATACTATATATACATAAGTTATAAAAAACTGTATTTCACGTCTATATTATGTATTATTATGTATTGTATATGAATGTCACAATGTTTTGAAGAGCATCTTGCATGTCAATCGTTAAATATGTCCATATTTTTATGGCCCTTTCCCAGCCACCTGTGAGGATTACAAGCTCCTTGAAAACATGAACAAGCTCACCAGCCTGAAGTACATGGAAATGAAAGACATCTCTATAAACATCAGTCGTAACCTTCAGGATCTGAATCAGAAATGTGAGACCTGTTAATGAGACACATTCGCCAGAATGTCGCTTTGCGTAAAGTGTAACGTATAGTCCTAACTGACATAATATCTTTTCACCCAAGACTTGGGCGTTAGTCTTAATGTGTGACTTCTCCCTATCTGTGGTGTGCAGTAAAGCTGCTGGGTTTCTGTGCAAACTTTGTTTAGTGATTAGCTGGTACAGATAGCTTGTTTTCATTCTGTCATTCCTGGGGCTCGCTGACCGTGGCTTTGACCACGCAATCAAGATGCCAGCCTGCAGCCATATCTTGACCAGATCAACCAGATCGAGGAGCAGGTTACGGCACTGGAGCAAGCGGCCTACAAACTGGATGCCTACTCCAAAAAGCTTGGTGTGTACCCCCCACAAAGACATGCACAATTCTCTCCTGCAGGCACATCAGCTGCTGTGTGAATGGATAGCCGGTACAAGAATTTGTTCTTGTTCAGCTCATTTGGCTATTGACTACTTTTTTGAGTGACGTAGGATTATAATATTCAATTTTCTCTTGCAGACCAAAAACATGCATTTAGGCTAATTGGTGTCTCTAAATTGCCCTTAATCTATATGAGTGTATGTGTGTGTCTTTCGATTGACTAGCATCCTGTAAAGGGTTTTCCCCAGCCGTGTGCTCCGTACTGCCGGCATTAAGCTCTATACCCCGCTGGATGGATGGATGGATGGATGATGTGCTTACTTGGAACTGCTAGTCACCGAATGTTCTTAATGTCCTTTTTTAGAGGCCAAGTTTAAAAAATTGGAGAAGAGATGAGCATGGATCCCAGTTGGAAGGACTGCATGGAGTCGTCCAAATGACTCTCCCACCGGACGTACCAGTTCTTCCGCTCCCTCCCTAACTTTCCGAACTGGTGCACAGAGCGGCGGGCACTGCAACTGGTGGACAGCAGGTCACGACCCAAGGAGCTAATGGGGCACTCTGTTCCTTTCGAAGATCCGCTGTGATTTCCTCTTAGAGGCTTAGAATAGATGTGTCCCTGTTTGAAGGAAGAGGGGTTTGGGAACCGCTCGCTGCAGACGTTGCACATGCACCCCACCATCCTGACCCCCATCCTGCTTCAGTGCAACTTTTTAATGGTGAAGTTTCCCTTAGTCTTCTTCCACTCGAGAGATCAAATACAAAGCTGTTAAGCTGATGGACTGCTTATTGTATACTAACAATATACAAATGGTGTAGTTTTTTTTTTTTTTTGCACTTGATCTGAAATTATTGCATCAATTTATTAATCTTATTGCAATTTATTAATCTTATTGCACTTCTGAATAAAGTAAATCTGGGAAAATTTGTCTTAAGTGATTGCAACTTTTTTCCTTCAGTGTAATACTTCACCCACCTTACCGGGTCTTTGATGTTGTGAGACGGTTTCCACTGACTGGTGTACACTGGGGTTGGTGCCTGAAAAATCATTTACACACTTCTTGACACGTCCTGTTTGTGTAGATTTCTTTTCAGCATGCAGCTTAATGTTAGGAAAAATATAGCCTATTGCTGAGCTGTAAAAATGTTAATTGCTGTATAGTGGATGCACATTTTTGTGTTTTATTATGCCGTCAAGTCTTCCATTAAAATCATTGTATGTTTTTAATCAAAAAAGCACTTGCGTCTATGAACTGGCATCCTGTCCTGCGTACTACTCTGTTTTCTGGTTACTCTCCGCCTATGCCTGGGCTTTGTACAAGCAAAATGTGCTCTGGTTGCCCATAGTTGATTTTTAACACACAAAGCAGGTTTTGGGTAATACGGTAAACATATTAAGGTTGTATTTCACTGTCAGCTTTGTGGAGCTCAGCTGCTTCCTTGGGGATAGTCCAACATAAAGAGGTGCTTTGGATTTTCCACTGTCTCATTCACTGTGCCTGTGTTTGTGATTCCCAGTAATAACCACGCTCAGTCTAAGGTTACAACTACTGTGACATTCATTTCTTTACAATACTGAGTGTAAAATGCGATTTCAGACAGATAACGGTGTGTATGCAACCGGAAGATAGTAATTGTTAACAGGACATCAAATTTTTCAAAAGGCGACTTCAAAAATTCAGTTAATCTAAGTGTAAAGATCATTTAATAATATCCTGAAATTTTTAGAAGTAGCCACACAAGTAGAACACAATATTTTGTGTGCATTTGACTGTTCCAGTGAAGGATCTTAAGTTCATCCTTGTGAAGACGCTGAAGTTCAACAGAAAGGTAATATTGGCTTTAAGGTTTGTGTGTTAATCCAATATGTAACACAAGAAAATACCACTAGATGGCAGCATTACCCCTGTTTTCCCACAACCGGTCGGGTAGATATTCTCAAACTACCATGTTGTAACACAAGTCTTGTAAAACTGACTGTAATATTATACATGAATTATAAATATTATGTTTAATATCTATCTGTCTGTCTGTCCCTCCATCCATCCACCCGCCCGTCCCTCTATCTATCTATCTATCTATCTATCTATCTATCTATCTATCTATCTATCTATCTATCTATCTATCTATCTATCTAACTATTATGCCCCCGACTTCATACCACAGCATGTATTCCGGCGATCTCTGTACGTCACTACAAAAGCACACAACACTAACAATGCGGTTTATTTGCAAGGCGTCCTCCAATTCGGTCACTTTCCATACAAGAAAACATTCTTTGTCTCTTTTATTTTATTTTAATGTCAGTCTTTTTCCAGTAAAACGTTTAGAATCATTTCTGCTGGGTTGTCACATAGGGTTGCCTTCTTCGTTCATATGACCTTCCGCATCATTTTTCCCATCATAAATCACTGTTGCTACAAAGCCTGTTTCGAAACTTTGTCGGAGTACGTGAGCCTCTATACTCTCTGCAGTCTGACTGATACGTTGGTCCTGATCACCTATGTCCAGCAAACCCGTGACCCACTTACTCGCTCGCCTTTTCCCCAGAACCTCCTAACGATGACCTCAGGCAAAGGGGTTACTGTGGTACTCAGGTTACTGTCTCTTATGGTTGACAGGTAATCGGACTCAACTCCCTACAAAACTAACAAGACACTCATGCATGTAAGAATCCGTACAAAATCCTTCTGCAATTCTTAAACGGCACATCTAATGCTAAATGTTCCCGTACTTAGTTGCTCGGTTTTTTTGCACAATACACGATGATTTTCATTTTTAGGCTATTACATTTCGTTTTGGCAGTCACAGACGAAGGCTACATCCCCTCAGTTAACCCATCGTCTCAAAACCGAACCTCCTTCCCCAGAGGGTGACATGCGTTCATGATCATCCCTGGCAGCTTTCCGTGACTGACATCGGAGCGAGCCGCACCGGCGCAGACGTATCGGAGAAAGTGATTTTGTCAGGCTCCGCATTCGGTTCCAGTTACTCGCTGCCAATTCACTGCAGTTTGAAGTGAAACAGCATTTCTTCACTTCAGCTGTTTTCTTTGATACGCTGAGAAAAACTGGACCGGACATTATGGTTTGCAGTAAAGTTTAGAGTTTACAAAATCGTGATCCCGACATGCCACAAACATTGGTCCAAATTAAGCTCGTTTTAGAAATATTGTTATATTACATTGAAATAATATAAATTCTGACTAAGGATATCATGTTGAAAACAACTATACTCATATTCTGTAAATCATCTTGTGACCCGCCACTTTGGGAATTGCTCTAAGATATGACTAATTGTCCTGAACAATTAGCCCTGGAAAGGTTCACGATGATAACTGATTTAAAATCCATTTCCTAAAGGCTGGCTCACTACCACAGCCCCCATAAATCCCCCTCCCTGGCCAGTATATCACTCAAAAACTTTAACTGTAGTTTGTTAAACATGCCCCCCATTCTCAAAAAAGCTGCTCCTATCACTTCTTCTTAAATTCGAAATAATATTTATCCTCTGTGTGTATGAGAAACACCATGCAAGTCTGGGAAGATTTTAAGAGTCCCAGGGGGGTTTTTGTATGTCCCCCCCAAAATTGCTCTGTCCTCCCTGCTGGGGGCTCCAAAGAAGGCTTTAAGCCGGGAATAATTAGCCTAGCTAATTAGGCGTCTCACCAAACCTCTGTCCGACGGAACATAAAGGCTACAGGTGGGATTGTGGCCTTCCTGCAAGAAAGTCATAGGTCAGCAATCACCAAATTATCCAGGGTAAATATTTATTACTAGCAGGGCTTTTGGCACAGATATACTCCAGCTTGGCCCCTCTGAGTAATTCCAGGTCACACAGCTGCCTGGGGGTCAGGTCTGAGAATAGCTTCATACGCTGGATGCCTCTGAAACACGGCTGAGAGGTGCAGCTTCATTCCCGCATTTCTAGCGCCCCCAAACTCGGAGGCTCGGAACCTTGGGAGGATCCAAACGAGCTTCCTTTCGTAACAGACACCTGCAAGACTGTGTGGGACTTGGGTTGGGAGCAAAGACGTGCGCGCAGACAGCAGGCCCGTGCATCCTGGAGAAGCAAGTCTCCTTGGGGCTTTCCTGGACAGGAGACTCAGGACCCTGGGGTCAGAGTCTGAAGACGTTCCTGAAAGAGTGCTCCGGTCAGTGGAATGTGGGCATGACGCACATGGACACATGCTTGGCGCCGTCACTGGGGCTCGAACCAGCGCCTACTCCACATCATCATGGGGGGGCTCAAGAAAAACAGCCCCAGAATGACCGTGACAGTGCTAGATCAGCCATTGTTTCCTGCTTTGGTGGGTCACTCATGTGGGTTTTGTCAAGAAGTCAACTTGCTCATTTGCTCATTGTTTGTCCTAGCACAGACGCGCCCCGCTGAGGTCCTAAATGTGAACTGGTCCTTCAGCATAGCTTTGAGGGGCATGCTGAATTTAATTTAAGACCCTGCTGGCTCCCTTTGTCCACATCAGCTTTTTGAACAGAACCAACGTTTTTACAGTTTTCCGGACTTTTGATGCTGAGCAAGTCCTTTTTAATGTGGCAGGTGTTGACAACAATCAAATGACCATCATTAATTTGCCCTGCCGGTTGAGAGTACATAGTTTATTTAATTTAAGAACATGCTTTTACCTACCTTCCACAAACCCGGAGATGGTGCCCCTCGCTGAAACAGCTGAAGTGGTCATGATGATTGCAAGCACGTCTTGCCCAAGGAGCCCACATTCTGCTCAGGGCTCCCTGCTGGCATGGGCCACGCTAACGTGCCGCAATTAGCCCAAGCTAATCTGAGCCGGGGTCTGTCACAATGGACGGGCCACCGGGAAAGGCGACCCTGCTCTGGACCTACCGATCCATCACGCGAGTATTTGGAAACTGAATTGAAGAAGGATACAGGACATCCGCCGATCGGGGCCCAAATCGGGCATTTAGGAATCAAGTCAAAGTGACATTATAATTAATACTTTTCATTGACCCCCCTAGGGAAATTCTTTTCACACCTCCCCCTCTTTGTAGATGAAAGCAAGCTGACCGCTCCCCCATAGCAATACCCAGGGAGTTGGGGGCCTTGCTGAAGGACCCACAGACGTGCCTAGGCGAGACTCAAACCAGCAACCTTCCAATCACAGACACAGAGGCTCAGCCCACTTAGCCACACATGCTCACACTGTTGGCAATGACGACCTCCATGCAATACGGTGGGGGGGGTCTTCATTTTTACATTGTGCAGAAAGGGGGTGAAAAATCGTTAGTGATAATAATCACAAAAGTCACAGATTTTGATAGCCTGCTGATGCGTACCAGTTTGTACCAAAATTTCAGGTGGGGGGGGGGGCTGGATAGCGTCAAACTTCCCAAGACCCCCACAGCTGGACCCACAAGGTGCGTGAGCATGTAATTACAGGCCTGCTGCCTCCCATCACACGCCTGCCACTAACTCCGGCAGCCTAGGAGATCCTGCCCCCAGGCTGCGCTCGTTACCACGGCGATATGTGAGATGGGAACCATGGCGATCGGAGACCACGGGCGGGGCGGGGGGGGGGGGAGGCCGCCAAGAGGTTCTTAGGCGTGTGTGTTTTCCTGGCTGAAGTAAACGGTCACAGGCAGCCCTTTGCGGACCAAGTCAAACATCTGTTACCTATTGCATGTGCGTTTCGTGTTTTCCCCGCCAATGAGGCTCGTTGCTCTGCCTGGCTGTGAGATACCCTCAGCCTGACCGACAGCGCTAACAGCAAAGCCTCTCCCATAGCTACACTCCCAGTCGATGTCCGTAACCGGCACGCGCCCTACAGACTGGCTTCAAAGTCACGCCAATGTCTACCAAATTTCTTTTGGAAAGTCAGCAGGACCTTCCCTTCCCGTAAACACACAAGCGATCTCTGTTCCTTTCTACTGACTCACGGCGCTCGCCGGGGAAGAGAGACACCCCAGCATACCCTGCTCTGCCGCCGTGATGCATAATAACAAGGTTAAAAAGTAGATAAAAATAAAAACAATAATAAAAATCAAGAGCTGGTTGGCATCAGAAGACGGGGATTTTTCCCCTAAGCATATTCCTGGGAGTCTGTTTGTCACAGAGATCTGACAGAATATCTATTCCTGTCTTATTCCTTATCTCATCCGAATTCACTAGCATTTCCACAGATCTTACAGACTATTCTGGGACGCCTTACGGTCACTCATTACCATGCATCCCAGTCCGATTGCAACATACTTTAACCTCTATTACAGTCTAATAGAAGACTGTAAATAAATTCAATAAAAAATAAGTCGCTTTAGATGCAGGAAATTACAGGTGTTCTTTCCCAGGAGAGATAACAGTTATAAAATAACCTGAGGCAATTATTATAAATGCTATAAGCGTGGATAAAATAATATTACAGGAATATCAAGTTCACATTAACTCATTATATAATTTGGAAGTGTATGTTTTGGTTTGTTCTCTGCATTGTGCCCTGGGATTGGATCCAACACCCTGAAGCCTGTAGTGGATAAGAGGCTGAAAGATGGAGGTTTTGGTGCTTATTAATGTGCCTGAATTCTGCTCTGCAGACAGCGGGAGAGAGGTAGCATGCAGTGTGCCAGGGTATGATCCATGTTCCCCTTTCTGTTACTTGTTGGCCGCTCTTTGGGTCACTAGGTTCCTGTTTGCTGTGGAAGATGCCGGTCGCTCACTCATTCACTCACCGTATTGTTTACCTGTTTGGGGCAGGGCAGCGGCAGGAGACATTTTAGGAAGCTCAGAACTCTTGGTAGGAAGTTAGGAAAGTCATGGATGAGACAGCTGATACCAGCAGCTAACCAGGTTGGCACCCGTCCTGTCGTTCGTAAGTTTGCGACTTGTTTTGGGGCTGGGAGAAAGGAAGGATATGCTGAAGCCTCGGGGCCAGGCATGAGATCAGAACCCGGAGAAACCTGGGCCGAATTAATCGAGAAACGCAAAGCCACGTCCCCCGTTTCTAGGTCGTGCTGATACTCTTATCAATTCCAGAACCTCCTGCCAGTGTTGCATAACATTTACCATCACTCAGGCCGTTAATCAGGACAACCGTGCCCATATTTAAAAAAAATAATAATAATTTTGCAAGCCTAAATGCCGTACCTCTTCCTTGTTTAGTAACCAAAATGGCTGCTGTAGTTCCAGCTATTTACAGCCTGTGTATTTATAAGGGGAAACGGTTGGTGCCGCAGGCCACTAGGAAGTACGCGGAGCACCTTTCTGGTAAACACCACGCTCCTGAAACCGCGCGTTCCCTCAACAATGCCGTGCAGTGAGCAGGCAAACCAAACAAATCTCTTCACGCACTATAAAAAGACCCGCATTGTCCCAGAGGCGATACATGACAATGGGTCCTCAAGGGCTGCCCTGCCAAAGGCCCGCGGAGCTCACCTGTTATTGCAATCCATCACGGGGAGAGAGCAGCCAGAGGCCGCCGAGTCTTTCCATACTTGCTGTCGACACCATTAAAAACTAAAAACCCTCAGGGTGTCCACAGAACTGGTGGTGTCAGTCTGCTATTAGATAAAACAGTCAGAACTGATATTCAGCGTTCTGGTCCAGTCCTTAAATACTATTTTATTCCCAAACCTGAGACTACCTCCTTGCTTTTCCATATGTTGAATAATCCAATCCACCAAAAAAAACAATCAATTGTTCCAAAATATATCATTTCATTCTTACATGTAGAAGGGTGTTGGGCTGGGAATGATCTGGAGTGTATTTAATGTAATGTTCTCAAATTAATTGATATGTCTTAAATTTATGTAGTGAGTTATTTCTAGCTTTTATTAAGTTATTGAGTCGTATTTATAATTGAATTGCTGTCACTTTATTGTATGCTGCAGGTCCTGAGGCGTGTCAATATGTTAAGAAACCTGGAATGTTGAACCTTCTCATTTAACACATATGAATCCTGAATCTGAAAGACAGGATCCAGGAGGATTCTGCCTCAGACTTAATGCAGAATTCGGGTCTAACAAACCCAAAGGAGAAGAACCTGAATCCACCCAGCGGGTCCCATTTAATCCCAGACAAGGCCATCGATCCAATAGGGCTCAGATGGGACTCGGTACCTGAAGCGCCAGTAGACAAGTGGTCAGTCACTCTGAAAACGAGCGAAGGTACGACGCTCAATGACGAGAGAAAGCATGACGTTGTTGCTGAGCATAGTAGCAGAAACGGAGTGTTTGTTGGGTAACGTGTGAAGCAAAGGAAAGTTATACTGAGGCTTCTAGAGGAAGCCTGCTAATGATCATTCAGGAACAAACCGGCCCTTATCTTCACTTTAAAGCTTTCTTTAATCTCCATTTTGAAAACCAAGTTTCCCCAGCGCTGATATGGACGCCGCTAAAAGCGGGACAGCTGGGAGGGGGCGGATCGAAATCGCCTGGGGCTTTCCCTGCAGGGGTTGCCCCGGAAGATCGCCGATCAATTCACCGGGAGAATTCCCCTCGGTCCTGGGGTGTACATATGCAGCGGGCAGCCATTTGTTTACCTATAGCTCCCCTTCCGATGCCCCCCCCATGCTGATCTCATAGCAGGGGTGGACAACTGTGCGTCGGTATGATGTCAGACGGGGATCACGGCTGCCGCTGCCGCTGCCTGCCATGCTTCCAGGAAGGATTAGCGCAGGCCGTGAGCATCCCCGGAATCTGCATTTAGGCATGATGTCTGGGACGTCTCACTCGGGTAGCTGATATCCCGTGCAGGGGCGCGCTTACAGGGGCCTTCGCAAGTGTTAGCGTGTCGCAGAGGAAGGGAAAGCGAGACTGGGGTGCTCTGTGCCTTTGGAGATCAAGAAGAGGAGTAAGAGTTCCTTTAGACGCGCCCTTAAAGTTAGCACGCGCTAATGCTAATTGTGATTTCCGGTCCAGTAAGGCGTAAATACAGAACACATAAATAAATGCTGTTCATTATGCAAGTAACCATGTTGTTTTTCAAAAATCATAACCCCAAATCCTTCTTTCGCCTACTTCTCCATCACGGGGCACACACTTTCACACTGGGGGGGTGGGTTTGGGGGGACAGTGTAATTTACAGAGCCCCCCTCAGATATTTTAAAAGTTTTTAAAAGTTAAGATAAAATAGGCCCCCACAAGCCCAAGAAAGAGTATGGATGGATGGAACAGATTGACCTGTTACTGTTATCTGTAATGGGGGGAGATGGTGTGCTTTTACTTTAGCCGTGCAGGACATGGAGGAAGAGCTGGAACTGGCTGGATCTGCCCAGCTTATCAATCAGATTTTAATTGTGATTCCATCTGCTAATTGCAAGAACAATAATTACAAAACACAAATCGCAAAAGACAACAGTGGGCACCACCTTTGCTGAGGGTGGTGGGAGGTAAGCAAATACGCGGATGGGAGAACTTCCCATTCCTGTAAATTTCTATTTCCAGGAACCAGAACTTTCCTCTGGGCAGCGGTTCAACAATGTCTGAATTGCGGCATGCGGGGGCCTATCAAGTATTTGGGGGTTTATTTCGGGATGAAGCCTCGACAACCTTCTTGGCTGTGGGCTGATGTCCCCTGAGTGACATTTCTGTGGCTTCTGGCATTCTGTTATTTTCTGCTTGCTTTCGTTACACACCTCTAAAGCTGCCTTCTTTCCTGTTTTCACATGACAGCTCATTCACTGTAAATCCCTCTTTTAGCGGGTGGCTTTTCGGAAGCGCCGCGATTCCTGTTCACGTTCTGTCGCCCAACTCGCGGTGTGATTTTTATAGCCACCCCCCTGTGATTTACAGCGGCGCTCGATGATCTGCTCGTCACCCTGTTTTATGAGCTCTGCCACGCCCCATCCTTGCCGGGCCGGAGTCCCTGGGTCGTCCGCGTGTTCTGAGCGCGTACGGCGCAGCGCATCTCGTCCCGGGGAGGCGGAGAAGCAGCCCTGGCGCCGTTTGTGTCGGCTGGGCTGGGATGTCCCATCGCATTCCGGGTAGCTCATAAACAGCAAAGCTGTGAGTTGAGGTGCCCGCAAATGACTAACAGGCCATCTAAATCTGTGGCCTTTTCAGCTCTGAAAAGCAAAGAAGCCCATGTCCACATGCCTGCAGCCCAACTCACAGCTGAATTGTTTTTTATTGACTCCTTTGTCCTAAATGCTGGTGCATTTTTTTGTGACAGGAGGAACAAATTGTCCCTCACTGTGGCCCAATACGTGGAAATGCATTTGTTTTTACCCTAGAAAATTAAAATGCGATTGTTGCAATTAAGAGATGATTGTTTGTGACGTTTCGCATTTTGCAGTCAGGCTGCGCTGCACTGCCCCCCACCCCCCACCTTTTCAGAGAAGCCCATGTTTCAAACAGGGACTTTTCTGTTAGGTTCTGGAAGTTGGGAGTCTGCCTGAGAATGAAGAAGCATTTTCCTCTCATGAAAAGCAGAAGGAATGTTTAGTACAAGGATGTGAGATTTGTTTTTTTGACCTACTGTGACATGGCATTGAGAGGCTAAACGAGAGCAAAGCAAAGATTATCACAATAAAATGAACTCAGAGAGTGCATGGAGAAAGCTGAGAGTTAATGAGCTCATTTTATAACCATCTGAGCTGAGATGAAATGTGTTGCATCCTTCATGTGACCTACTTTCTCCCGTCTAGAGGCTGAGCTAGTTTTTGAACAGGTGATGTTTTGATGAGTCAAGATTCCCAGAAAAAAAAATCCTTGATTTCCCAGAATGCCACGCTGGGCTCCCTTGGGGAGTAGGTGGGCAGGACAACAACCGCGGAATCCGAAGCTGGGAAGTGTGAAAGTCCCACAAGGTGAACATTCCTGACGCTTGCTGCAGTTGTTCTGGCCCTCCGACAGCGTGACCCCCCCCAGCCACGGTGAACCACAGAGACGTGAGAAGCACAGGCTCTTTTATTAAAGGCAGCTCTTCAAATTGACTGTCTCTACATCTTCGTCCTGCCTGGGCATTATTGGGAAATCAGTGCTTTGGGTCAGTAGCAGTCCAGCCGAAAAAATAAATGAAAACTCCCACTTTTTTTTACACGCACAGACGCTGGTGAATTTTAATTGAATGGTCAATTACATTATAGTGTGAAATCTTTCAAAAATGAATGTGATTGTTGTCTGGGGCGCATAAAACATGCTTCTCTTGGAAGAAATATTCAAACATAATACTTTGTGGAGCTTTTTTCTCTTAATAAGACACCAGTAGATATTAATTCACAGTAATAAATGATAGCTATCCGATGTATTTTGCATTTATTTACACGACGTCTCCTTCTACCCAGTTACACGGAAAAGCCAACGTGATCTGACAGGATATGGAGAGAGGATGGAGCACATGTGAGGGGCCCGTGTCTCCATGTGGGTGACAGATTTGTACCCCGAAGCATCTAAGGTCTTCCAGCAGGAGGCGCCAGGAAGCCGGCGTGTCCTATTTGCACCCGGTTCGTTAGGGGGACTCTGCACCTGGTTGGGAGACTCAGCGCAGCTTCAGGTATCTGCCTGCTAAACGTCACATGAGGCGAAATCCATCCGATTGTGTTGGGGTCAGTGTTTGCAAAAAGTCACAATGTGGAGGCGGAGCAAAAAAGGGGGAGCGACCTAGGATTGGCCGATGGTCCCAAGGTCAAATGTTAAATGACTACTCCCCCTGAAGTAGACATTCCCTTGTCTGGGTTTTCGGCACGGCGTGGCTTTTGACCGCTCTGGATCTGGAATCCGAGCCATTTCTCTCCCCCCCCCCATCCCTACACTCCTACATCTCCACACCATACAGAAAATCTGTGACTGTCATAGTGGGAGGTGGCCGGTGTCCCCCACCCAAATCCATCTGCGGACTGTGACTTTATATCCATCAGGTCAAAGTGTAGTAAACATAATCAACCAATCACAGGACACAGAAGAATTATGAAGGCGATTATGAAGAAGCCGATGACATCAGCAACGCCCACTCACTCGGCGGGACGGCGGCCGGGGCGCCAACTCTCACGCGTCGTAAGAAATCTTACGCCAAATGTATGTTATTCCAGTATAACATGGCCACGATTGGCTGACATAAAGGTGACGCCACCGGATTGGTCAGCAGAACTAATTATGTAGTTACCAGAGGTGGACATTTCAGGTCCAGAAAGTAAAAATCCAAACCAGGATTTTGTTTCAACCAACCAGTTGAGTACAA
>JAODLC010000047.1:15174121-15186985 GCA_026781145.1 Hippopotamyrus pictus
TTTTATTTCCCATTTTAAACAATTCATGGCACATTTCATTAATTAATTATTGGTGTATTTATTTAATTTTGGCACTCCCCCCCATGGCCCCAGAGGACTGAATGCTAGCATACAGTGATTTAAACCAGCCCACAATGCAACACTGCTCATGATTTATTAATCACCTGAGGCCTGAGAATTACTGAAAACATTTGCCATTTTCTTGGCTGTCTGTCGCATTATCTGCGCTCTCGCATTATCTGCGCTCTTGCATTATCTGCGCTCTCGATGTGCGGTGGAGGGACTGTAGTCCTGCACCTGGGAAGACAGTTAAGCTATTAATGATGGACTGCTTAGCTGGATGTGTAAACTATAGATAACTGCAGGGGGTTGGGGGCTGCAGGGCAGCAGGGGTGACAGCCTGGGCCCTGTTTTTAGACGTGAGGTGCTGATTATAAACGCAACAGATACAGCATGGCCCCCTCTGCCGGGTCAGGGGTGCAAGGGGCCGGCCAGGTCTCCCCGCGGCCTCAATGGTGCCCTCACTCTCCCTGGAGAGAACCCGCCAATCACCGAAATCCCTCACGTGCAGGAAGTGCCAGTCAGCCAGGGCAGGAATGCAGGACCGATTTTCCAGGAAAGCGCACTCAGCGTTCGGGTGAAGGGTTAACGCTGAACACCCTGATATAAATCATACGACCGACCAGCAAACAACTCTGGTTGATCCTACCGGCAGCCTATGATTCGATTATTTAAATGCACTTTGATTTCACATCATTTCCTGTTGATTCCTGCATCGACTTTGTTAAATACTGCATGAGGGGAAGGTTTTTCTCTGTTTTACAAGGACAGAATTTTATTTGGTAATTTTATGCTGATCTTACATTGTTTTGCTTCCTGGAATTGGTCCTATATAGTTCATAAAAGGAATAACCTTTGACAGTGAGAATGTACTGGGAATAGTTGAGGAAAACAGTGCATAGGTTTCTTAAAAACATCTCTCTCAACCTTTATATGAAATGACACAAGAGATCCAAATAATCACTGTTGTGAATATTTGTAGCTGCTCGTGGATTTAAATTTATCTCTTTTCTGGCTATATTTTGGAAAAACCCCCATTCTGAATTTGACCCCTTCCTTGTTGATAGATGGGCCGATTCTGGAGGGTCACATGAGTCCCCAAAGCTAGTAAATTCACGGTTAGAAAATGCGAGATTTGCAATACTCCCACGGCGAGCGTCACCCGGAAACGCCAGTGACACAACAGGGCGTCTTTATGCGTTACCGAGCCAACTGGGACTCGTGTGTCACAGGCATGCCGTAAAGAACCCTCCAGAAACGTAAGTGAAATACCTCAGCGTTGACAAGAATCATACATTCTGAGAAACAGCTCCCTCAAACTGAATGAGTGGTAAAAAAAAACATAACTCAGGAGCATTGAAAAGTGGACCGATTACTGGGGTTATAAAATGCAACCTTTTCCAGGAAATATTTTGAGAGCTATTAACTGCATCCCCAGGGCTGTACGTGTGGTTAATATCTGCTGCCCAGCCGATGAGGCCGTGATGCAGGACTCGTTAAATGAACCTTAAACAGAAGGATCATATTTTTATGAGCTCTGCTTTACGTTCGTATATACATAGGAAGTTGTAAAAGATAGAATAAACACAGTATATGAACTGTATATGTAATTAATTAAAAAAAGACCCCATCTTGAATCGTGAGCTGGTTGGGGGGCAGATGAAGCAGGATTTCTTGCACACAAATACTGCCCCATAGAATAGAACCGCATTTAGATTTCCTCCCTGTACATTAATCTGGATCTCACGAATGACTGGAAACTGGAAACAATGCAGACGGGATTCCTTTAATGGGATGGGAGGCCTCCGGAGAATCAGCAGGTTACTGCAGCCAGGGAGCGGCGCCTGGGTCACCTGACTGGTCACCTGACTGGTCACCCCGCCGCACGAGTCCAGCCCAACGGCGGGAAAACGCTGCTCTATCTACATTTATTAGTCTCGCGTGCTTTTCTCCTTTGCAACACGAACAGCGTGTGGCTTCATGGTGAGATACAGTAACGTTACTATATACTGCAGAAATGGGGGGGGGGGAGTGATTAAGCTGTCTGTCTGGATCAGAAACATGAGGTAGGAGGCCTCCCCCAAGCCCGTCACAGGGAGCACACCCAGAATCACACGCTACGGATAAGTCAGGGTCAGCAGGTCACCTGACTGTGAGTTCGTGGGCTGTGAGAGGCTGCACGGTCATGGAGATGGACATGCAAACTATGGTAACCCCTTATCCAGATATTGTTTCAGCCCTCTGTCCGGACTGCTGTTGTATGTCCTCATATTAGCCCCTTGTCCTCCTCTTTAGAGTCACGCCTGGGGTTACCACCCAATCCACGCCAGACAGGACATTTTGAGCTACTTCATGTTTTACAAACATCTTTACAACTGAAAGGCTCCTGTGATTGGCTGAAAACTTCAGCTCTTCTTGTGCTCTGACTGGTTTGATCTTTGATTGAAAGGCACATCCAGCTGTTTCACATTAACATTCATGGCACATGCATGATTAGAGCAGACTGACCAATCAGCACACAGAAAGGACTCGGTGCTCAAGTGAAATCCAGGCCCTTTTGATTGAAAGATTGAAACGATAGTTTACAAACCCTGTCATAGCCTATAGTGTCCTTCCTGACATGGATTAGTTGGTAACCCAAGTCATGCCAGTGGTCACCCTAATGCAAACAGTGGGAATGGAACCAACGCTGAAAGAATGAGGTCACAGTGGTACCCACTGTGAGTAGGTTTAATGGATAAACTACAAACTATCACTGCTTTTAGCATTTAGCATATCTGCTTCTGCAGCCTGGTACAGCTAGCTAGCGCCTATAGGGCACTAACCAAAAGTATACATTGTAACTCTCAAAATACTTTCATTTGTCAGTCTATGTTTGGAGACTCGAAAGGGGAAATGCCCTGTTAGCCTGGCAGCGGCTCAACTGAACAAACAAACGAACAAACAGCGTTCACCTTGGCTTTCTCACTCCAGAGAGGATATCTTTAGAAACCAACGGGAAATCCTGGAGGCCCCCTCATCGTAAACAGGTTCCCGCTCCCAAACTTCCGCGGGGAAGTAATGTTGGATTCCAGGGACACCTCCGACGCCACCCTTTCCATCTCCGTCCGGGGAAATCGCTACCAGTATTGTTGGACTCTCAAAGAAATGTCTCCTGGAATTAACTCTCTGCAGCTTAGGAGCCCATTAAGTTTGTGGCAGAGATTTGGAAGGATGGCTTGTAACCCCCCCCCAACAAACAAACAAACAAATAAATAAATACAAGCATGTCCCTCCTCTTTTGTTATGAATCCATGCATTACTGAGGCCAAATCGCTGCGCATACAGAACGAAGATTGTAGTCCTATATCAGAGAAAATCATATGGGTCAGATATTTATTTAGTGAAATTATGTTAGTTGTGAAACTGTAGCCAAAACAGTGTCAGTCTTATTTTAAATGATGACATTTTTATTATTCTAAAATCAATGTTTGTTACATTGCATCTGTTCACAATGTCAATATTGCATAGGTGCCCATTGCGATGTAACGATATACATCAGACATTGCACTCCCCCCAGGGCTGCTGTGATGTTGAGGGAGTGGGAGTTTAGATGATTCCAAGTGCCCTTGAGCAACTGGGGCTTTAAAAAATCTAAATGATCAATACACATGAAAAATAACAGTAACATGGGATGTCAGTGAAGCCATGGAGCAGAATTAATATTTATCCATCTGTACTGTCTGTATGTCACAATCATACAATTATTTGTTCATGTGAGTTGGCAGAAACAAACAACGTTTGCACGTTTCTAATGAGGAAATCGGTGACCACCCGCTCTATCGAGTCTATTTCTGAAAATCCCTCCATTCCTGTTTCTTAAAGGGACTTTAACACCGAAACCAGGACAGTCTAGGTCCTGAAGAGTGACCTCCCGTGTCCTGCAAAGATGGGGAGGTGATCGAATTTAGAGTTTATACCATGTGTTTATATATCCAGGTCCTGAAGCATACAAACTGCGAACCATTTCGAACCTGAATGTCAGTCAAGCGACTGAACACATGTGAGCATGAAGGCAGGCGTCCTGCAGCCCAGCGGAGCAGAGATCCCAGGAAGGGAGGAACCCGACCGCCGCGTCCCGCACAATGTCACGCTGTTTCCACTAATTGTTCCTCGGCTGAGGGGAGTCGTCTAAATTTGGCGTTTTGTTTATAAATTCACAAAGCAGCTCTTTGGATCCCGACACCCTCGAGCTTTAAATCCAGCCGGACCGACACCAGGATGGGATGCGGGCTACGATGAGCCGTGTCTTCCCCTCGACCTCTCTGCCGGCACGATCCAGGTCCTCCTGTTGTTTATCCAGCTGGATTAACGTGGAAATTCACCCGTTGCTATGGATCCCTTTTTCTGCACGCCAACTGTCATCTCTCAATGCATGAGCCGCGATCAAACTGGAAGCTTTACTCATTAGTTTGTGTTGTGGTGCCCTACTGCGGACCAGAGACTTGCAGCTTGGTTAAATGATGTCTCTAAATTGGCTCTAGTGTGTGTGTGTGTGTGTGTTTGTGTGTTCATGTGGGCATGTATATATTACATTTGGTCCACAATGTGATTAAAACCTGTTATATTGATGTTGTGGGGACCATTTTTTCAGTCCCCACAGGGGAACTCTTAATTTTATAAAAATCCATGACTGCAATCAAAAAACTAAAAATATCCAAAAGTCTTGTATTTTGTTTAGTTACTTATGGTCAAGGTTAGGGCTGGGTAGGGGTTATGGTCGTCATAATTGGGATTAGGGTTATGTCCGTGGAAATGAATGGAGAGTCCCTACAAAGATATAGATATCTAATCTATGCTTGCCCCTCCCCTTGCTCTGGACTGGCATCCTGTCCCTAGTGCCCCCTGCATTACACTCAGTATTTCTAAGCAAAGGGTCATGTGACTTAGCACTGAGAAAGAGGCTCTTGATCCAGAGCGGTGTGCGTGATACGACACGGACTGAGGCTGAGAGTGTGGGGCAGATGCTCTGGCTCATAGCTATTAAGAAGCAGCCTGGGGGGGGGGGGGGGGGGTCCGAGCAGAGCTGTGCTTCTAACAGAGGACACATCTGGGCACCACACTTCCCCCCCCCACAGTGACACTCAGCCAGGGGGAAACATGCAGAGAGAAAAGAAGCAGCCACACTCTTTATCGACAACACACTTCCCCTTCATTTACTGCGTAGCTTGGAGAATACATTGGGAAGCACTGCAGGCCATAGGCTCTCATGGGAACATGCAGCACTATGTCTGAGAGAAAGATGAGTGATGCACCAAAGAAATGAGTGAAGCGATCAGCAGACATTTTCACCATCAACGGCATCAGAGGTTTATATATTATGGAGTTTTATACAAACAAACTGACCAATCGGAATTGAAAAGAAGGGAAGAATAGTTGTTGTGATTGATATTTCAAGGAGGGGCAGAAAGGTAATCTGGAGGGGACCGCCCTCTGAGCTGCCCTCAGCCCCGGTCATGCTGTGATCTATGACATTTGGAGTGATAACACGACAACAGCAGTGATATGTGACCCATTCCCTCAGCAGTGACCCCCCCCCCCACCCGACAGGACAGGGCAGAGCAGGGTATGACTGTCTGGATTTATCACAGGGGGAAGTTTGTTTCTATCCGTGGGTCAAAAATCTGACGTCAATCCCCCCCAGGCCCCAAGACAGGACATCCTGCTAGGCGAGGCCCCTCACCTGAAGAGCCCGGCTCTGGCACGGAGGGTTCCAGAGGGGCCGGCTTGGTGCGGCAAGCCCAGCGTGACTGAGAGCTCCTTCTGATGCCATGCTGCCCAGCGCCATGACATTCACACCTCTGGAATTTGTCACGCCGCCGAAAGTAGAGAAGGCAAATCTGCTTGTATGTTAGGGCCAGACTGGAACCTGCAGTCCAGGGGTATGAGGTGAGAGCGGCCTGTTACCCCAGTCAAACTCTGAGACCCAAACACGCTTCTTTTGATTTATTATTATCGTTATCATTATTATTATTATATTATTTTTATACTTTACTATGTGTTTAATACTTGTTAATCAATTTTTCCCTCAACTAGAAACCACTTTGTGTTGTTTGTCTTGACTTGACTTGAATTCTGTAACCTCTATTCCTTTCAGAATACAAAAACTAAGGTAGACAATTATAATAGTTTTAGGCGACTTATTCACTGAAATTACATATCCGCCTGAGATCCAGCAATTCACGTCACGTTTTCTCTCACACTATACATGCCACTCTATTTAAAGTCCTGTTGCTCCTTACAAAAGACAGGCGGCGCTTTAAGATGACATCACATGTATGGGGTAAATATATAAAAATCAAGATTAGAAAGATTTTTCCCACTGGCACTCGGGAGGATGTATAAACTATAAAAATATCAAATGAAAATGCAACATCAGCAAATAAAACATGTGCTGCTTAATGCTCAATTCTGATTGGTCGATTCATTTTCTATAACCACACACATAATGCCGGCCATGCGAATTGATGTTTTTATTAATTCTAACTAATGATACTTAAAATTTCAGCAGTACAACACAATTTAAAATGAATGGAAACCAAAGGGGGGCGGTGTGGTTGTGCAGTGGTTAGCACTGTTCCCTTATGCCTTTGGACCCAGGGTTCGAGCCTCTGCCGTAGCTCCATGTGTGTGGAGCTTGCATGTTCTTCCCCGTGTCATCATGGGGTTTTCCTCACGAAGGCTGGTCTCCCCCCACAGTCCAAAAACATGCTGAGGCTACCTGGCATCACCCAACTGCCCATAGGTGTGTGAGTGTGCCCTGCGATGGGTTGGCACCCCATCCTGGGTTCTTCCCTGCTTTGTGCCCATAGGCTCCAGACCCCCCCATAACCCTGAATAGGACAAGCAGATACAGAAAACGGACGGGGAGAAACTAAAGAGAAACAGTTCACCATTGGCAAAAAAGTAATTCTACTAACAAACATGCTTATTGGCTCATAAACAGAAAAATAATGTAATAAAAGTAATATACAAGTCAAATGCACAGTATCTGTAGCACAAGTGCTTTAATGTTCCCCAGGCAGTGTGTTATATATTTCTAAATGCACGGCTGTGCAGGCAAAGGATCACCGAACACTGACTGAAGTGATAAATGTAAATAAAAACATTTACATTTAAATATAACTAAAATCCAGAGACAGCTAATGGAATGGCGTATTAACCATCGAATTAATCCGATAAGTTTGTCTTACCTTTTATCATATGCTGGACACAGTTATTCTGGTATCCATGGTGGGGGGGAATGTTTATTTTCAGTAACATGTTTTTGAATATCAACCCCCCCCCCCCATCTGTAAGATCTCAGCCAGTGGTGGACGGAGGCTCCCCACCGCTCACCGCACCTGTAGCGTCCAAAATAAGCAGCGGGTCAGAACCTGGTCACTTCCTGCCTGCCTAGATCTGGTGACGACCGAAGGGCAGGAGACTGACGGTGGCTCCTCACGTGTGACCGCCAGAAGGGAGAAGCTACTGGCAATCAGGCAAACTTACAGGTCAGAGGACAATCAGAGCTCCGCTCACTGAACACTCAAACCCTGTCCTTAGTCTGGATTTCTTAAATAATATCCATCTCTGTAAGGAGGCAAAGTGTATTATCATCAGAGGTGGATAGTTCAAATCCAGACCAAGGTTTTGTTTCAACCAACTAGTTGAATATAAAGAGTCACAGTCACAGAGTACTTAACTGGTTGGTTGAAACAAAATCTTGGTCTGGATTAGTACTTTCTGGAACTGAACTATCCACCTCTGGTGTATATTAATAATAAAAATGTCAGGTTTTATACAGAATAAACTCATAATAAGCCCAAGAATCAACTGCTAAATGCGTAAATGCGGCAGCTTGGAAGGTCTTTGCGAGTGTGACTGGCGTACAGATGGATTGCTGACTGGGGGCCCAGGTCGCTGCCCAGTCGCTGCCGTGGGTGACAACGGAAGCTGCCTTTCCATGAGTGACGGTGGCGCGTTACCCGCTAACGAGGCTAAAGGAGTAGCAAGTGCAAGCATGATCTGGGATTAGTGACAGCCTCAGTTTGCTGGCAAGCGAAAGGGTCTTCTGGGGCTGAATTTTATACCTAGAACTAAGGGCAGTGCCAAGCATTTAGGCCACAGGGCCCAGTGTGACTGGTCACCTGACTGGTCACACGGTCCCTTGTAAGTCAGCATGTGCAGCGAGGAGCTGCCAGCCAGCAGCTTGGTGTGTGGAATTCCTTAGGAGGTGTGAAGAGTTTACGTTTCCTCCTCTTCCTCTCTTCTGTGTTATGTCTTTCTTTATGCTTACCTTAGGGGGATTTTCCGTACGTCGCTTAAATTATCCGAGATCAGATGCCTCATCTTGGATGAGTTAATGCCGGTGAAACTCGTCCGGGATAAGTTGGTCTTTCAAATGCAGCTATGTAGTAGATTAGTCTAGCTGGATCCATTCATCCGAGATGATTGCCTGAGCTGCTTGAAAAGCCCATATACATTGAATCTAGAAAACCTGATTGGTAAGTATCTCATTGGGTTCCGCAAAAAAAAAAAACAGGGCGCAATTTTTCATGCAATCTGAGCAGAACCTTTTATTAGAGGAGTATGATGAATTCAAAGGTTTAATATGTACTAAACGCATCAAAAGCGGCCTGAACCAGAAAAGACAGCTGGCAAAAGGCGTCCGACAAATTAAATGTGTAAGTAGTTTTTAGGTATTGTATTTATGACTTGAAAGTAGTATTACGTTTCCAATGTTTCATTATTATTTTATTGTCATAATTACAGATGAAATACAAGCACAATCATGCAGGACATGGGAACAAGTTAAAGTGAAGTACAAAAATATACTTCAAACTGGTAAACATGACATTTCATTCATATATATGTGCGTGTGTGTGTCTGCATGTGTGTATGTGTGTGTCTGTGTGTGTTTGTTAATTTTATGTAATTAATTCTGGGTAATGAGAATATTAGTGTGATATTTAAATTCTTTATAGAACTGTAATTCTATTACGTATATATCACCTGCAATGGCATAATTGCCTGCACTCGCAGGAGTCTGGGAAAAACAATGAAAACCCAAAGGAAATATTTCAGGCCCAAACAGACTTTGCGAATTGCCTGGCAAACTGTACCCTTTGATATATTTTCCTCATCACCTACATTATACAAAAAAGTGGTAAAAAGTGGTAAATATCTTGTAAATATCTGTGGCTGTGAGCCCGACTTCGCCTAGTTGGGCTTCTACTGTACAGAGCTAATAAATCCTTATGATATAATATTCCATCTCGGCTGAAGCGGTATCTTTCAAGAAGAATATCATCCGGCAACAATAAAGGATCTTGCCGATCGCGCAAAACCCTCTCAATTTGAAACTCCCTTCTTATTATTTGTGCACCGATTGCAATTGGTCGCTCATCCATGAATGGCGAGGCCATGACCGAACGGATTTCCATGCACGGACACTGATTAAGTGTGTGAGCTAATCCTTGTTTACGCAGAACAAACCTGCTCTGAGCAGGTTTGAGGATTTGGATGTGCTGCGATGGCAACACATCCAGTAAGAGTTTTGAAAAACCGACAGATCCAGGATCGTGCCAAATCGTCAACAATTACATCCGGCTAAACGAGTAATCCATGTACGCAAAATACCCCCCTTGTGTCTGTATGTTTCTGTTGTTTATATTGATCATTTTGTGATCAGTGTTGACACACCACAGCACAACAACAAAATGTGTCCTCTGCATTTAACCCATACGTGACATAGCAGCAGGGGGCAGCTAATTGCACACACAGAGAACAGTACCTTAGTCAGGGAACTTCAGCGATAACTTGCTGGTTGGGTGTACTTCTTTAACCATTAGGCCACCACTGCCCCACTAGTCCTGTGACTAAAATTTCCCTTTGGGGTAAATAGTACTCCATATCTGAATCTGAATGAATATTGGTGGGAAGACACCTTTAAGGAGTAATGTTTACTGACTTGGCTACATCGTTGGGCCAATCAAAAAGTGGATGCAGACAGCTTACAAGTCTATAAAAGAAATGCAAGTCTATAAAAATCTCAATAAAATATCCTCTCTGAGTTCGTCTGTCACATCTGAGATGTGCTCATCGTCTGTGCTCAATTGTCCGGACAGTTGCTTGGCTCTTTGGAAAATAGCCCCTAATTTGTCATCAAAGTGACTGAAACTCTCTTAACCTAATTTCCTGTACCCTGTGAAGTCAAATTACCATGGAAGTGAACTTCAGTTAGACATTTTTTTTGGGGGGGGGTTCTTCCTGTCGAAGATCACAGCCTACCAGGTCACCCCTGACCACTGCCCTCTGACTTCCGCTACCATTTGTCTCGTATGGCTCTCTGCCCCCCATCGATTCTCCTCCCAGCGGGTTTGCTGCTACATTCATTAAGCTCTCGACTGAAAGCACTTAGAGTCCTTTAACTGAGATGTCATACCGCAGTTCAATAGCCGAGTCCCCCACAGATCTTCCAAGATGAACGGCGATGGCTTAAAGCTTTTAAAAGGTTAACACTCCATCTCACTTGACAGCTACAGGAGAGAGATGCTGGATATCATTATCTTTGCTCTTTGGGATGGCCAAAGATTGTCATGTCTCACACAACTACTGTGTAAAAAGTGTAACTGTGAGCTTGCGTGGTGGGCCAGAAATCAGCACACCTCGGGCAGATTGCAGAAATGAATGAATGTATGTTACATTTATATAATGCCTTTACAGAACCAATGGGGGGCCACTTCAGCCACCACCACTGTGCAGCCCCCACCTGGACGATGAGACAGCAGCCATTCTGCCCCAGTACGCTCACCACACAGTAGCTAAGGTGGTGAAGGGGCAGGAGAGAATTTACCAGTTAGATATAGGGGATGATTAGGAGGCCAGATTTGATAGGGCCACAGTGGGCAGTTTTAGCCAGGATATCGGGGTACCACCCCTACTCTAACAACAGATGTGTAGGGACCTTCTGTGATCTCAGCAGGTCAGAACCTTGGTTTTACATCCCAGACTTATAGCACAGCATCTCCATCACTGCACAGGGACCCAAACGGACCAAAGGATGGACTTACCTGTTAAACACACCAAAACCTCTCCTACAGAAACCCAACTTTCCTAGTTGGTTCCCCCTCCAAGTACTAGCTAGGCCTAAACCTACCCAGTGTGAGTTGCAGGTGGTAAGACTGTTGACTAAAGACCCCACTGTCTTGTTATATTACCTTGCTATCATACTGTATGTAGTTTTTTAATTGAAAACCATACTAATTTTTAAAAGGGACAGGCTAATGAGGTCACAGCAGTGTTCTGTCATGCAAGATCATATGAGCCTTTAAGGGTCCAATATCACCTCTTGTAATAGGAACAGGCAGACCCCATTATAACAGGTGAAATTGCCAATCTGCCAATCCCAGCAAAGGGCCTGGTATTTCATGGTGCAGGTGTAGCAGATCAACAGCTGGGACAGCTTGTCAGTATAACAAAGGCAGCAGGAGGCGTGGTGATCAAACAGATGGACTCCACAGTGGGGGCACTTTCGAGTGACATGGAGTCACTGAAGGTATCACATGACTGTCAATAAGACAGAACTGTATACACTAAGACCTCATTCACAACCTGTAATCTCGGATTCCTCAGTCAGGGAGGGGGGTGGGGGGTGCTTTAGGTTCCTTTATCATCTCGTCAGAGGAGATATTGAAATTCCTGTGCATCGTAAAGCGACTGTGTTGTTTACACTGACAGTACAGTTAGGTCAGTTCATATCACTATCTTCATATTTTTAATCTCCTTATCCCTTTGTTTTATTACTATGACAAGAAAGACCTTGATATGTTACGTGTCCTTCCACACTCCGTGACCACTTGCCAAATATGTGGAGCCCGGAGCCAATCCCAGGAGGCGTAGGGTACAGGACTTTGGGAGAAAATCCCCATAAATGTGGGCTGACCATGTTCCTGACAAGGGTCATGAATCAAACCGGCAGCCTGGATAACTTAGGGGCTTAAATGCTGAACCACTTTGCATCCTGAAATTAAAGGACGGCTTATAAATTGCTTGCTCTTGAAGTTGCAGGCTACAGACTACTTGTTGGACTCATTCTGTGTGCATGTATTGGCTCTGTGATGGACTGGGTGTACCCCAGCTCTGTGCATTCTGGGATACGCTCCAGGGACCCCCACAAGCCTGACCAGGATAAGCAGTTGGAAATGGATGGTTAGTTACTGACTGGTTGTCAATACAGAGTCTGCATTGCATTGACCTCAGTTGAGGATCTCTCTACAACTTGTCGGACTCTCTCCCCTATGGAAGTCATCTCAGAGTGTGTCCTCAAACGCCCCCAGCCTGTTCTCAAGTATACCGTCATCTGTATGAATCAACCAGCCAAATCGGGGATGCTGGAGGTGAAACATGACACACGAACCTTCACTTCCACACATTTATTCTCCCGTCGGAAGAGAGTTTGGCCATCAAAACACTGGCTTGCTCTGAGCTCCGTGAGCTATGCCCGCAGGGATGTGACGGTAAGCTCATGGAGCTGTGGGATCGTGGCAAGCTGACGGCTGCAGACAGCAGATGTTACATCACGCCTGCCGAGCATAGCTCTGTTAGAGATTCCGCACCCCCACCAAAGTGCTGGCGTGCCCCGGCACAGCTTACTGAAGCTGCTCCCCTGTGGTTGTCGGGTCAAGGTAACGTAATGCTTAGTAATGAAAAGCTGAAGTTGGCGACCAATTAAAAGTCAGCATGTAATCCCCCCCCCCCCCCCCCCCCCCCCCCCCCCCCCCC
>JAODLC010000047.1:15233067-15247706 GCA_026781145.1 Hippopotamyrus pictus
ACCTTTTCTAAGGCCGCAATGTCCTTTTTAAGATATGGTGACCAAACCTGCACACAATATTCTAGGTGAGGTCTCACTAAGGAATTGTATAATCTTAGCATCACCTCCCTTGACGTTGTGAGACGTCATTGCTGCTTCTGGGCATTTTAGAACCGGGGGCTTAACCATCACATCGACGTCTTGGTGTAAAGGTAGCTTGTTGACTGTTGACACACAGCAGTTTAAATCTAAGCCCCAGTGAATGCCTGTACCTAGTAAAATCTTTGCTGAAAGTTTAGCTTTATGCTAAAGCTACACGTGTACCACATGACAGAAGATCAGCATAATCTAGTAATCTATGAGGAGCTCATGGAGGGAATGGCAGACTTATAATTCATAGATTCTTCTCGAAATATTTCTGGCAAACAGGGCTATATGGAGGACATAAATTTTAACTGAAAACACAATTTATGTATACGGAGCAGGGCTGAGCTGGTCAGTGTGGTGCGTCTTGTACACTAAGGAGTTTAACTGCTCCCAGTTAATCGTTTCTGAAGGTACACTTGAAGTGAAATTCAGCTGTGGTCAAAGCACTGCTGTCGCAGGGTTTACAGAAAGCTCTCCCGCTAAACAAAGTGCCATTTGCAGGATCCTCTTGAAATGCGACATGGATTTTATTGGGTCGTACAGGGTTGCGAGAGCAGGACACGTCATAGAGCTTCCTTTGGCTTTGGTGCGGAGTTGAGGGGCTGGTTTTTGCGGGTAATCACCTGTTAGAAAGGCAGATGAAAGGTAAGGGATGGGCTGCCTCACGTCAGCACCGTGGCGCCAGGACCTAACGGGAAGCAGACGCCGATGGGAACACAGAGATGGCCGTGGGGATCAAAGCCTCACCTGGTTTCTGTCGATCTCAAGTGTTAGCAGGCTGATGCATTTTTCGGAGTGCAGAATAAGTACCAGTCTGAGTTCACCCCCTCGCCTCCTGACAGAGACACCTCAACCGCTCAGTCATGGAACATCTCCGCTAAAGTGACCTTTCCCTTTCAGGAATAAACATGAAAAACAAAACACAGATTGTCTCAGTATCAACTCAGCATGTAATTGCATCAACTGCCAAAACTCACAAGTGATAGAAGAGTTCACGACTTCCAAGCAGACGATGAATTTGTACAAGGACTCCCTCATTTCTTTTGCTCATTTATTGCATAAATATTCAGTTTAAAAGAAGTCAAAGACCTGAACTTTGCTTCCAGTGGTGTGTGGTCTGCAAAAAGAAATTCTGTTACTACTAATCAGACACATATGAAGAAAGGCAACTACAGGACTTCTTTTCCACTAAGAAGAACATGGTCTACGTTTCCACAGTGTACATTAATAAAGACCAGCCAGAAGCATAACTACAGCCTTGGGAGATATACCCAGCCAGTAGCCTGGATACCCCAATGTTAGTGCAGTGTTTTTCCCACTCGATGGTATAATCACCTGTTCTCTCCAAGCGGTGATGGCATCTGCTAAGTATGTTAAGATTAACGGCCACCTCCGAGCCCCGCACGGCCTGCCCCTTGATGGCGGCCCCAGTTTTTTCCGCAGGGAACCTTCTGGAATCATGGTTACGGAGCGGCATGAGCCCCCGCAGCGTTCTGCCGCCGTCCAGCGAACCCCTGTCTGAAGCAGAGACGAAAAGTGGACAGATGAGGTTAACAGACGGATAACGTGTACCCAGTGGCCGAGGAACTGGGAAGAGCGACGTGTGGGCTGGGGGGATATGTACGCCAAATATTTAATTTGGCTTCATTCATTTCCCCCCCCCCCAAGTAAACAGATCGTTTGTATACAAATTAAATTGTGTCCCATTGAGTGGATCTATCCATACATAAGTTTATTCCTATAGCTTAGCTTGGCATTTCTTCCCGGTGGATCCACAGACAATCCACATTTCTGCTTCCTTCCAGCCTCCAGCACACCAGAGCTGAACAATCAAGCCATCAAAAACACCGAATTCCTAGTATAGGTGTGTTGAGAGCTGGGAGGGAACAGATGTTTGGACGGTCTGGTGTTCCCTAACAAACACTGGGGTAGGGGTTAAGCTGAATTACTGTGGATAAAGAACACATGACAATGCCTCACATCTGCAGGGTGTGGGTTCGAGTCCCACTCGTGGCTGTGTGCATGTGGACTGTGTGTGATCTCCCTGTGTGATACAGGTGTCTTCTACATACCCCACTTACCTTCCTTAGACCTGCCTTCAGGTGAAATGGTATCACTATGCTGCCCGTGAAAGGTGAATAAAGTTGCCCGCATACTTCAAATGAAAGTTGACGGAATCTATCTCAGTCCAGCAATACAATACTGTATGAGCTGGGATCACCGTTTCGCCACACCGCCTGTGCAGAGTTGCTAAGGTGAATTATTTTGTTTGTTCTGCTCACGGTTGGCTGACGTAAATGTTTATCATAGGGTTGGTCTAATTATGCATTTACCAGCATGCTTTGCGCCACACCGTGTGTATCTGTAAATAGCAAAAATTATGTGTATTTGTGCATTCATGCTGTGAATAGTGTGTATTGTAACCATAATGTTGTAGAATGTGAGTGTTTCGTTAGCGTGTAACCATGACGTGCAAATTGCTGCCTTCCTTGTCTGTGCCGCTGCTAGTATTAGGCTAATAGTGGTTGTTAATAAAGAGTGACTTCCTGTTTAAAAAGGATGTCATGTCCTTTATTAAAATGACTCACGCACAAGCCACAGTAGGTCTATTTGCGCTCTGTATGTGGGTCTGCTGCATGTAAAACATTTTGTGCCCTCTAGGGTTGTGGAGTGACACAGAATGAACACGGTGATGGTCTGTGCCGTTAATCGTGCAACAGGTTGTTCCCGCAGATGTGTTAGACTTCGTTTTGTCTGGACGTCCTCTGAAGTACGGGGCCACCTTAACAGTTCTGCCATGGAGCCCATCTGCTGTCCCCTGTTTCCAGGAAGAGGCTAGAATCTTCACTGCCACCCCGTGTTGGATAAGCAGCTTTAGAAGAGGGATGGACAGATAGACATCACAGCTTCCTTCGTCTGCAGACAGGGCGGGAAGATTTTGAGGGCATGCATTAAGATGACGCATTTCTCGTTGACCTCTGACCAGCACACGGCTGAGTGCTTTCGTCTGTGAACCCAGCAAACACTGCCCAGCCAGTCGCCTGCTGATCTTCCGCAGACCCCAGCCTGGCAGCTGCGAAGCAGAACGTTCCAGAACGTCTGATTTACGGCACCGACCTCAATCAGCAAAACCCATATGAGACGAGGATTTCCCGCTCGATAAAACGGACTCTTTCACAATTCCCAGCCGGTTCCTGGGCTCGAGTCAGACTGCCGGACCACACGCTGCAGCGCAAACACATCCCGGGTCGGCAAGCGATCGCTTCTCCGAGGAGATTGCAGACCCCAGGGAGAGTCAGGGCTTGCAAAGCGTCAATAAAAATGTCAACCAGACACACACACCTCTCGCAATCGACCTGGCGAACCAGTCTTGTAGCTGTTTCGCTCGTGGGAACATACGACTCAACAAAAGAAAAAAAAAAAACATGGCTCCATGTACACGTTGCAAGTATCCTAAATTCACCAAACCCAACCTCTGGGATTATTTGCCCCCCCCTACATAATAAAGAGCACTTAAAGGAGTTGAGCAGAAATGCCACCCCTCCGCGTGTACCCTTTAACCGCCAGGAATGTCCGTCTCATACTACATGTGTTGCTTTAAAGGCCAGAGTTTATTACCTGTGACTATTACAATTTTCTAGGGAGGAATATCTCTGCACCCCATTTCCCGCAGCCAGCTTGGAATGCAGGCCGTTTCCCTCGAGGAAGTGCAGCGAGGTGCCCCCCCTCCCCTCACCACATCCTTCATAGGGAAGCAGCTGAGAGAACCCCCAACCTCTGGACCCCTTTCCTGCAACCCCACCCTCTCTCCCACCCTGCCACCAGCCCGCCAGGAGGGCCCCACCCAATCTACAGTAGCCTCTTGTCCTGTTTTCTCTGTTAGGAATTTCCCCTTCACCTTGGGAACAGGGGACACGTCCCTTTCCCTCCATATACTGTAGAAGACAGGTGGGCGGAGGCTTGAGGAGATGGATGCATCATCTCAAGGTTGCCGGTTTGGGATCTGTAAGGAAAACCCACAGCTAGACCCCCGGGCCAGAGACATCACCCAGAGAACGCTGCTGAATCTAAGCCAGCTGTGTAAATTATGAAAAGGGAAAGTTGTTAGTTATAAAGACGGACTTCTTACGGTTCGTGTTAGCAAATTGCCGTACAGTCCCCATTTAGCAACATCATGCTGCTCTCAGAAGACAAACACAACAGATATCAAATTTTACAACCAATGGCAAAGTGTTGCCTGAAGTGTGAGAATACGGACGGGTTTTATGTACCGAGTGATTTATAAGGTCGATTTTTTTTTAAGGAAAGATTTAGTTTCTCTTTAAAAACTGTACATCCTACAAGTGCCTAATTTAACATCAGCGTCAATCAGTGTCAAGCCTGTCTGACTTATACCATACGTCTGAAAGGGTTACACTGAATGATACGGATCGTAGGAGACACATGCAAAGCTGGCCGTTTTATTCAGCTAATGGCCAAACCAGTCTAGAGGACCTTTGCAAGCCCATAAGGCTGGTTCTGGGAACCCACTTGGCATTTGATCATGTGAATAACTCATTAACTAATTATACGCATTTGTATGAGACACCAGCATTTAGTTAATTATACTTTGGGCCATGGCAACCTGGATTTGGCACTTGTCAGAACATTTCAACACTTTAAAACAACACTCTAAAACAACACTCATAAGCTTTGAGCCTTCAGCTGACACCGGGAGAGATGCCAGACTGGAAAAACAGCCCCATAGACACCTACCTGCTGTCAACAGGCTGACGCTTATCTCTCAAAGAACCTCACGGTAGTGGAGTCTGAGAATGTGAAACGTCCCCATAATGAACGTGGGTCCTGAATGAGTCCCTGCAGGGGCATTGAGGACATCGCTGGCCTGATCAGCTCTTATCATCCAAGCGCGACAGTGTTACGTCTGGCAAGCGTCAAACACACTGCATTTGAGAGTAGGCTCGATGAAAGACCAACCTAGACTCCCACAGGTCTTCAGATACATTTCGACTTCCTTACTCGGAAGAGCTTGACTTACAGCTTTACTAACTTACAATTAATCAATTAGGAAACTAATTTAATGACGTGATTAAGGTTGGAATTTGAACAAGAGACGATGCCAGGACAGAAAGTATTTTGATATTCTTCAGATATATATATGAAAACATGCAAAAAATTATTAGTATTATAATTAGGATTGGCATGTTGACTCAGCAGGTAGCATCACTACCACTCATGTTTGGGGTTTGGGGAAAAAATGCCACGTCTGCTCTATATGCATGTCGATGTCCTCCCTGCATTTTGTGAGTTTCCTCTCACCCTCCAAAAACACACAGCTTGCGTGTAATTGGAGGCCCTCTGCTTGTGCGGCATCCTATCAGAAAGTCCCAAGCCCTGGGTTTCCTGGGATAGGCTCCAGACGTACTCTGACCCTGTACTGGTTGGTTATTTTTGGTAAATAAATCAATTACGGATAATAGCGAATTACTAATGAGCTCACGGCACTTTGGGTTCCGTGTGAGGGATTTTACAAGTTATTTCGCAACCCAGACGCAAATGCCTGGGAAAACCAGAGGCTCTCTCTCTCTCTGGTCAGTCAATGTGGGGAAGCCTCCTAAAGTCCTTTCAGATGTCAGAGAACACTTTTGTATTTAATGAGTGTTACATTTCAATAGGATTTTTATGTATACATAAAGCCAGGCACATGAATGCAGCCAGCTGACCTGGAGGGTTTGGGGTGGAGTTGAAGGTGACTCCGCCCTCTTTCACAGGACATCAAGGGGGCTGCAGCTGGAAGGATGTCGTGTGCAGTTAACATGTGCATCCTTTCTGAGCACTGGGTGCCGTTAGGGGCTCGCTTTGCGAAAGTCATTTTGTTTAGTGACTCAGAGGGACAGACACAGCCAAAAACACATTAGCGCAAGCTGCCGTTACTGGCACTGATGGAATATAAATATTGTTAATGTTCACGGGCCCTCAGTCACTGACCGTGCTTCCATCATCCCCGGGGAGAAATACTGGCCCCTGTGGAATTTCAGATACGGCACCAGAGAGACCAGTCTAGCAACCATGCATATAGTGTAGTTTCGGCCATGTGTATTGTTTTGGCCTGAAGGAATGAGAACGACTCTGCTTACAGAGGAAAGAGACATTTCATCCACTTTAAATATTCGGCTTATTTTGTGTAAAAATGACATACAGGAAAGAAAGTGCACTGATAAAAAGCTTTTTATTCATTTTTATTTTGCAAGAAAGAAAAACTGCTAATACTTTTTTTTTGTACAAAAAGAGACCATACAAAAATACTAGGTGAATTTAATACAATCATAAATGTAGTTTTAAAAACTTTATTAAAATGTACTATCAAAAAAAATCTAGCTTCACTGAATAAAAATCTGTTGTTCAGTCGATGCTTTTCAAGCAGTAGTTGTAAATATAAACACAGGTCATTCATAGTGGACACTTATCAGGCTTATGGGCCAGTTCACAATTGGTTTGATCTATATAGAGGTGACAGAGGGGCTATGGGTGATAGTGGTGAAACAGACCATACAGTGAACGGGAGGAGAGAGAATGTAGTGTGTGCTGCCAGGACGGAAGGCGGGAGGGTTTACGTTACATTATGTACACATCCCAGAACAATGACAAAACATTTAAAAGAGTTTCACTTCTGTTCGCACAAAGGAGAACATTAAAAATCCACAGTTTTCTTTTCACTCTGCTTCATAACTATCTACATAAGATGAAAATCAACGTCCTTGACCCCCGACCCGGAACGGGAATCCTGTCATGGGGGCCCAGACTCTGTCCAGCTCCCGACACCAAAGAGGCAGTGGGGACGAATCAGAGATATACTGGCCGCACGATTGCCGACCCCCAAGAGAGGCAACGCAAGACCCCCTCCCGACCAGCAGGAGGCAGTCAATGGCCAAACTGTGCCCCCGTGCCACGGAGTCGATATGGAAGGGGGCTTCACCCGGCACTGAGCCCCCAATGCTATGAGGAGGCATGGCACAGCCACACATACAATACAGTGGGTGCAAAGTTATTTGGGGGGGGGTACAAGCTGTCATACCCTCAACCTGTCCCAGATAATACTTTTAAAAAAAGGTTGCAATATGCATACACTACACACAGTCCCTACCCACACCTCCTCGCAGAAACAGCAAGGTCTCAGCATCCTAAAATCATCAACAATACACTTTATAGCGACTGATTTCAGGCTGTAAGGGATGACGACGATTACGGAGTTTGGATATAGTGCTATAAGTTATTTTACGCTGTTAATATTCCTGTATATGTGCATTGTGTGATAATAATTTTACAAGAATATCATTCCTATTAGTTAGGAATTTGTTATTATAACAGGGCCAACATGGCTGAATTGGGGTGGGGGGGAATGAGGAGAAACAAAAAACGAGAACCTCAAAAGGAGAACGAGAGCCAGCTGCACATCCAACATGACATCCATTCATTCATTCATCCATTCAGTCAGTCATTCATTCATTCATCCATTCATAGCCTATTGTTCCTGTTCTGCGAATCCACAGTCACAGATATCAGGAGACTTTGCGTCTGCCCACTCTCTCCTTTTTGGAAACGGGCTCTAGCTGAAATGACAGACGAAAGGACAGACATTTCCTACGGGGGTGGGGTGGGGGTGGGTCAAATGTCCGCCTCTCTTGCCTACATTCTACTGTCAGATGAGAAATCAGAGCAGCAGTTTGCTGGTCATGTGTCACAGGTGTGTTGGCGTTCTCCTTCATGTGTGCTCCAGGCCGTGCTTGGGCGCCCCTTCACACCATGTTGTGGTGGTTGTTCCTCTCTATGATGTCCGCCGTGGGCAGCAGCTCCTTCTTCACCGGAGGGGGCGGGATGCTAGTGCTCTTAGCTTTGGCCTTGAACAGGTCGGACACATAGTACACCTGGAAGACACAAGTTTCTGCATCAGTGTCGGCCTCCACTCGAAAGGCAGCAAGAACAAGATGGATAGCTGATGAGTGACCCCCCCCCCCCCCGAGAAGATCTTATCGCTCCTCAATCCAAGTAAAAGGCTGTAGCAAAACCCCTTGGCGGCGCCCATCATGGTCTGCGGAAGGCCAAATGCAAGAATGAGTCACGCTACTGAAGGCTGGAAAGTTCTACTCGACTCATGCAGAGTCTGTGAGGTCAATGGCATTCATGGGGGGGGATGGGGGCAGCTTTTCCTGCACCTTGAGTGATGTAAAGCAGGATATGGAGGCTGGTTTACCTGGAAGTGGTGAAAAGGATGTGGACTCTGAAAATCAACCATTGTCAGAAACTTCCTCTTAGAGATCTGGACACTGGCAAGTGAACAGCATGTGGCAAAGCACTTTAATGCATTTTAAATTAAAATACTGATTCAACTCTGGCACACTGGAAAGATGGGTGTCTTCTAGTCATTTTCCAGATGTTTTTAAAGCCGACCAGCGGACTCTCCATGGCGTGCTGCAACACACTTATTTTTCAGCGTATACACTAGGGGCATCGGCACAGGGAACGGGAACATTCTGGAACAGAACTCTGTGTGCTAGTGGTACTGCTTTCCAAAGAGGGCCCCCGTCAATTGCAGAGGGTCAAGACGAGTCCCACTTCCGGTAACAAGTGATCACGTTTCAAACCTTAAGGAACATGTCCTTTTGTTGGACACAGTTCCTCCGGAGGGCTGTTAACTGAGGAATGAAAAACAGGATTTCAACGTGATCTGAAGTGGGAGACGTGTACACGACTCAAATTCATAACGTGCTTCAGGGAAGCCGTTGGGAAACAGTTATCAATGTTGCAGTATTCTTTAGACAATATCCACTTGTACGGAAGGAGAGAGAGATGTCAAGCATAGCCCAGTGTGACTCAGACTCGGTGAGAGGCGGGTCTGCCCTACGGAATTACATCATGCTATTTACTAGGAGACCTTGTCATGCCTTGAAGCGATTCCCATTCTGTAACAAAGGAGAGGCATTTTTGCTCACATTACTTCTTTGTGCTTAAGACTTGCCCTTTCTGAGTAGCACTCCGACCTCCGACCTCAGCTGAAGAGCTTCCATGAGCTGCAAGCAGTGCCACGCAAACTAGGCTTTCCTGGAACTTTGTTGCCGATAACGTACGGTCAGCAATGGCTGGGGGGAATCAGTGTGAGACACTCCCCAGGACAAAGTGTGGGTCTCAAAAGCAGAGTCTCCAAGCAGAACCCCATCCAGCACCCCACCTAAAATAAGGCACGCAGACGAATGCAGACAGGCCTGATATATTTCAGAGCGCCATCGTGGACGGCAGGCGCATTGGTCTCTATAAACGGCAAGTTCTATGGCGTCTGACTCATAAGAATGCTGGAAATTATACCGTAAGATTGCCTCCGATCACATGGCCACTCACTGCATAGAGCCCTTTGCACTGCACTGTTTTTCAGACCTTGGTGACACTGCGTTTGATGGGGGAGAGGAGCCCTCCAGTTCCACGAACAAGAGGAGGCACTTTCCAAGTATTCGATGGCGAGACGTTAAACCTGCTTAGTCTCCCCCACCTCTGGCATCCCAGTAATGAACATTCCCCAAAGTTATTCTTCCGAACTGGCCTTTGGTGGTAGAGATTAAGCTCACCCTCCTAAACGTCTTCAAACGAGTGATGCCATCCACCTGGCTAGGCGATGGTTTGGTCACCATCAACGGGCTGATGAAGGTCCAGGGGCAGGGCCCGGACCTTCGACAGGTAGTGCGGGGTGTCCTTCTAAGATGGTATATCGCGGGGAGACTGGAGCTGCTGTCTCCCCAAGGCAGACGGCTCACTTGAAGGGGTTCCATCTCAAAGACCACATCGCAACCACAATGTGTCGCCCCCCTCTGCTTATGCCGGCAATTTGTCGGCACGCGATTGTGATGGCTGCTCCCCCAGCGTCACCATGGATACGCTCAGCGGACACAGACATGTCGTCCGCGAGCTCCGGCCTTGACAGCACCCAGAGCGGGGAGAATGAGTGAGGCAGGGCTGTCGAAAACAAAATGTGATTTTCCCTCTGATCTGCCTGAACACACAGAACTTGGAATTCAGTAGGCTTTGGCACCATGTAGACAAAACCCATTATGAGCCCGGTCTTGAATCGAGTGTGAAAATACTGACTTTTTAGAGGGAAGTTTAAAACTCTTTCCACTGTACCTGAGGACTCTCATAAATCTCATTTACACCATCGTGACACCCTTCCTCCCCTGTGCGGCAGTTTACATGCTGCAGCTTTTGACCATAAAATCTCAAAATGCAATAAATAACACTAATCGTGGCCCTTGGGAGCCTGAGAAGGAGGTGGACCCGACCTCTGAACATCACGCAACGCACTTCGTGTCGCTGTTCCAGCTCAAGCTGCCCGGTCTCCTTTAAAGCCAGAGCAGAACTGGAGGATATTAAACATTTTTTAATTGCGGGCCATAAGCGCTCGCAGATGTAGGCCTGGCTCACGCTCGGAGGCCAGCGGGGAGGTGGGCAGGGAACTAAAGCGCTTCAGAGAGGATGTGACACATGAAACAGGCCAACAGGGCCTCCATCAGCTGGGTGGTGCTGTGTCTGAGTCACTGAAATGGTATACGAGTTTTTGCACCCGAGGAACTCACGCCCCTACACTGTACCACCAGAAAGTCCGCACTGTACTCTACGGACGCGCTGCTCTCTGAAGCGGATGCAATCTCGGAATACCCCAAGCTGACCTATGGGTACGACTTCCTGGTCAAGGTGGAGATTGCAGACTGCAGATGAGTCAGAACTCCCCAAGACAGAGATGACTCCATGGGGAAGGCAGCAGCAGACATAGGCAGACATCTGGACAGAGAGCCACAGCACAAGGTTTTATTGCTAACAGCGATGTCCTTTACATTCAAAGCCAAGGGCAAATTAAGAAAAACGGCAAAGAATAAAATCCACGTCCCCAAATCATGCTTTCTTAACCATAATTGCTCATTAAACTTGTTACTTGTAAATGCCTGCCTGACAAATAGCGTGACGGACAGGCTCAAACCAGGGGGGCGTGAAGAACAATGAGGGGGGGGGGCTATTAAATGTCAATCTGCACAATGAAAGATGTCGAGGACTATACAGTAGGGTGTTTTCTTTTATAACGATCGAGAGCTCCGTCGTGTCTAAGACTGGCTGGAACAGAGTTTCCGCACAGCAAGCCAGTCCAGAGGAGGGAAGGTGATAAAATGTTCAAGAAAGCGCAGGACCCCCTGAAGTGGACCTTTGCTTGCAAGTTTTTGGTACATTTTCCAAATTCTGTGAAATAATAAATGATCCAAGAAGTCTCCCTCATTTTCAAATCTTCTGGGCAGCAGCACTGTGGTGCAGCCTTGTTAAATAAACACCAGCAGTTCTGTTTATTTCCAGCAAGACCTGTCCACCAACTGAGATAATGGAGCGATACTTGTAAAAAGCAGAGGCTGGATATTTAAGCCCTCTGACGGCCAACCGAGAAAATAATACCGATCATGATGATCCGGCCCCATAGCGTTCCACATGGGGGTTGAGGCACGGCGTGTGGAAAAGGGACTGTCGACCTTTTTCCATACGCTAAATACAGGCTTTGCGAAATCCAAGCTTCACTGAAGCTTGTAAGTGATATTTGTACATTTTTTTCTATTATATTGGCTAAACATTAAGTTTGTAGTTATTTATCAGGTCCAGTGATCCACACAACTACATTTTTCATCAAGTTCATTGGGGTGTTAAATGTAATAATTTAAATATCAAGCTTGTGTATGTAACTATGGTCAACTACGCATTTAGTTCTGTACCTCACAGACTGATCAAACTGATCAACATTCACCTCACTCCATCAGCCTCCCCGAAGAATATAAACTACACCCACATTCATGGAAAGTTTAATTAAAAAAATACTTACAATGCAGTAGGCCACCAATGCCCCCTGAACGAATCCCGCCAGGACGTCGGTGGGGTGGTGCTTGTGGTCGGACACACGGGAGAGGCCGGTGTAGAAGGCCATCATCAGGAGGGTGAACTGCAGGAGGGGCCTCAGGAGACGGGCGCCACGCCATGTGAAGCGGGACTGCAGGTAGAACTGGGGGGGGGGAGCAGACACACAGCAAGGATGAGAACAACCGGCACGTTTATGTTTATCAGGACTGCCTCAGCCAACAGCGGCCTATGACAGTGAACGAAATGAGCTTGAAGGACAGACCAGAAAACAGAAATTATTTCCTGCAAGCGATGTTCTTGCATTAAAAAAAACTTCATTGTATGCAAACCCCAACATTTTAAAAATCAAAAAGGTGGAACAACAGACTAATAGATGGTTATCTACCGAGGTTTCAACGATTAGTGGTGTGGTGATGGAGACCAGAGACCATAAACACAAAACAAACAAATACTGTGTAGATTCTCAGCTCTTTCATGCCATAAATTCCTGCCGTGGCAGACACAATATGATTTGCATACGACACAGAGCCCCTAAGTACTTTGTTTCTGAGACGAAGGCAGGCAAGCTGGGGCCACAGCAAAGACACACAAGAAGCCACAACATTCTTGTTTATTCTCCTTCCCAAAAAACTATAAGCACCCGTCATGGGCCAGAACTAGCATGGGTCATGGGTCAGCAGAAGACCACCCTCAAACAGACTGAACTATCAGGGGGGCTCCATTGCTATTTAATTGGCTTAGAAGATGCCTGATCATACTTTGCAGAAGACAGCACTGTTGTGGGAAATCCTTAAGAATTCTGCATTAGGCTCAAAACAAAAGACAGACAGACAGACAGATAGATAGATAGCAGGGTTCCAAATAATATTTTCAACTTGATTAGCAGTTTTGCTAATCAAAATTTTCAAAAGTTGCAATTTGATTAGTAGTTTTGAAATTTGATTAGCAAGTTTTAAAAATGACCGTCGGAAGCACTAACTACTACATGAGCGTCGTAAGGTACTCACACACGTTTAATTTTTGTATTAAAATGAATTAATGATAACACTTTGTTGTTCAGTTCACCTAGCAAATAATTTTTAATGTAATGCTCTGGATAGTAACTTTTATGAATAAAGAATAAAAACTTCAAATTAAACATTTCTTTATTGGGACAAGATCGTCAATAGCGTTGCCAGCGAGTATCGGGGGATCGTGGCTGGATTTTTTCACTTTTATGATTAAAATTCTAATAAAATTTAAAACTGGATATTGATTAGCAGGTAGGTTCCACATACAATCCTTATTACATGCAGAGGCAATTGCCACAGGCTTCTCTTCCGGCAGATAAGAGGGAAAAGTCCCGCTTTCCCCGAAGCCAGCTCATCTGCGGTTCCTTTATCAGTATTTACACACAGAGGGCACTGGTGAGACACGGCTGTTCGACATTAACATGAGTATGTTAACACACCTCTGTCTCCGGTGCCGTGACATGTTAAAACGTATAATGTTTTTTTTAACGAGCCATTTAATTGTTAATCTTGCGGATAACGTTCGGGTTAAATAATTGTAGCGCCATCCTGCAGGGTTGCCAACTCTTACGCAGGAAATCCTACGGCAAATCTATACTATTCCACTATAAACCTAACATTAGCTACATCAAAAGCGCTGGGGTAGTTTGCAAACCCAACAGACTATTTACAAGGTAATAGAACTGTTGCATATATGTAAAAGTGTATGCATGCGTGAGCAGACTTGTGTCAAATTGGAAAATCTCACGCCAGCCAGCTGACCAATGTTGGCAACCCTGATCGTAGAGCTGCTGGAAGAAACGTTAAAACGGCGACCGACAGTGCGAGTTATAAAGCTTAACTACAGCTGAATATCCACTGTCTACCTGACTGTTCGTGATGTCTTTTACAATATTATACATTAACGAGTTTGGCGTGTTTGCTAGCAGGGTTGCAGCCTCAGTGCCATAAAATCCTGTACATCCACTCATTGACTAAAAATACTGCAAGGTTTGTTTAGGTCTGTTTGATGGGGAAAATAATGGGGATATTCCAAGCCCAGGAATGAAATTGTTTTTTTTTTCTTAGGTCCGACGACCAAAATTCTGGGCAGGTGACAACCCTATTTGTTAGCAAACGTTAGCTTGTAGTCGCACCGTAGCACATTAGTAAGTGACTAAGCTAATGCTAGCTAGCGGACGGCCATTTTTAAAATACGCGGTATCGGGATTCACCTATGACGCATTTCCGGTGATACTACCGGCAGTATAAACTCAAGGCGCAAACTGCACGATACCTGATTGTAAAAGTATGTATTCCAGGGACCGGGATTCTAGGGATTTGAGAACTATGCTAGCTACTGAGTCCTTTTTCTATTTCTCATTTCAAGAAAGAGGTACAGTGATGGTGCCATTAAAATCTGAGCCAGAACAACCAAGGAACCAGCAGGTTCGTTCCATTTTTTTTTTTTTTTATAAAATTTATTAAAAAACAATTATTAATAAAAACATATACAGACCTGGCATACAAATGTAATGTCACAATATATTTTAAGCATATTATGTATGTGTGTGTGTGTGTGTGTGTGTA
>JAODLC010000047.1:15253795-15265353 GCA_026781145.1 Hippopotamyrus pictus
AATCAGGTGTGTTAAATGAGGGGAAAACAAAAATGTGCAGGGCTCTGGCCCTCCAGGACTGGAGTTGGGCACCCCTGATTTTGAGGATTTCAGGGTGTACCCCTGTCTTGTGCCCTGTGCATTCTGGGATAGACTCCAGGGCTCCCTAAGACGGTGACCAGGATAAGCAGTTAGAAGAAGGATGAATGGAGTTCTTGTAGACATACCAGGCTTGAAATATATATTAAACTATAGAAGATTATATATACACACACACACACACACACACACACACACACACACACACACACACACCTCACCTTCCAGACACTTGACATACCAAATTGGAAGAATAATTCTAATTAACTAAGCAAACAGCCACCATCCAATCAGACAACACTCAGTCAAAGGGAAAGCAGACTCCTCCAGCGTGGATCCGTCTGCGGACAGAGCCCGGAACTTTCCGTGGGTCTCAGTATGTTGTTCTTTCTTCCCTAAGTTTAGTCGACCCAGTAACACTCAGAAACTAAGCCATTTCCAGACATGACAACTTACTCCTCATCCAGTGACCTACAGTAACTTCTTTCAGCTGAAAACGTCACTTGTGTGCTTGCATTTTTTTTCAAATTATAGTTCTTACCCAGCAAGAATAAGCCAAGAACAGACAAGGGAAACATTTCCGAGAAAAAAATTTAAATAGTAAATGCAGGAATGATGTTAGTTAAATTTTGTTTTTTACAGCACAACCTAAACCACATAAACTTTTTTTATCCCTCCAGCCAAGAAAAGAAAACATGAACTGCTAGATAATATCAGAAAGCCAACCCCAATGCAGGTCTAAGATTTCCAAATATAACATAAAAATAATATAGGCAAACCAATTTTTTTCCATTTTCCTTAAACCGGTCAAGCATCTGTGGCCCCTTTGTCCTTTACACATACTTTCAAAATTCAAAATCAAAACTTCTCATTAGAGTTACACAAAAGTAAACCCCTAACAGCCAAAGCTCATCGTCTGAGATTCTGTTCACACACGGCCAACCCACGGTGACAGATTATGATGCTAATGAATGCTCCTAAATGGTTTAGGCATATGCAAGAGCTGCCAGTTGAGCGCTTTTATCCAGCTAACTACGTAAAAGCCAATTAGGGGAATTTAGACTATGAACAGAATTGATTCACAGCACCAAAAAAAAAATAATAACTGGACCTTGACTCTTCTAGAAACATAGAGAATGAAAACATTCCTAGGGTCTGTGAACAACAGAATAGGCAAGGCCTAAGACAAAGCCTCAGTGGACGTTTTGAGAAGTAGGGTATCTGGGTAGCGCTTGGCCTGCTGGGTAATGCTTCGCCTGCCTCTACAGACCATGTCCACATGTTTACAAAAGTCCCTCTATGCACAACAGGTCCTCCAGCGCTAGGCCGAGGCAACATTGTTCTGTTCTCTATGCCATTGCCAGGAGAGCACCTTGGAATGTTGGGATGCCTCCATTTCAGGCCCTCCTTAGCCAATGGGGGGAAACAACCAGTTCCTTTGTGGTGAGGGGGAGGGGAGCATGCGTTGCTCTGAGGACAAAAACTTGCCACAAATGCCATTTTTCGCAGAAGTGAATGACTGGGTGTATGGGGGGTGGGGGAGCGTGGGAATGTGCAATTACTCAAAACTACAGCATCCAAGGCTCGACCCCCAAGCCTGCCCACATTTTTTGTTCTGTCCCTCCACCTACACACCTGATTCTTCGAGCCAACTAATTCGATGACCTGCTTCAGGCTCGCGGGAAGATCAGCATGCGACTGCCCCAGCCCAAGGCCGCGGAGTTTATATCAAGAGGTCATCAGTACTGCTTCACCGACTGGCCTTCCGCTAAATCCATAATGGAAAACGACTGGGCTGCACCGCTGCAGGCGTGAACAGCAAGCTTCCGCTGCACTTATCTGATCCCGGCAAACAGCTCTCTGCTGAAACAGCACAGACCCCCCCTGCTGTCGCTGGCAATCGACTCGTTACGTGCTGTTGAAATTCAGTCAAACGATAAGACGCCCATCGCTCGCAACTGGGCCTCATCCGGGGGGCGCACATACAAAATACAAAATCCCCCCCTCCTCCGACCTGGCCCCCATCCCACCACCATGCTAAGCAAACCTATGATACACAGACTTAAACTCAGAATAATGGCAAACCAAGCAAGATTACGGATTTCAGGCGTCTTTTATCATCTGGGGGGTATTGAGGTTTCGGGAATTCTAAAATAAGAGGGGTTTAGTATGTTGTACTAATGCAGGAGAAAATTAATAGGGTAGTTCCAATGAGTTTAGAATATCCTACAGACATTGTTGGTGGATTTGCAACATAATCCCATTCTGCACCACCAGATCATGTGACTGGTCCACCAAACTTTCAGGCTTTGGCATACCTGACAGGAGCAGGTAGGGTGGGGTAGCGGGGGAATACAGGGTTTGAGCTGAACCCCTATAGTGTACAACCCAAGGTCAGAGTCTGGATGAGGAGAGGAGCTCCAGCCTAGAAACTACTCCCCCAGCTACCTCTGCTTTCAGAAGAATCAAGGGCTTGTAAATCATCTGCTAGTAGCCACATGGAAAACCATCTCTACTCCTTCAGCAAACTCCACGTGCTCTCCCACAGGACCCTTCCACGACTCCGGGATTTATGGTTAGCAGGCTAACCCTTTCAAACAACTCTGCAGGAACGTCAATCCGCCTGAATCTGGCACCTTCCGTCTACGTGGCACGGAGCGAAAGCAGTTTTACGAGGAGAGTTCTCATATATCTTCTTGCACACACTTTTTTGGTCTGAAGAGCCAATGACGACTGATGTGCATTTTAAGCACGATGTCTGTGGGATGTTTCTATGGTCATATTTTGGACCCATTACTACACACTCACCACAGGTGATCGGTGCATTAGAACAGAGGTCTACTAAACCCAGAGGAAGGCTCTTAAAGACACGCCAAGGGTGGCCAACCCTGCAGCCTTTAACATTGTCTGCTACATATATGTGGACAGGCCCGGAAACGAGATGGGCAACATACCCATAAGCACAGGGAGGGAAAAGGGCAGCGGTGCAAGGTGGAAAATATGATGGTTTACTACTCTGTCTTTGGGCAAAAAAAGAAGGTTTTAATGAGCTATTTCAACATATGATGGAGGTCTTTTGGAGAAAACGCAGGGACAGGAGATTTTAGGGTGATGTACAATGCGTGGTTCCACCTCTCTCTTTGGGGGGGCGGGGGGGGGGTTGGAAATTAGAAAGAAAATAGCAACAAGCAGCAGCTGTGTTGGCATCACATGGCCGTTACCAAGGAAGCGAGGACGGCTGGTGCTTCATCGCAGCCTCATTTATTAGGGTAGCAGTGTGCAGGGCCCCCTCACCCCTGCTCACCCCTGCTCACCCCCCTCTACCCCAGCATGTTTACCTGGGAAGTAAAATAACTTAGGGATTTCCCTCTGGCTTCCAAGGGTGTGTGTGCTTGGAGAACGACACGTCCCACGTGGGTCCAGCTCAGATCCCCAAAGAACATCACCATCGTCGGAACACACCAGGCTGCGGTCGATCCGGCGATCTTCACCCCGCCTTTGCCGGCCGTGCAGTTGTCAGGTGTGTGAGGCATTGCCAGGTGTGGACACGTTGTAAAACTGGGATTATCAGCAGCCAGGGGGGTAGGAGTGGTACCCTAACAGGCCCCCGTCTGTGCTTTCCCCATGGACAGAAAATACCCCCCCCCCCCGCCAATCCCCCGCTGCTGCCAAACCCACTAACTGATACTTTCTAGCTGAGCTCAGCCTGTCTTTTGGCAATGTGGTGGTGTTAAGAAGGGGTAAAAGTACTGAAAAACACGCTTGCACTGTTACTCCTCCCAAAATAATGCCCAAAGTTGAAGTACTGAAAATACTCAAGGTATACTTCTCAAGGCCATGAGCAGCAAAACCCTTTGATTCCGATTTATGAAGCTGTGGAGTGATTTCCAGCATTGAGCTTGTGACCAGGACGTCAGCCCCCCCGCATAAGGTGTTTTGTGTACTTAGAGTCTCATATATACATGGCTTTGCCTACAAACATGCAACCTCATCTAATGAGCTATCAAGAATGCTTTCATGACATAATCCAAACCCAGCCCTCCACCATGGATCGTCCTCCAAATCATCTGCACGTCATTCCTTTGCAGAAATCCCACACCCCCCACACAGTGAAGAAACATCGTCTTCATCAAAAATAATTATAAGGCTGGCTCTGCTTTACCGCCTGTGCCAAGGCTGACTCACTGAAAGAGACAGCTAACTTCTGGGGTGCCATGGTCTGGGGCGGCGTCACCCAGCCAGCCAGCGGGCGGAGTCTACGCTTCCTTTGAAAACGTTTCACTCGCTTTTTCGTGTCTCTGAATGCGTAATTCTGCTGGAACAGTTCTGGTAGAGCTGCTTTTTATGCACAGTTAAACAGGGCATCTTGGTTTGATTGTAGAAGTTGGAGTTCACCCCCTCCCAGTCCCCCCAAAAAGGGGGGAGAAGATAATCAAGCAATTATTAAAGCAACTCAGTATCAAGAAGCTCGCTGGGGATCCTGAAGTGTCAGCACACAGACAACAATGGCGACTTTGTGCTAACTTGACCCGAAATCAACAACAAGTTTGGCATTAAGGTTTAAACACACACACACACACACGCGCGCGCGCACTAACCCCTTGGTGATCCTCTCCTAACACTATGTTCTCCACCACAGCCAGACACGTTCCTAGCACAGGCGTCGAGATTCATCTGGCTTCAATCTTCTTTCGGATTTATTGGAATCCAGTTGCGAGGAGCAGGGATCGGAGGGGGCCGGAGGCTGCTTTGAATTCAAGAAGTGAACCACTCGACCGTTAACTACTGAAATGCAGGCCAGGAGGAAAGGGTTAAATGGGGAGGGAGCTGGCCAGTCTGCTTTGCCCTTAGGGCCACCAAGGAAAGGGAGACTCCCCACTGCCCCTGACATGGCTGCAGACGCTCTGAAGGCGACGTCGGCCAAAACCACCCAGAAAAACAAAAAACAGACATGAAACCGTGTGACGAAATTCAAAGTCCCCACGAGGGAGCCACGTGTTCTGTGGGTCTTTGGAAATAAACATCATAGTTTTGATCTGCTTGGCGACTTTGTTTCCAGGCTATAAGGCTGGGCCTGAAAAAAAGGGGACGTGTAAAGCGAAGTACAGGACACTGCCGTCGATTACTGTAGCGGAGGGCTCTGCAGTGCCAAAGCACATCGAGGCATCCCAGCGTGACATCAGGCTATCCCAGGCAGTTAATCATCTCATCTAGGTAGATTCATGTCAATTACCTAAGTCAATGATACAGCAGAAAGTGACCTGGGGTCTGTGGTGGTAGAAAAATACGCCAAAGTCGTGACCTGAAAAGGCTTCAATGAAGTGCATGTCAAATAAACAGAAGGGCTTTAAGAGAATGCAGCAGGCGTCTAACCCCTACTGAGGTGCTGCTTAGGGTGGTGTTTAGGTTATGTACGGAGTTGAGCTGGAGGAGATAAGATGCCAGGCAGCCTACTTAAAACCATCGAATAAGGGCATGTAACTGAGAGACAGGAGAACAGGCTTCCAAGGGACTGCTGTCTGACTCCAGAAGCTCGACAGGAATATGTAACGTGCATTTCTGAAGGAGTGCCATCGGACCACTGACACACCGGCACGCGGTGGTCAGACGGTGGTGCGCCTTTCAGGGAAACCGTCCGGGATTCTGTGGCCGTGCCTCTCGAGAAAATTGCAGGTTGGGTTTTTGGGGGTGACTGCTGTAATTAAACAGAGCAGCAATCTCTGGTTTACGAGCCGCCGCCCCAGCGGGATCTGCGAAGGCGTTCAGGAGGACGTCCCGTCGACGTGCAGGTTACGAGGTGCACTGTCAAGGTGAGTCAAACCCACACCACCCAACCAAGACAGGAATTCTGTAAAACCTGGAGGATCATACATTTAATTCAACAGGACCAACATGAACGTTTACACGGTACGCTTAATCCAGGTTAACCACTGCCTCACCATTTCACAGAACTACTTAGCTAAACTGAGGAACTTAAGTGGTTTAAATTATAACAATTTGGTATAGCATGTAAACACCTCTGTGGACCATATTGCAGACTACAGACAGACCAAAACATATGGTTTGAAGAGAACCATGTGATAATCATCAGGGTTATTCTACTAGGTTTGGCCATGATGTCTACAAACCAGTTGCTCAAAACAAGAGCCTTGGGCTATTAACCGAGTAGATGGAAGTGCAGACATCTCAACGCACCTGTAGACTGCTGAGCTCTGATCGGGTTCTCTCTGAGGTCTGGGGGGGAGGGGGGGGCTCTGCACCTTCCAATATCTCCCTCTCCCAACACTAGTGACAAGTTTACGTCAACGCCACGAGTCTGTGTGGGACGGGACCGATCCTGGAAGCGTGCACTTCAAGAACAGGGCAACACAAGATCATTCCAGACACTTGGCAGCGCTTCGGCAAAATAACAGATCAGTTTCCCGGTGTTTTCCAAGTATAAAGAGATGGAGATAAAGTTTCACTTTTTTTCCCCGCAGAAAACTGATGTCAGGGTCAACAGCAAAGAGTTATGTCATAAAACGCCGCCGCAGACCAAGGACGATCTTGCATGGCGGATCTCAGTGTACGAACCAGCTATTACACTCATCGGTGCGTGCCGCCGGCCTGTTAACCTCACTCCACAAACTCGTGAACCTCGGAGGGCACGACTGTCATGCAAATGTGGAGAAAATGATCACTTCTCCAAAATATCCCAGAAGGCAATGGGATAAGAATCTCAGATCGAGTCATTTGCTGGACTGAAGAGTGGAAAAGCCATCGGGAGAGAAACACAGGTGGTGACCGGCGTGATGGGACGGCAAGCTTGGTCACATTCCACCTGAAGCTAATGTTATGAGAGCTCAGGCTCTGAAACACACCAGCAGTGCAGCAGTAAATTTTCGACCGGAAGTCCTAATTATTTTACTCACCTATACCAACCACATCACCTCTCATTGCCAGCATACAACCAGCTATGGCTTTGACAAACACAGACAATTCCAAGATATCATGCCATCTAACATCAAAAAGTAATTTCTGCTAATTCTACCAAGTGCTTCTAAAGACAACTTGCACAAAAGGCCAGTTGATAGATTGTACAAATGGACGCTTTTTTGACAGATTCCTGGGGAGCAGTTTAACCATCAGTAATGTGTGATATTATTAGAGTTACACTGTCAGAAAAAATAACCAATTTGCACCCTTGGGGGTATAATTACTTGTCACTGGGACTGTACCCTTAAGGGTCTGCCAGTTGTAGCTGTAGGTAAATGGACCTTCTAATCTAATTTAAGGTGCAGAAATGGACTCTGGGGAACATTGTTGTACCACTGGGGGGAACCTAGAGGAACAAAACTGTACCAGGGCTGCAGCCTTTTCTCTGACAGTGTACCTGACTGCCTCCCCCTACAGAAATGCACCCCCCCCTACAGAAAACAAAAAGCCAATCAAATTAAAGGATTTAGGTAACAGTAAACCCTGAAGTCATCCATTACTGCATCTTCTGCGATTCTTTGACTACTCACACTTAACAGGCCCTGACAACACACACACACACAGACACAACCCCTGTGGGGAACATTTGTTAGCCACAGAACCATAACTTCAGCAATAATGTAGGGATATCTTGTTTAGAACTTAAACAGTCCCTACTTGGAGGCCAAAAGGTATCCACCATACTCATTATGTACCCATTATATCTGACACAGACAGAAGCAAGTGGCAGGGAGACACAGCCACCCGGGGGGGCACTGAACCGACAGCAGGAGATGCAGCGATACTGGGTTACAGGCGGAAATCCCTCATAAACAGTCAAGACAAAGGCTTGCATTTCCCCCTCATATAAGTGTCAGTCTTGGGTCTATGGTGGCTGGCGGGCCAGCAGATAGATTTTTTTAAGAAAGATCACAGTCTTATTTGCTTACAGATCTCCCCACAGCTATTACTCTGCTACTGTTAATGGCATAATGTGCAAGTATAGCTAATTTACAGCAGCTTAAACTACTGTAAAGTACTGTTTAAAATGAGACGTGTCCTTTCTATTTATACCAACGTAATATAAACAGCAAAAATGCAGAACGGGAATTTTTAAGGCAAACTAGAGACGGAAAAGTCCAATGGGGAAAAAAAAAATCCAGTTTCCAAATACACGCGAGTGAAAACAGAGCTTTTTTTTAATGAAATAAGCACATTTTGAAACTGTATACCCAGTCCAAGTGCTGCTACAATTTTTATTTGATATATAAACAAGCAGCGTAATCGTGACTTACAGCGTCACCTTTTGCACAATTAAGCAAGTCGTGTCTCTGCTGCATAAGAACACAGGACTGGCGCACAGAGCGCTTTATCAAATCGAACCGAGTGCCTGAGAAACAGATGGAGGGCTTCTCGTTGTTTACAAATTGTACATATCATTAGATACTTGCCTACCATATATCTACTGTGTTTGACCGCTAGTACTGTCAGTAAGATAAGAAAATTAAACGGCGAGGATACAGCTGTTTATACTGATAATATTATGGACTTCAAGTAAACTAATTAAGTATGAAGAACGATGAAATGCAGACAAAACCTGTGCAAAAGTTTTTTTTTATGTTTTAAATTATTCCTCACGTTTTTAAACAGCTGAACTTGATGGGTTTATATTAATAAATAAAGCGAAAATACATCTTTGGAAAGTTTTGCTTATACGTAAATTTACCTTCATAAATTCGCATTCTTTCTGAAAGATGTCAATAGTCTTCTTTTGCTCAGGTCATTTCAAAGATTGTTGTAATGAATGCGTGCCTCACTTTTTAAAATTTATACACACATTTCAAGAATATGCCGCGCCTATAAGGCATCGCAGAATGTTTTAACTTTCAAAACAACTCACCTAAAAACAAACAGAAGAGGTCTAGAAAGACGAGCAGTTTCCTCTTGCTGTTGTCTATGCCGTTATTATTATTTAATGTTGCGTTTCCTCCGTTTCTGGTCTCTGGTGCCATCGTCTTCTCATACATGAAGTTTTGCATTAAAAAGTTTTACGTCTGCCTCGGTTGAAATCCAACGACAAAACGTGGCAATTAAAAACAGCAGACTCCTAAGCTCGCGTTTTAACAAAACGACAACCTATGCTGAAAACAATGAAGGGCGGGGGGTGGAATTAGCATGAAAAGTTTCTCCAAAATGTTCATCCAGCGCAGGGAAAAGCGATCTCCTTGTATTGCCGCTTACTCGCTCAGCCTAGGCGCCGGAGTGATGCTTTCCAGTAATGCAAGCCTACAGGTACCGAGAAAAGAAAAGCATACACATATATCAGTGCCTATCCGTGGTAAAATATCTTAAAAATAAGTAAAATGATCTGCAGCGCACTTGTGTTGTGATGTAGCCTACAGCAAATTCAGTGTTTTCTAATCTCTATGAACGGAACTCTCGCTTGTAACTTGTACTTTGCTGGTGGGCGCTTCTCCTTCTGTTTTATGAATCCTCGCCCCCCGCCCGCTCCAGAATAAGCCAGCCCACTTCCCCCAGAGCCACGCTACGACTCATTATCCCCCTATTCCGACGTAAAGCTTTCCCAGGAATATTTTAGTCATCACACATGAGTCTTTAGTGCTACGAGCGATCCGTCTTAATGGATGTTTTTGAGCTTCATAAAATGTTCTGTTTGCTTGTTTATTGGGGGTGGCACAAGATGACACTACAGTTTATTAGGCCTATGTAATATATAGTATAGCAGTGATTCATAAACATCCACAGTGACTAGTATTTCTTGATAAAAGTGATTTGTTCGTTTCTTGCCGTGTCAGTGTCATTTTTATTAAGAAACAATCGCATGATCTAACCTGCATTTTAAATTGATAATTAATGTAAATAAATATTTAAAATAGGTACTGCCTGTAGTCGGGCATGGACAAGGAATTTTGAGAAAGCGATTACTTGCTCCCTCTAGTGGACTATAGAGATATAACAAAACCGAGCAGGAGTTCATAAAATACGGGACACGGTTGACTAGTGACATGTCAAACGTATGAGTCAACGGTGCATTATGATTTATGCGAATGATTTATGGCATTACAAGACTGATAATTAAATAAAGTAAGCTGAAAATCTAATTGCATTTATAACTTTTTGGTTTATGTTGAAACAAACAATTATATTTTCTTTCTGATACAGTACATAGGATATAGGGCTAATGATTTCTGTTTAGCTGTGTAACATGTATTTCAGAATACGGCCTGCCATCTAGTGGTAAAATTCCTGCGTTTGCGCACGTGTAATTTATGTGGCAAATCAACAAAATATTCTTCTATCTGCAATGTTTTTTTTGACCGTTGTTTTGCCGTACATTTTTATGCTTAATAAGACAACTGTGTTCAACCTCTGACTCCTCTGTAATGTGAATGGTATCAGATAGGGAATAATTTTAAAAATAATGCTATAGACATAAAGCCAAGCTTCGTTCAAGGTATACGGTTTTCCCTACTAGGCCTACCATAATGTTGGTTTCTTTCTGTAATCCTCACTCGGACCGGAGCCGCAATGCGCGCCTCTGATTGGCTCCCGGCCGACACACCTCCTTATTAGTTGAAATATGTCCACATGGCTGTCAGGGGGTGAGTGGTTTGAATGAGATTCAAGAATCCTGCAACCAATTCCAGGAAAGTAACCCCCTTTAAAGTTAGGATACCGAAAATTTATATTGCATAAAAAAAAACTGAAAGCAAAGATCATAAAGAGTACTGTCTTTTTAAAATGTCTCAATAGCATGGCCAGCAACTCCAGCCTTTGCGGTACATTTAACAAAGTGTTCCAAACTAAACGCTTTAGTTAATGCTGTGAGATTTTCAATAAACAACCCCTTGGTATTCGCACTGAGTCCGAGTCAAAATGAAAACATAACCAAGAAAGTAGCCCGCATTCATTAATTTTTATTTTTACTTTTGACTTTCATTTTTCGTTTTGAATCATACTCTCACTGGCCATTTTATTAGGTACACCTGTTCCACTCGTCGTTGAAGCAAATATCTTATTAGCCAATCATATGTCAGCAGCATGATGTATAAAATAATCCAGATCCAGGTCACAAGCTTCGGTTAACGTTCACATCAAACACAAGAATGGGGAAGAAAGGTGATTTAAGTGACTTTGACATGGTTGTTAGTGTCAGACAGGCTGGTATGAGTATTTCAGAAACTACTGATCTACTGGAATTTTCACGCACAGGCATCACTAGGGTTTACCGCGAATGGGCTGCAAATGCCTTGCTGAAAGCAGAGGTCAGAGAAAAATGGCCAGACTGGTTCAAGGGGACAGAAAAGCAAGAGTAACTCAAATAACCACTTATTACATCCAAGGTACGCAGAAGAGCGTCTCTGAACGCACAACACGTCAAACCTTGAGGCAGATGGGCTTCAGCAGCAGGAGACCACACCGGGTGCCACTCCTGTTAGTTAAAAACAGGAAAGTGAGGCTACAGTGGGCACAGGCTCACCAAAATCAGACAGCAGAAGACTGGA
>JAODLC010000047.1:15268685-15304378 GCA_026781145.1 Hippopotamyrus pictus
GAAACCATGAGGGCGCGTTTGATACTTACAGACTGGTGCGCTCCTCTGCTGAACACAGACCTACATACAAAGAGAGCAATAGGCGGCAAATAAACGTCTCAAAGCCTCACTGCAGTCACAATAACATCCTCTCATATTCCAACACGGCTTGTAACAGACCAGGGGCTGGGGAACCTGTTCCACTGTTCTGCCGGTGTGGGGGCAGGTGTTTGGTATGGCCTCTCAATCAGCCAATACCTGCAGTCCTGGGGACCTACTGTTGAGAGCCACTGTTTTATTATTGGCTGAATAGGAGGTCATGCCAGAACCCCACACCGGCTCTCCATGGGACAGGTTCTCCAGCCCGGCTGTAGACAGAGCAGAATGACATCATAAGGGCCAAATTCCTTAACAGTGGTGACTGCTAGTCTTTAGAAAGCCTTTCTAGCATAAGCGAGACCTAAACGTGAAGCCGGTGATGTTCACTCACTTTGTTGAACTTCAGTTCTTCACGGAGTACATGGAGAGAAGGGTGAGAAAAGGGAAGTCAGTGGCAGGTCTAAAAAAATTAAGAGGAGCACTTTGAAATAAGTTACCCGGGAGGGGTGTGTCCTGCGTTTTCCTCAGCAATACTCTCATTTTCTTGCTGCTGCTGCTGTTGCTGGAAGAAAGTAGCAAGTTTCTGGAGGGCCTCGTACCTCGTCCTGCAGACGAGAATAGAAAGAAGGTGGTGGGCCTGGAAACCTGCAGCGAACGGTCACCGGCAGCCTGAAGATCGTCAAACTGTGCAACCAGAAGGTCAAGTGACCGATTCCTCTTCCCAAAAACACCATGACCTTCCTCACAGGAAGTGAGGTCAGCGGAAGACAATGTCAGCTCCTCGCAGGTGGAGCCGCACACGTCGACTTACAGGGCCTGGCTGTCCTCGTAACCGTCGCTGCTGCCGGCCGGCTGGCCTTTGCCGTTCGTGTAGCCTGTCACAGAGAACCAGGAGGCCGGGTGAACGTCCCACCCGAACCACTGCAGCAACGCTACCATCTTCTGCAGATTAAGCACCGAATACGAAACCTAAAGCCACAAATCTTTCTGGAGATACTTACACATTTCAGCCATGGAAACATTTTGACTCTGCAACCTATAACGAATCAGAATGACATTTTTACAACAGAACAAGTACAAATCAAAACACGACAGCTGCAATGACAGGGAAACAAGCTTTACGATTCAGGTTTATCATCAGATCATCTTCTATTGGATGAGACCTTACACAATCATCTCTATACAAATGCCCCAACCCAATAAAAAGTCGCATGACAACGTTTGGGAGAGATAATGGTTTGTTTCCCCATGTGCAGGTGAGTAACCAAACACCACATGGTGTCTTCTCCTACCGCACATCTGAAGGAGACAAGATCGATTCCTCGTCACACGTCCATTCCTCGCTGTCTGTAACTGAGAAACAGAGTTCCTTAGTTCCACAAAAAAATACTCCAGATACTTAAGGGATACAGCTACAGTTGTTCCCCCGCATCCACAAGTTCAACCAACCGTGTATTGAAAATACTGGGGGAGGAAAAGTAATCCAGAAGGTTCCAAAAAGCAAATCTCGGAATTTGTGTTGAGCACCACGCTGAAAGTGCAATTTGGGTCATAATTTTCAGTAACGTGGCTTCATTCCCCCTCCCCCCCTCCCCCCTCAATGTTCAGGTTTGCCCCGAGTCTGCCAGATACTCTCTCTCATTCACCCACACTGCTTTATTGCGCTGATACTGAACAATGTGGGATAAAATTCAGAATATGATCTCACGTCTTTAGAGTAAACGTAAAAAAAAAAAAAAAAAAAACTATTACAAAATCATTTTACATTTCATTTATTTGGACATAACATTTCTCCTTATTTGCGTTATATTAGGTATTACAAGTCATGTAGAGATGATGTAAAGTTTATGGGAAGATGTACAGGGTTATACACAAATACTACCCTTTTCAATAAGGGGCTTGAGCGTGAATACAGAGGGCAGACAGAGCTAACAAAAACCATACAAACATACTTACAGCTGCTACTGTGAGCAGGACATTGGTTAGAAGACCTGGAAAATAAAGGACAGGCAGTGGGAAAGTGACACCTGCTTCACTTTATCTCTGCTGCAGAAAACCTATAAATCAACTCCCCTGCACAGAATTATCAGCCAAGAAAAGACAAGCTGGTTTGGGTTCAAAGTCGTGTGCACATTTTTGGGTTTTACAATGTAATTCAGCTGCTGTAGGGGATGGAAAATTCCTGCCAAAGCACTGTTTAATTCTTTATAGTTTGTGTGGGGGACATTATTCTGCCTTTAAAAGCCCCAGCTAACCTGCTTAACTACTCAGTACAAACATCATGAAATTGCCATAATGAATATTTGCTGCATGAGGCCAATATTTTACTTTGAGGCAAGAAGTGGGAACCTTAAGTCAGCCCTTTCAGTCAGAGGCATATACAGAATGTCCATTAGCTTCTATGCTGATGGAATGTAACAGTCATACAACACTTTTCAATAAACACATCCCACTGATACAGGAACTTCTGGCAAACCCATGTGCCTGATGAGGAGACCATCTCTGTTCTGTAGATCTGAACAACCTGCAGTACCTCCACTCCAAACCTTTGTGTGACCACTAGGTTGATACTTAAGAGATGCCAACTTGATCCTGAATTTCACAGAAGTGGCTGTAGGCAGAATATTACCTCATTATCCCTCTGAATTTTTGCTTGTCCTGGTTTTGAAGAATAGAGTTCCTCTGCTTGTAATTAATACCATCAGCCAAACACTCATTTTTCTTAATTTGTGGAACTTCCACTTTTTATATAACCAGTGACCAGCTTGCATACATGTTTAAATTCCAGACTCTTCCTGAACTTGTATGTTTTTGATCAAAGAGGTTACTGAGCCCAAACATAAAAGGGGAGGTTTAAGACTAGTGCCTCATTCAGGCACTTATATCATTGAATGCATAACTGCAAAATATCAGGGAAGCAGATTGGTCACGCTTAAGGCTTAGGTTTAAGTAGCATTGGTAGCTATACTCATTCACTGCATTGTCGTCATCTTGAACAGTCTTACAGTAGACCCTGCTTCTGAAGTATGAAATGCACAGTTACTCCACTTAATTTATCATTACTACCTGCTCCCGTCGCTGAAGGTGTCCCCATCGACGGCGGGGCGGCCCGCTGCCTGGGAAGCCCTCTTTCCAAGCTCCAGCATCTCCTTGATGTCCAGCTCCACGTTCATCACAGGGATGTAGCCATCTGCGGACACGCCGAGAATCTTGGTCGCAAACTATCCAGGCTCTGCGATTCATAACCGACAGAAAGGCCGCCAGAGCACTGAGCACATCAACCAAACAAACCTCACCATTCCAGGGTCAACCTCTCATAGCTGTTAGTCAATAAGATCATCAATCCTCCAAAAAAAAAAAAAAACAGACTTTTGCATTTAACTGTTCGGTAACTATCCAGCTGTTACTCAAGCTTAGAACGATTCACATTTTTATAGCAGCGGATGACTAGAAAAACACTGTTAGACCCAAGTTAGTTCAACTGGCACCATGAGACCTTCCATTTCAGATCACTGTGATGAACAGTCTCTCACACTTATGGTCATCGTCTCTTGCCAGCCACTTCCCTTTGGGACAGTCAGTGGTGCGGATGATGCTGACGATGTCTCCGGTCTGTACGGGAAGGTCACCCTTTCGACCCTTGCTGGCGACTGTTACCTTGGCCTTGTACATGGGCTCCTCCTGCCCAGTTATCTTAGAGGGACACAGGATAAAGCAGCCAGTGTTTACTGTGGAAATCTCAGCAATTACTCAGAATCTTTGCCACATGACCAAGGCCGGTGGAAATGTGTTGGCACAATTTGCTATAGTTGGAGACACCATGATAATAGACAACAATCAGACATAACGTGGACAGAGAATAAATAGAGGCGTAAGAACAAGTGATAAATATAGAGGATAGTGCAATGCTGGAAGCTGTTACAGGCAGAATGCAGACAACATATCCATGCATACAGTGCATAACAAAAGACATGGAATGTGCAATTAGAATGCGCAAATAGATCGTCAAGTGTAGGCGCTATTCAGAAAGTAAACATTGAAATCCTGAAAATGTTGCACGGTTATTGATTAAAAAGTAGGGGGAACTTAAGGAGACCGACGGTGCTCGGAAAGAAGCGGTTCTTGAAGCGTTTTTTGGTGGTTAGTGATCAGAGTCTTCAACCTAAGAGAAGCAGCTAAAACGGATCATGTGCAGGATGATGCAAAAATGTTTGCCTCATGAATCCTTTAAGCTTCTTAACGCAGATGCCACCGTCTTCTCCATCACCCCCTTACAAACGTCTAGCAGACCCTTGAGGTGAATGTTTATCTCCACAGCACCTACTTTGAACTTCCTTCTCATCTCGTTCTCCTTCTTCTCTCTCTCCCGCCGCTCCTTTTTCTCTCGTTTCTTCTGCTCTCTGTCCTCATTGCTTTCTCGATTCTCCTTGCGCCCGTTGCTGCTGGAGACAGAAGAAGCCAGAACTGGGATGGCATTGAAAAATCTCCAACTATTTAAAGCCAAGAGAACATACAATAGATTCATAAACAGGCAGATGTGGCATCAACATCTTTAGAGTAAAGTGCTTAATAATGGAAATGTGTTCAGTTAAATGAACACGCAGACAATGAATCATGTTAAGATTCCAGATATACCCATTTCCATGTGAGAAAGTTCAGGAAGCTCTCCTGACACAAGCCTAGAAAGAGTTTTCATGCCAATGATGCCAATGGAGACTTCATGCTGACCATTGACAGTGATGATCACTGAAGAAACATGTCAATAGGAACTTTCCCCATTAAAAATAAATTTGTACAAACCTACCATGGGTTGTGAAACCACGTGTTCCTACGCGAATCTTCACCCTGACAACACAAACATGAATTCAACCAAAACAAAACTTATTGCATATTAAACAGTCCAAACGCAATATTTTTTTCAGTCACCAAATAAATCTTTTGCCATTATTCCATAAGGGAGAACTGCAACTCTTCAAATACCACCTTTAGCCAGTCTCAACACACACACACACTTACCATCACGTCAGTATCAGCGTACGGATCTAGAGAGGACCAAAATAAAACAAAAAATGTCAAATAAGTTGCAGCTGTCTCAGCATGGTACAGATCTCTCATCCTACTCTACCGTGCAGGAGTGATAGCAACATCCAACACAGAACTCTTACTTTTTGGAATGACTTTACGTCGCCACGTATTCTGCCCGCGGCGAAGCTTGTTTGTGATCTCAACATCTTCGTAGACATTGTCTGCATTTTCACTGTGTCTTTCAGAGCCAAGACTATTAAAAGTAAAATTCCACAATTACACAAGGGAGTGGCAACAGTAACTGTGCTTTGTCATAAGAAAAACACAACTGAATGAGTATACACTTGTCAAAGTTGAGTCATTGGGGTTAAAGAGTTATATGACACCACTTCACCCGGCTAATGGCTTTGCGTCTTTGTGTTGAAGTTCTGTGATACCAGCAGAATTCTGAGCTGGAGGAACTGGATCTGGAGGGTCCAAAGCAGGTGTGGATCCCTTGGTCCACAACCCCAGTGCCTCTAGAACCGCTGACTTTGGCTCTCTAGGTTCAAGGTCTGTGGCATGAAGACTCTGGTCCCCAGAACCAATGGCCTGGGACTCTAGGGCATTAAAAGCCACATTGAAAGTTCCTGCAAGTTCTGGACAAATTAGATCTTGGGGCTTAGGGGGCACCGGATATTCAGGAGCTTGGCCTTCAAAATCAATAGACTCAAGCACCCCAACAAAGCCTGAAACAAACAAATGCACAAGAGAACACATGTTTCATTGCAACAGGAAAACTGTACATCCAATTCAGTTAAGATTAGCATTCTAAGGCTATTTGAAGTCTTAAATAATTAGAATGGTCAAATCAATGTTTTTAGAGGAGAAAAGAAAAAAAAATAAAAATAAAATCAGCCATGGAATTAGTTACCAATTTCATGTTGATCCTTTCCAAATAAGCCCCAGCAGCGGCTGAGATCCATTAAATGGGGTCTTGGTGGTTTCTCCGGGGGAGGACCCAGGGACTCTAACCCGGGAAGAGGTATCTTAGCTGGGCCCGTCTCAGCACGATGCCCCAGTCGCAGACAGTTTGTCTTGCAACCTGCACCGTCCTTACGAATATGCGGCATCTTCCCTGGAGGAGAACCCATCACAACACATGGCACCAAGCACTAAACTCATGGTTAAAAAGGATATTTTTTTACAAGCTTTTGCTTCACACAAGTTGTTACATTCTTGCGAATACTTAGTCCATTACTGTCCGATTAGGTAGCTGGGAATACCAGGTACTTTCATTGCTTGCCTAAGAAAATTTAGCAAAATTTAAACAATTAGAAAAATCTGGAATGTACTTACAGTGTGAGGCTATATTGAGCTTGGCAGCTAAGGCAGAAACACTGGCGGCCTGAGAAATACTTTTGCGTTTTTGAGGAGGAGTTTCTGCCTTCTGGTTCTCGCAGCCCATGAGAGAGAGTTTGGGGGAAGCCTTCAAGGAGAGCCAAGGAGGGCTGCTGGCTTCCGGGGATCCCCCATTAACATCCTGAGCACTTTCTTCGCTGGAGAGGGTAGAGCATCTAACTGAAGCGTCATCGAAAGCGCTACAAACGCTAGGCGCAGATGTGCTCCGGGAATAGATGCAGCCTCCGCCTCTGGGAGATGGAGAACCGGATGTCATTTCTGGACTGTTACTGGGGGACTTTGATCGAGAGCTGGTATCGAGGGAGATCCCACTGGTTTTTGGAGATGTCGGTTTAACGTCATTTTCTGCGGACATCGCCATCTCAGGCTGGCCAGGTAGCAGGCAGCTGCTCAAAGGCAAACCCAAGGTGACCTCCTGTCCTTTTCCTGGTACAGGAAGCCCAAGAGACAATCGCTTGTCCTTTGATGTCTGCCTTGTGCTCTGTTCTTTTTCTGCCGTCTTGCCGCTGAAGAGGGAAGGCGTACAGGGTGGCAGAGGCAGTGGGTAGGAGACTGGTCGCTTGCCGTGTTTCTTTGCTCTAGGCAGGACTGACGAGTTGCTCTCAATCTCCATAGCGATGGTGCTCAGGTGAGACGGACAAGCTCCGGGGGGTAGAGGAACCTGTTTGGGCTTTTCAGGGACCATCGGTTTTCTCCTGTACTGGTTCAAGGTGATCTCTTCTTGAAACTTGGCTCTGATAGCTTTGAAGTCAGTAATGTTCTCCTATAAAAGATTGAGAAAATAAAAGGCTTGTTTTCATATAGGCAGGACCATAGCTAGCTATGAGGTCACTGAGGTCCAGATCGCTGCAATATTTTGAGAACTAACATTTGAAGCTAAATATTCACCTGAATAAAAATCAGGCTAAGGTTTCACATAACTAATTGAGAGTGTAAAGTGTAAAGACTTTAGAAGTAATCACAGAACTTCGTCATTTTGGTCAGTGTATGGTATGAAAAATCCAAACACCATTTAAGTACATCAGCAGCCATCGATAATCGCACGGTTTCTGTGCATTGTTGTTATTGGCTTAACAATCACTTAGGCAAACTTAAAAATGACAAAGCAGGGCGTTTATAAGATTAAATCGGTCATTAAAACTGACAAACGGAACCAGTGGGAAGCAATATTTAAAAGTAGCAAACAATGAAAGAAATCTTCGACAAACTAAATATTTTTACGAACTGGAAAGAATCTAACAAACAAAACGGACTTACCTGTTCCATTCTCTTCATTATCGAAAATAACCGCTATTCTTACACACTTAATGACGGTTCTGTTTATTTTTTGTTTTAAAAGGGATGCATGCGGGATTAAACATGGCGTTATCCCCAAAACTGCCTTCAGCACATTAGAGACAAATGAGGAGGAAGTGGGGCAGGTGTGAGTCCCTACGGAAATCACCTGTCCAGTGGAGCGCTTATAACCAGCAGGCGCTGTGACCGTCTTAAGCGCTCAAACCAGGCTGAACTTTAACAAACTGCGGTGGGATCGGCGGAGACGTTAGTCTATTCAGCCGCATTAGTGCTTTCGCAAAGCGCGCCGTTTGTCTCCAACCAGCAGGGTCCCCGGTGTCAGCGCCAGAGCCAATCTGACAGGCGGGCCGAAGATTTTCACGCCCTCCGGTAAAAGTTATCGATCGAGGGGGGTGGTCAGCAGGCAATCCGTAGCCACACCCCTGGGAGACACCGGGTTGATTCGATGTAAAAAATAATATTAAAATAAAATAAAAAAGAGATATGCTTGGTGGGTGGCGTTTGGAGGGGGATAGCTCGCGAATCACTTGTTACGTACTGCACAGGAAGAAAAAAATCCGATCCTCATAATGAAAATCAGTTATATAGGCGAATGAACCTTAATAAGGAAAATAAATCCTCAAGCCCGCGATCATGTTAAATTAGAATCGGGGGGTCCAATGCACGCTGTCGTGTTTTATGGGACAAAAATTCTTTACACGATATTTGTAAAAAAGACAAGAACATTTTTCAGCTGTCTACAGTTTGCTTGCTTGACTTGATTTAATTTATTTTTCACAGCCCTTTATCCTGACAGAAAACATATTAGTCTGTTTTGTGTATAAATTATCTGTTGCACGGGCAGGATGGTTTATATCCGCGCTATGATCATGTCCAGCGTTCAGCAAACATTGTAACAACAAACAAATTCATTTACAAAGACACATCACCCTGTCTGTCAATACACGTAATTTAGCAAACTTTAGCTCTCGACTATACTTCTATCGGACTTTAACTGTTAATCCTGGTTAGGGTTACAGGGCACATATATACACACCCATACATTACAGGCAATTTGGAGATGCTTGTTAGACTAACTGCGTGTCCTCGGACTACCCACGGGACGTACAGTATACGCTCTCCATACATACTGAGCGGGGGTGAAATTCGCCCAGAATTATTTAAGAATGACCCGTCTGTTAATAATCCAGCCCCTTATCCAGTGCAAGGCACTAGGATCGACGTAAGAATAGTAATCATATATTCATTCAGTTCATAGATCACCTTAATAGTTTGCCGCTATTATATAATTTTAAAGTAAACATTGTCATCATTCGATCTGAGCTTGTGATTGAGGAGAAATTTGATTGTATTTCGAAAAAATGACGGTCAGCCCTCTCGTGGACAGTTTACTTTGATTTAATCATTTACGTGACTTGTGGCCTATTGACTGTGGCTTGTGCTTATGCACAGTAAACTTCCAGGATGAGCGTACTGAATTACTCTTTGATGGGAGTTTACCTCTCAGCGCTATTTGTGAACGATTTCATGATATTTACGGTGATCACGACTGGAAGCAGGTACTGACTTTTTACATGTCTTAATTTTTAGCGTTCAAAATTGTTTAGGTAGATGTGTATATTTCTATTTGTGTTCCACGAGTCCGTTTTTTCTTCTGGAAGTACTGAAAAGGTCACCTCGCCGCTGACCCGGGCTACCGATACTCCGGCTGCAATTGACTGTAAAATGAAGCCGTGGTCGCAGTGGACGCCTTGCTCATCATGTAGCAACATTACGGTACTAATACCTTACTTGTATTATCGAATGTAAAATATCTGCGTTATCATACAAATTGGCATACATATCTGATTACTTGCGGCCTTTAAAATAGTTCACGGAGAACATGGTCGTCAAGGCCATAGATCAACAATCCTCGTAGGCCTATGTACAATAATTGTTGACTCAATAAAAAATGCTACACTCAGATATTAAAATGTAGAATCGATTGGCTAATAACAGGTCAAGAGTTAGGCCTTGTACACACGTACCTGGGTATTTTTATTTTTTATTTTTTAAATCTTCCTCCGCATGAAAATGCTAAAACGCCATGTCAAGAGCATGCCAATCCAACAGGTGGCGATATAACTCTAACTGTAAAGGCATGTTGGCCAATCAGAAGCCTTATTACCAATTCTGCCAGGATAAATGCATGGGATAAAATATGTAACTGCACGCTCTGACGTCAAACAAAATGAACAGCTGTGCATAATCTGACGTTACAAGCCTAAAATTGCGTTATCCCTGTCTACACTGAAAACAAAGTTTTTGAAAAGCTTTTCCCTGGACGGGGTTTTACAAAAGCTCCGTTTTCAGTGTCGTAAAACACCGCTTGCTTGTGGAAACGCCAAAGCCCACAAAAAAGCTACGTTTTCAAAAATCCCCGTTTACGGGTGGACAAGGCCTTAGTGTTAACTGCTGCACACGGGGATGGAGATTTGAAGGCAAGATGTTCAAACTTCTTTATAGTCTCGCTTCAGGTATCTGGAGCAAGCATCACAGTTCCAGGGGACCAAGTGCCTCGGCAGCCAATGGGATCAAACAGCCTGTTCCACAAATGTGCCATGCAAGCCCAAGTCCACCTGTGGCGACGGCTTTACATGTGAATTAGGTAGTTCAAGTGCATGTTTTTGGACTGTGGGGGAAACCTGAATACCCGGAGGAAACCCCATGACATCATACATGCTCAGTATGTGTGGAGTATACCTGGTCTCCCTGTGTGGGACCAGGGTACTTCTTGTACTGTGGTTTCATTTTGCAGCCCAAAAAACTTAGTCTAACCAGATTGGTATTATCTTAATCAGTGTTTCCCAATCTGGTCCTCAGGGACCTGCAGACGGGAGCTGGGAGCAAAAAACGTGGACCGTCTGTGGGTCCCCAAGGACCAGGATGGGAAACACTGGTCTAAATCACCAGTATTGTGTGAGGGTGTCTGGGTGTATGCCCTATGATATACTGGAGTCTCGTCCCTGATGTCCCTTACCTGGTCCCCTGTGCCTCCTGGATGAGCTTCTCTTGCTGTCACTGTAGTGGATAAGCGTTTACAGAAGGTACCTGGATGGATGTCTAACTGGTGTGCTTCTGTGAAGTTATCACTGTCTGTGAAACCTGCACCCACAGCTATGTCCTGCATGCTCAGTGACCGACAAGGACTTCAGAAAGACTGCTTGTGCCCTCAGGACGGTGTCTGAATAAGGGGTTGTGCTGTAATGGCGAGAATGACTGCATGCTTGGCTCGGACGAGGACGGCTGTGATGCAGAGGACCTCACTGAGAACATGTGCACTGACCTGACCCCCATCCCGGGCTCTGAGGTCAGTGCCCGTGGGTAAGCACTCGCAGCCACCCCCACCCTCGTCTCGCAGCCGAAATCTTGGAAGAAACAACTTTCCACCACTGAAGCCACAACTCCACAACTATTCACAAATATCATTTAATGAAAGAATGAATTATTAGGGAACAGGAAAGTGTTTTGTATTAGGGAGGGGTCATGAAGCCAAATAAAATATTGGGGGGAGGGGGTACGTGTCTGCCTTGTTTCCTGTGCCATTGATCATTGTCATTACTATTAAGACATATTAGTCTACAGTGACAACAATTTAGTTAATTATAGATTTTTAATACAATTTTTCCATTCACGACTTACAAGAAAAACAATAATCACTTTCTATTCCAGTTACAATGTTTTAACCGGCGACTTTGTCCAGAACGCCGTCGACCCGGAATATTACGGGGGACTCTGTGAGTACGTCTACAACGGAGAGTGGAGGCGCCTGAAATACGACGTTTTCTGCGAAAACCTGTACTACAACGATGACGAGAAGTATTTCAGGAAGCCGTATAATTTCCTCACCTATCGCTTCATGGTAATCCTGTGACTTGCCCATGAACTGAATTTTTAATGCTTTTCATTTATAGATTATCTCTCACATTCTCTTTCTTTTATTTGTTGACAAATATGTAGCCTTTAATAATGTGGTTTTGCATCTTTATTACTGGAACAAATTATTCAGTGCAAGTAAAAATAACACTGTATTGTAAAGTAATTTATCTTCAGCGCTAATCTGGAATTTCCTTTCACATGTATTTATAACACAATAGCAAAGAAATGAATATGCAAATGATCGTGTTCTGATGCATCTGTGAAAGACCACATATATGCATATTTTTTCATGCGTAGCCATTAAGACCACATATATGCATATTTTTTTCATGCATATCCATATGTTCCCATATATCTGCATATGTTCTGTTTTCTTTTTTTTTTTGTTGCCATGGATATTGCCGTCCGTGCCCCATCCCCACAGAGTTATGCCGAATCCGGGGGATCCAATGAGTTCTATGAGGACGCCGTTAGCTTGTTGAAGGCCAGGAGGGAGGGAGGGTCCTTCAATTTAGGATTTACTGTTGGAATTAATAAGGTTGAAGTCGGCCTTTCTGGAAGTGAGCAGTTCGAGGCTTTAAAGAACATATCGGAGTACAAAGACACCGTAAGTTCATCCGGCCATTTACACCACAAAAAAGCCTTTGTTTAGCTGCCGCATATTAATAAGCTTAAACCAATATCTTTAAATTGATATATAATTATGTCTGTATGTTTAAATTAGAATTTATGAAACATATTTATCCGAACTGCTGATGGAGGCCTGGATCGGGGGGGGTTTGGAGCCTGCATTGTGAATCTTATATATGAGCAGGGGTGGATAGTTCAGGTCTGGAAAGTCAAAATCCAGACCAGGATTTTGTTTCAGCTAACCAATTGAGTAGCGTGTGGCTCAGTGGGCGAAGCCTCAGTGCCGTTGGTGAGAAGGCTGCTGGTCTGAGCCTGTGAGGCCTTCAGCAAGGCCCTTAACCCCCAGCTCCCTGGGCACTGGTGGAGTTGGCTGCCCTTCTCTGCCAAACCTGCTCTACATATGTGTCTGTGTGCCACAGAGGACAAGATAGAGAAGGTAAAAAGAGAATTTCTCCATTTGTAAAGAGTCTCAGTCACAATACTCAACTGTTTGGTTGAAACAAAATCTTGGTCTGGATTTTTACGATCTCCACCTGAACTATCCACTTTTGTATATTTGGTTTTATGTTTATAGATCATATTACACTTAAATTACACTTTATGAAACTCTTAATGAAATGTAGTTGTGTCCGATGACTTTGAACATACCAACTGTGATGTTAGTATGAGAGCCTCTCATTCTGCTAGAACCTGGGCTTTGTCAGGCTGGTATCCAGAGTGCAGACGGCCTACTTCAAGCTGCGGAGCCGCGATCTGATGCTAGATGAGGAGCTTCACCTCTCGCTCGCCGAGCTGCCGGACGAGTACGACTTCGGTGCATACGCTCGCGTCCTCAGCCTCCACGGGACGCACTACGTCACCTCGGGAGTCCTGGGGGGGGTCCTCGAGTACATCTTAGTGGTGGACAAGAAGGTCATGGAAAGAAATGGTAACAGATTTCCGACAATTTATCCCAGTCCGGTCCTCGGGGACCCACAGACAATCGATTTTTTACTACTGGGAGCTGGGAGGGAGCAAAAACGTGGTCCGACTGTGGGTCTCTGAGGACAGATTTGGGAAACACTGCTTTAAAGAGTGTATTTGGGCATGGCTGTTATGGTGAGACTCGAATCCTGGTCTCCAGAGGTGGGTAGTTCAGGTCTAGAAAGTTAAAGTCCAGACCAAGATTTTGTTTCAACCAAGCAGTTGAGTATTTTGTGATTTTGACTGAACTGGTTTATTGAAACAAAAATTCTGGTCTGGATTTTTACTCAATGGACCTGAATTACCCACCTCTGCTGGTCTCTCACACTAAATCAGTCCATTCGCCATTTATGCAACAAGGAAGAATGTGCCGAGTATAACTTGTGAAATATTCCCCCAAACCTACACACGTGAAAAGCTTTTTCTTGCATATTTTTCTCCTGAACTTATTATGGCCAGTTATGTCTTGAGTATTTGCATAACATACATGTCAGCTGGACCCCTCCGCTGTGGTGCAGTGTCACACCTATCCCTCTGGGGGGTGCTATAACACCCTGGCAGAAAAGTGTCAGTCTCTCCGTCTAATTCAATGCAGGTGATGGTCGAACCCGGGTCCGCTCACGCTGAAGCATTTTGCCCATTTACAGGCTTATTTTTTAATTGTGCCATCTCCAGAAATCACCAGGAAGATGGCTGGAGACTGCTTTGGGGCCTCGCTGGGTATATCTAAGAAGGAAGTGGGATCATCATTTAGCGGGACTTGGTGTGACAAGGAACAGACGTCTTATCAAGGTGCAGCTTGACGCTCTTCCATAAAAGCAATCGCCTTCTCACTCTTTTCCTTCTTTTGAAAGGAAAAACAAGAATGAATCATAACCAAACAAAAATGTCTAGTTACAAATTAATACATAAAAAAAATGCAAGTAATATTTGACTTTGACTTGAGTAGACTGGACATTTGGATTTTATGCAATGTCTGGTTTCTGGAGATAAAATAGGTAAATGGAGGTAACTTAAACGCTGTAAAGATATTGATTACCAAACGTACTGTCAACCGATTTTAAAACATAATGAAATTCCTAATATTCAGCCATAGTCAGGATATTATTTAATATTGATAATATTATGTAAGATTTGTGTCTAGTTGGGATTTGTGCTCCTGGTCATTTCCGTGCGTTGTGATCACTTTTCCACCGTCCCTTTTTCTGCAGATAAGAAGTCGTCAGACAGCTACATCAAAGACGTAGTGAATCTGGTCCGTGGGGGCAAGGTGCAGTCTGCGGGGGGGTTGCTGGCTGTCAAGAATGAGGAGGCGTACACCAGGTGGGGAGAGTCTCTGAAGCACAATCCGCAGCTGATGGAGTTTGAGGTAACCCGCCCCTCGAGCTGCATTACGAAGTGAACCGGTGTATAGGGGCGTTTGTGTAGCGCCTCCTGTTGACGTCCGCAGGTACTGCCCATCTATGAGCTGCTTCGCTCCAGCACGGCGGCCCAGCAGTTCCAAGGAAAGGTGGCCCACCTGAAGCGGGCCTGGGAGGAGTACCTGCAGCAGTTCAACTCCTGCCGGTGCGCCCCCTGCAGGAATAATGGGTTACCGGTACTCCAGGGCACGAACTGCATGTGCCTTTGCAAGCAGGGCTACGAGGGCTTGGCCTGCGAGAAGACGCAGCGCACAGGTATGGCCCCGCCTCCTCGCAGAGGGTGTGGCCCCGCCTCCTCGCAGAGGGTGTGAGGGGGATCAAAGCAGTAAGACTATAGCCCAGGTTTGCCCAACTCCGTTCCTGGGGGGCCAGTTTGCAGCACAGCTTGCAGATTTCCCTGCTTTAACACGCTGCCTCAACCTGGTAATTAGCTGATTGTTTTATGTGTTTTGAGCAAGGAAACCTGCAAACTTCGTTGGATTCTGGGCCTCCAGGATCAGAACTGGGCAGCCCTGCTAAAGTCAAAATTTTAAAAAATGGGCTATGGTCCCTTTAAACGCAAAATCAACAAAAGAAACCCTGGAAATTCTGAGATACGCAAACCTAAAGCACCAAGTCCGGTCCTGTGTGTGCAATACCAACACATGACACTTTCCCAACTTGGCCCATCTTCCCGAGGTCACTGAGTCCAGTCGGCGAGCACCACTTAATCCTGGTAATTAGTCCAATTAGACCAAGCCTTCCTTCTCTGGCTCCCCTACTGGGCAGGCTGACCATAGCTCTGCTTTCAATAATCAGCTGAGATAGAAATTTCAGGACCAGAAAGTAAAAATCCAGACCAAGATTTTGTTTTCCATAAACCAGCTAAGTATAAAGACTTAAAGTCACAGAGTACTTAACCGGTTGGACGAAACAAAATTTTGGATGGATTTTTACTTTCTGGACCTGACATTTCCACCTCAGATAAATAGTTATGGAAGATGGATGGATGGATTGAAATGGATTGCTGAGTCTTTAACATGAGTCATATCACTGCCTTTTAAGGTGGAGGTGAGAGACTTATGGAGATGTATGAGGATTTCTGTGTTGGACAGGTCCCACTCATGGAGGCTGGAGCTGCTGGGGGACATGGTCGGGTTGTCAGTTTGGGACCCGGAGAAGAAGTCGTCAGTGCAACAATCCTGCTCCTCTCCACGAGGGAAGCCCCTGTTTGGGGACGCCCACACAGACCCAGGGCTGCTGAGACGACTTCCTACATCCAGCCCAGGCCTTAAATCCTACCCCAGCTCTGGCATCACATCGGTCACTACAGGCTGCATCTTAATTCCATATATGAACTAATACCATTCTGGTACTGCCTATGCTTCAGCTCTCCAAGGTTGTGGGTTCTAGCCCAGCCCTGGTGCTGTTTCCTCCCATTGTTTATTCCTCTGGCTACATCCACCTCAAGAATGTCCCATCGCTTTGTGACACAATTCTCAGAGTAGGCTCCTGACTCCTCTCAGCCTCTCGCCTTTCATTATGTGGGCTGTAACTTGCTTTACCTGCTGTTTTCGGGTCTAAATGAGCCAGGTGACTGGGGTATGGGACCCATTTTATTGCTCTGTCAATGAAAATGTCAAATAAACTCTGAAAAACAAATACTAGTGCATCCGTAATTCATATTAAACCTATTTTCAGTAAATGTTTACCCTCATGTGACAAAATTACCCAGTGTGACAAAATTGTGTATAGACTGTAATGTACTCAGACAATATTTTCATTTAGTTTTTTTATCATCCTATCTATTTTCATTTTGTTATGGTACAAGGAATTATGGGTAGAAATTCTACAGTTAGAATGCAGTATGCTAGTTGTGTAATGCAGTGTTTCTCAGCCCGGTCCTCAGGGACCTCCAGACGGTCTACATTTTTGCTCCCTTCCTGAGAGGGAGCTGGGAAGGAGAAAAAATGTGGTCTGTTTGGGGTTCCCTGGGGACCGGGTTGAGAAACACTGGTGTAAAGGATAAAATGATATCGAAGATATAAATGATCCAAGATGGTTGGTTGTGGTATTGTTATTTATTTGTTTGGAACCACCCCCGCCCCCCACTACCCTGACCAGGATAAGTGGATGGATGTTTGGCAAGTGGGGGGGTCAAACACAGTCTGTTGTTTCTTCTTTAATCCCTGCACACGCCATGCCCCCATTCTGAGGGGGGGGGTGGTCACACTGGCGAGTCCTCTGCTTCTTCCGACCGCTGCAGGTCGACCAGGAGGACCAGCAGCTCCAGGTTCCGTCCACAGTGACCTCTGTGTGGGTGAAATGGCAGACACTCCATTATCAAAGGCGGTGTGGGGCTTGAAAGTCCACGGTGGGTGGAGCTAACTCAATGACACACCAGTTAACCAATAGGGAGCTAGTAAGAACAGTGAATGACAGACAGTGCACAGTCATCCAACCAATCGTGAGTCTCAGAGCCAAATCGCTGTCATCTACGCTCACCTGTCCTTTGGGTTATCTCACAAGCTTTTCCACTGAAGCCCACTGGACAAACACAGTCACATCTGGTGCCTGTCCAAAACAGGACTCAAATATTACAGTGTAAATCATTAGCTTTATCATGATCCAATTTCATTACACAAAGCAGCAATTCGATATTTGCCAATATTTGAATATTTGAAAAGTGCAGGATGTGACACCTGAAGACAGGAATAAAATGAAAAACCCACCTTACTGATATGCTCCCTGATATGCTTAAATTTAAAGTGGCCCTATATCTATAACCCAGTACTGAAATAGATACAGATATTTGCCAGGTATGGGAATAATGGTGTGCTGTACCTTTAAGGACGGCCACCCCGTTGTGGAGGCAGGGGGCGCAGCGACAGGAGCTGACCTCGGCCAGATACTCCACCAAGGCCCGTTTCAGGTTCTTCTTCAGGGTGGGGGCGCTGACAAAATCCTTGGAGGTCACCAGCTCATACAGGGGCTGCATCTGTGCACCCCAAAGGCAGCTTGACAGGATTCACACAGCAGGAGACAACGGGAGACATCAAGTGTCCAGATTTAGAGGCAACGCAAGAATGACGCGTGCTACCTTGGTCTGAATGAAGTCTGGGTTCAGGAACACGGACTCCCCCCAGTCCTGCATGATTTCCGGGGTCGGCAGCTGCTTGTAGACCAGCCTGGAAATTGTCTCAGTGCTTCCCCCCCTTACCACAGCCACAAAGTCGTCCACGAGTTTGCCTTCTTTTTTGTCCTCTGAAAAACATGGGTGACAAAGACCAGACGGCCAAGGACAGTACTGCTTACAAAGATCCCTACAAAAGTCCAAAACTAGCAAAAGGCCTTATGACAAAACAATGGGAAACCGCTTCTTGGCTTCAAAATCATGGTCAGTTGCCTGTTGCAGTAAAGGCTGAGATGGACTGTAGGCCAGGGGTGGGCGATCTTATCTGCAAAGGGTGTATGCAGGTTTTTGGGATAACCTGTAGGTCAGCTGTTCAAACGCAGGTGAAAGGACCCTTCAGCCAATCAGTCCTCTAGTTAGCAATCTAATTAGGAAGTTACAGCGAAAACCTGCATACCAAATGGCCCTTTCTGGATGAGACTGGCCACTCCTGTTTCAGCCAATCACTCAGAACGATTCATTTAAAACATGAACTGATGATTTGCCCATGAGTAACGGCCATGACTCATGAAGAATCAGCAACGCAAGCGAGTCTGAGAAGGACTGAGGGCTCTGGCGTCCAGTCAGCCAGGGAGCCCACGGTGTAAAAGACTGTAACGTCACTGCAGAAGAGACGAACCACAGTAGCCCAATGAGGAGAGTTCTTACCTCCGAGTTCGTTGAGCAGGCTTTTACACCTGCCCCCCTGCCCCCCTATGGACACATACACGCCTTTGATGTTGGCGCCCAACTTGACTCCGGCTTGAACACACTTCCTTGTGTCCTCCAAGGTGTATCCTGGGAAAAGGATGGAGATATGAATGCAGGAGGTCACCAGAGAGGGGTGTTGCTGTTTCTGCATGTATCCAAGCTACAGCCACCAGTTAAAGGCAGTATTCCACAAGCCGGGATTTCCCAGTTAGCTGGATAACTTAAGCCAAAAGTGAAAACTGTCCAATAGGAAGAGGGATAAGTGACATTCCTATTGGACAAGTCTCACCATAGGCCTTACTGTTGGACCAATAGGTGAAGACTGTAGCATATCTGGTCACTCCTATAAAACATGTATGGTCGGTGTAGTCAACCAGTTAAGGTTGCACTCATCTAATCTGGGTGAGAACTTTCTTATTATTCTGAACATATTTCCAGTCATGAATACTCAATAGTTTCATGTTCTTTTCTTCTTTGCACATGAATGTAAGGTTCTGCACAAACATGCCATTCTGCCTTGATAAGCTCAGAAGCATTTCATGATCACTCCACCTGATCATCTCACCCGACTTCTCCAAGTTCTCCTTATTGAGCATGATGGAGTACTCATACTCGCCGCCGAGCGTGGCCTCCGTGATGTAATGCGTCCCGTAGTCTTCAAAGATCTGCCTGTACTCGCCATAGCTGTACTCGGAGGGCAGGGCCCTCAGCCGCTGGAGGAAGCCGGGGTGCAGGACCAGGTCTTGGGGCTTCAGAGCATAGCGAGCCACCTCCAGCTGATAATGAGCCAGCACGAAGTTGTGTTTCTTTGGAGGAAGGGGGGGGGGGCAGTGTGGAACAATGTCACCCTCTCTCAGCCTCTCGACAGCCCTATAGAATAGTGCTTCCTAATATGGTCCTGAGGGACCCACAGACAGCCTATTTTTTGCTCCTTCCCAGGGACAAAATTTCCCAGTGTGACAAAATTACTGTTTAAAGACTCTAATGTACTCAGACAATATTTTTATTTAGTTTTTGTCACCGTAACTTTTTTCATTTTATGCTCCAAGGAATTATGGATAGAAATTTTACAGTTAGAATGTATGGTATAATAGGGTAAAGCATTATAGCGTAAAGCAGTGTTTTTCAACGCGGTCCTCAGGGACCTCCAGATGGTACACTTAATTTGGTAATCTGGTAAAGATCTCAGAGGGACCAAAAACATGGATGAACTGGTGGGTCTCCGAGGACCGGATTGGGAAACACTGCCATATAAGCTTAAAGGCCTTGTGAAGGGTAACTGAATTACGGGGGATATCCTGCTTATATATGGCTAAGAAAAGTAGTGCTGAGATAAGGTTTACATACAGTACCTCTGCATATTTTTGCTTGGCTCATCTGCCAGTGTTTCTGCACAATTTGCCATCATGAGAGTTTCACCAAGTTACGCTGTCAAGGTAGGAATCCCTGAGCCTGTCAGACTATGGCTCCTTGCCCCGACACCGAGTGACCTAATCCATTCCACTGAATGAAAAACACACCTGTCCACAAGTGACTGACGGCACCGGTATCATCGCCTTGGTAACAGCCCAAAAAAACCGAAGGCCTAGTTTCAAGTCATTGTCTTCACAAACGCCGGCTTTCGGAATCTCCCGGTGAAATCTGTTTTCCTCTGAGGCTGACCGACCTTCAGCCTCCCACTGAAACATCAGCGCTGATACTAAGCAATTCCAATTCAGCCAGGTCACCCGAGGCTAGGGCTGGCTATTGCCAACTCGCCCGCGACAAAATACTCATCATGATACCAGCACACAGATTCAATGCACCGGTCAGGCCTGCCTATTGTGTTTCCCTATGCTGTCTTAATTGACAATTGCCCTGGGCTGATTGCCCTGGGCTGATTGCCCTGGCCTGCTTGCCCTGGCCTGATTGCCCTGGCGTGTTGCACCTTTATATTTAAGGGTTTGGTCTTGGCATGCCGGTCAAACATTTGTTGTTTCTGCTACTGCTGGCGGCGTCAGTGGCTTTATTGCTACCGTTATTGTGTCCGTCTGCCCTTGTTCCAGGTGCCTATTGAGGCTCCCATTTTTACCCCTTTTATCTGCTCCATGCCGTCCACCCGCCCGCAGTCGCCACATGCACTCACACCTACACGCCTGTCTCCCTATACGCATGCCCGGAGGTCAGTGGCATCGTCACAATATCACCATTGTACTCCGATGGTTAACACCCCAATACTGAAATAACACAACTAAAAGGCCGAATTTATTAAACAGGAACAGAAAGAGCCTTTAACTACCAAGGATGAGACAGACTCTTGAATGCAGCTGAAGCACACTTCAACTCCCAGGTGTACAAACTATGAATTTCTTTGTGCACGTATAAAAAGCAACATTTCTGTTTTTATAATGCAAATTTGAAAAATATATTGAATGAAAAGGCTTAACTTCTGTGAAGGTATACACTTCACCGCATTCCTGTACAGCAGTGCACTTAGCACAGGCTACACAAACAAAATATTTTTAATCAGCAAGCATTGAAAAAAAAAGTATGTAAAATAAAACATTTGACTCTGCCAGGGTGAAATGAGGCTGCAATAAATTAATTGATTCAAAGGTTCAAAATGTCGATGAACAATCGTGTCAAAATGAATCGTGATTTAACAAACTGCAGTATAGATATGGCTTCACCTAAGGCTTCTCAGCCAGGCTTACAGCTACATACTTTCAGTGTAAGTGTCATGCGTCAGCAGAGGACTCACCGTGCCAGAGTAGTTGCGTATTATGCTAACATAATTCTTATATTTCTCATCTCTGTAATTAAAGCCCAACTCCAGAACTCCCGGTACGTTTATTCCAAATGAAACGCTGGTTTTTGACATGCGGACTTCCATACTGCGCTCCTCGAAATGGGAGTAAGAATCGTACACATCCAGAGTGAAATCGTAGTCGCCCTTCGTCTGGAATTAAGAAGAAAAGAGACTGACGGTCAGTCTGGGGTCCCGGTTCGTGCAGAAGCACGGGGGCCATCGCGTACGACTTGCTCACCTGCACCGTGTAATGCTGGAGATTGTAGGGTTTCCGGAACCTGGTGTACTGGATGTAATGAGGTAAACAGCTTCCTGCATAGTAACGGTTGTCAAGGACTGCTCCTTCCAAATTGCCGCTAAGCACGTTGATCCTAGAGGAAGAAGGATCCTTGGAAAACCGACTTAATTAATAATGAAAGCAAATGAAAATGATGCGGCCTTAGCATAGCCAGAATAGCTCATGTCCACCCACCCGCTGGCCAGGTTCTCGACCCCCCAGTACTCCTCCACCTTCTCCCCGCAGGCCCTGATCACGCTCCTGCAGCCGCGCTCGTCCGAGCCGTCCCCGCAGTCATCGTCCCCGTTACAGAGCAGCCGGCGCGGGATGCAGCGGCCTGCAAGCCGACGGAAGCCACCTTAGATACAGAGAGGCCTCCCGGGGGCAAGGCTCTTAGAGAATGCCGCCCAGCAGCGGACCGATCGCTCCAAGTCCATGCGCCACTGCCATCACATCAGTGAAATCTGTGAACTTATTTAGGATTTTTATTAGTAAAGAGTCAGATTACCATACACTGTCAATCGCTGGGATTAACCCATTTCTCATAGTGACATCACTGATCCCAAACCAGCTTTAACCAGAGAGTAAAATCCAACCTGTCAACATTCCATATCATTGCTGAGGATCACTTATTATGGTGTTCTACAGGTTTCAACAAGTAAAATGTAAGACTTTTTAAGACTGTTATGTATGTAATTTAAGACCTATTCCATGTCCATACTGACAAAAAAAGTATAAAGGAAATGAAGGAAACTCCAAGTCCCAGAATTACTTGCAAAGTAAATGAATATATTCACATTCAACATGAACATTCAGCTGTTTTATTGTTTGTATGCTGTTTTTGATGGGAGGAGACGCCACGTTTGCCCACACACCGCAGAGCGACACACTAGAAGGGTGCTCTGAGACATTCTGACCAGGCTATACCGTTAGCGGTTATCGGATAGCAGCCCCATGTTAGTTTTGTTTTGCAGTTTTGTTACAGCATGATCAGTATAAATGTTTCCCAAAAACAAATTTAAAAGTGAGACTTAAGTTGATTCAACTTTATAAAAGTAAAAATGACTTCATAATCTGATCAAAAATGTACTTAAGACATTTTAAGGTCTAAAATTCAGATTATTGGATTTTAGACTTTTTAAGGACCAGGCGGACACCCTGTATTAACAACTCCCATCAGTCTAGCTGTGCTGTGCCGTGTGCTTTGCAATACAAAGCAGCCTGAATCGTGAAGGTGCTGGTTCATTCGTAACGTTCCCACCTCTGCTGGAGATTCAGATGGGTGTGTTGGGCTTGGAAGAAGCAGTGAGACTCTCCCAAAGACCCCCGAATCGAGTCAGCAAATGTTTTAGGTCCATCAGACAAACAGCTCAGGGTGGTTTATTGGAGGTAGGGGCATTCTGACACCCCAGGCTCACTTCCTCCATCACCCTGCCTGAACTTGTCGAGGTTTCCCAGGGAGGGGTGGTGCATTTCTGGGTCTGCCAGGCGGAACGGGGGCCTGGAGTGGATCGGGCAGCAACGGTACCGGTGGTGACGCAGACGAAGCCTTCGCACGAGGGACTGTCCCGACAGCTCAGTTGAGACGGGGGGTCACAGGGCTCCTCCTCTCGCCCCCGGAAGTGGCAAGGCTCCCCGCCAAACTGGGATGGCTGCACCAGAGTCGCGTACCGGTACTGGAGAAGGAGAAGGATGGTGGGAGTCTGGGAGTTCTTTAAGGAGCGATGGGCCATAACTGGGGATGCACCGAAAATTCGGCCACCGAAAACTTTCGGCCGAAAGAACTTCAAACACGACGGGAAGAAAATGTCGTGACGACGCAAGCAGAATCCACGACCAGCAAGCGCTTGAGAAAGACCCACGGATAGCATTTTGAAAAGCATGCAGTGCTGAGATTTGAAGAGCGGTGAATCTGCAAATACTTTCTCAGCGTTGGGATTAATTTATCATATGGAATCAAAACATCCCAATCGCCATGCTGATTATGGGACGAATGTGGAAAGTCCCTCCGAGCAAACCCACTCCGTCTGTGGCGGCCTACCAATTATTTGGGATACTCTCTTGGAGGATCTCGTTGAACATATCAAACATGGCTACATTCCCCTCATCTGCTGCAGACAGACGAGTCCTTTTTTCTAAGCTCTGTGCTCCCTCTCTTGTGCCGTGCGCTTCTCTGTCTCCAAGCAGGTTCTCCATATCCAGCGCAGCCTGGATCATTTCTTGTGCGTGCTGCCTTATCCCCACATCCAAGTAACGATCTTTATAACGTGGATCAGGTACAGTCACGATGAAGAGGATCCGAATATATCTCAGTGAACCTCTTTGCATAGAAGTTGTTATATCTTTCAGCAGTTTTTAAAGCACGTGTTTTGAATGCACTTTGTTGTAGTGGTCCTACAGAGAATGTTAAAAAGCACTTCACTTTGATGCACTTTGTGTTTTATGAGAGAAGATATTTAATTTTACAAATCTTTCATCAGTCAGTTATAGGCCTGTAGGCTATTCAGGAGTAGGGCCAAGTAAAACATTTAATTTAGAATTCAATTTTATTTTATATTGTCCATTGTTAGAATGTCAGCATTCAGTGCTAAGTAATTTTTTTCATAGTTTTGTAATTGATTTATTCTTTGAAGCATGAATATTAATTTATGCAGTTGCAATGCCTTGACTTTAGTGAGGTAAGTACACACAGCCCCAGCCATAACAGCAATGGCATAAAAAATTAGCATAATAATTTCTTTCGGTTTTCGGCCAAATGTTTCCTCATTTTTAGTTTCGGCCAAAAATTTCATTTCAGTGCATCCCTAGCCATAACACCTCCGAACCACCGTGTGGCGCTGACCAGCAGTTACAAGCACGGAATGTTTGGAAGAGGTCATTCCTGTTAAAGGAGGCTCAGAAAAGAAAGCAGACTGTCTTTGATCAGACTCTGTGTATCTATTATTGTGACTTGACAGGAGATCAGTACACGTACGAGCAATTAATTGAACGATTCCAACATACTTTGTCGTAGCTGTAAGGATTTGTCTTCAACATTTTTTAGTAAAAAGCTAAAAAGCATTTATGGCTCAGTGGGTTAGGACAGCGTGTTTATAAGAGGCAGAGTGAACAGCAGAGTGATGTCAATGTGGGGCCCCTGAGTGAGGCCCTTAACCCACAGTTACTCCAGGGACTAGCTGTCCTGGCCTTTTTCAGTTGTATGTCATTTTTAATAAAAGCATCTACTAAGTAATATGTTACTGTTAATTTACAACGAAAAAATATTTTATGAGGGGCACAGAAACTGGGGGGAGTCCCCCCAGTATACAGACCTTTGCATTTAAATTATTGTCTCTGCCAGTATCACACTGTCTCTTACGCTTTTGTGATAGACTGAGGGACTTGGAGGGGGCGTGGTCTGTTTGGTGTGATGTCATCACACCACGCCCATTTCACATGCTCACCCTTTTCTTCTGGCAGATGTTGCATCGTGTCCATGGAGACCAGGGTGACAGAGCACAGTCCAGCGGCTGCACTGCTCCCGATTCCACTCCGGCAGAGTGACTGGGGTTAGAATCATTACCAGGCAGAGTTGCAGGGTTACCAGGAAAGCTCAGGACTGGTCAGTGATGAGTCACATTTTTGACAGGCGAATAAAAACAAAACCGGTATTATGCACTGGCTAAAATGGCCTGTAGTCTTGGGCTCTGAGTTGTATGGGGACCTTTTATGGTTGTCACAGCATGATTTTATGCTGTAAGTAGGGCCCCAACAATAACTTAATCCTAGGGGCCCCCACCCCCTTAAAATAGGCCCAAGCATTAACATAACTAGACGCGACATGAAAACGATAATCTGTATCACATTAGATGTGATACCGTAGAATACTGCAGAATCTACCCTGGGTAGATTTTTTTGTACTTCGAGGCCCCTGTGAAGTACGGGCCCCCCCTGATGCTGCCGGAGGATCCATGGCTTACTGATACCCCCTGACCTTAGTTTGTCTAAATATCATGTCTTTGAAAAGCTATGAAAAACCCACATCAACATGCACACTCCACACATAGAGAGGCAGTGCAGGGCCGCAAACACAAAACCTTGGCGAACATGGAGAAATGGCATCTGTGTAGCCACCAGGAGTCTGCATACACCATACAGGACCAGCATACAGTATAATACACTAACCATATACCGAAATAAGAGCAGTCATGGACGGCGATACCCTAAATTACTCTTACGTGAAATCAGTTAAATATGAATATGGTATTCAGTAAAATGTACCAAAATTACTTTTTCTTTTCCAAGAGAACCAGATAGCAAAAAATCATGAGAATCACTGAAGCTTCCGGGAAATTTTCCTGGAGAATAGGCCTCCGACAGGCTTATATTATGAGACATTGTACAACAGAATGAACAGGTTTGCAGAAGATGAATTCCAGTCTTTTAAAAAAAATTCAAAACAACAATAATCATGTTAATTGGGTTCATATGGGATAATCATTATGTTGCAAAGGGATTTAGCCTTTACAAGCGTATTATATTTGTTTTTATATTTTATATCTTCTTTTGTTTTGAAATAATTTCACCCAAATTTCCATCTTTGAAAATTAAAATGGTTATCTGTGGATATGGGTGACTATATAAACAACGCACGAGTTCAACAGCCTAAAACAAACTAAAGGCTTATTTTAATAACTAAGTACCAGTATGCTGCAATTTGTTCTATTTATTCCCGACGTTTTAAAACAGACGTGAACGGAATATAAAACCAACCAACATGCCATAGATCTTGCAATGAACAAACAGCACCATTAGCGCAGTTTAAAAACACGGCTTCGTACACTTGATTAAAAACTCTTTTGAATAATTAAAAACCAAGGCAAAATGTACTGAAGGCTATAAATCTCATTTTAAATGTTTTCGCCCGGTTGCACTGGGGCGAAAGGTTAAACAAAGACTGAAAACTCTAATCACTCACCAAAGAACATAGAGAAAGAGGGTTGAGATTAAGGAGAAGACGTTCATGGCTGCAGTGGAGTCCAGCGTGGGCAAAGGTACTGTGTGCTTATCACGGCACAACCAGAAATCGATCATTATTTAAAGCAGGGGTTCACAATCTTTTTGATCAAAGGTCCGCATCAGATTTTTGTTCAAAATCAAGGGTTTCAAGGGTTTTCAATAACAAGACAGCATTTCATGAACTTTAAAGAATTAACAATAACATTCGATGTAGACAATAATGTACAACAAAAAACGGGAACTTCTCAACACTCGCTGATCATTTCGACTCAATGTCCTTGCGGCGGCGGGGGAGGGGGGGTTACTACGAGTAATGTGCGTGCTATATTTGGTGGTACTACATTATATTTTTGTACTTCAACCCACGATAAGCCTTTTTAGGTTAAACATATTGATTCATAAGGTGCATGAACGGCTGGGTCCAGATTGACTTGCGCTTCGGTCCGCATCTGCACCGCAGTCCGGCATTTCTAACGCTCGAACTCCTGCGCTCTTCTTTGGGTGCACGACCAGTCTATTGGGGTGGGAAGTGTCCGTAGCTACGTGTGGGAAAAGTCAGTCTTCTTAGGTTAAAAGTCAGTCTTCTTAGGTTAAAACAGACAAACACAACCATTTATTTCTTTTCTTTATCGTTGACAGAACATTCAACTCCAGCGCAGTTTACCTGGAGAGTTTGCGCTTCGGAAAAGCATCATTCCGCAGAACGCGATAGTGACGGACCGATGGGTCCTTCCTTGCTCTAATTCCCAGGCAACCCCTGGGAACATTCCCCCCAGGAAGGACTCGATCTATACACTCTTCACCCAGATTCACAGACACACGAGTCTATATCATGCCTTGATTATCGGATCAGGAGTCCCGATGCAAGATCTCCTGCTCCTTGGAGTCCTACTTTCTGTCATACCAATTATTTTTTAATTGTTTAACCGAAGTTCGGGTCTTTTCATCACAGGGTGACTATTGATTGACATGTCCTAGCTCTATAAACCCTGATCAGGATAAGGGACTAGAAGATGGATCGATGCAGTGCAGGACAATCCTAGGACAAAATTTAATCGCAACATACAGCTTCATTTAGGAAATGTTTATTTGTGACGCTATTACATGGTGGGATACATAAATCCAAAAAAACCCTTAAAAATCACTTTAGAATGTTTTCATAAAGAAAGGTCAGTTTACATCAACAAAGTGATAATCTGAGGTAAGGTTAATGTCTCTGAAGAGAGGTGTTCTCCTCATTTTCTGATGTAATGAATTTAGCTGGAAAATGATTTTTAAATTAAGACTCTGTCTGTAGAGAAGCAGCAGAGGACAGAAGTGTCAATGAAGAGGACAGGAATTGATAATCAAATTAGTCGGACACACTGACACTAATTAGCAATGAAACAAACTAATAATTTTAGGAGGAGGCTTAGATGGGTGGACATCAGGAGAAAACGACTGGTCTGGAGAAATGCTTGGTTCGTGACCCAGTTCAACCATGGCACTATAAACCTGTCACCAGGTGGACAGGGTGTCCCCTAGTTAATCGATCTGCATGTGGGGGTGAGGGACCTACAGAGAGATACACAGAGAGGTGTGTGGAACCCCCCCCCCCCCGCTAAAATTTAGCACCATCCTTGAATCCTCTGCAGTTACCCACTAAAGCAGACACATCATTTGACTGAGGTTAAGCGACAGCATATGTCACATCTATGGTACACCCCTCACCCTGCAAAGAGTGAGACCTCGCTACCCAGCCTTCTGAAGACACGTCGCGTGATCCAACTGCGCTTTGCAACTCTCTCAAGTCACCCTGAAGGCCTCATCCCGTCGCCCAGATAAATCACACCGCCAATCGGCGTTCTTAGACACCTGTCATATGTTTAATTTGGCCATTTTGAGCCAGCATTCCAGAAATGAGAAGCGAAGTGGCAAGCTGTTGGCTGAGGAGGGGGCAGGTGGGAGAGGTGGTGAAGTCGCTCGGCCATCGCTTAATCATGTCTGTTTTATGGCACAGAAGTTAGGGGAAGAACACGTAATATTTACAAAATAAATCTCGCAAAGAAATGTCCTCATTCGAAGTCCTTAAAGCAACGCACACCCCAGAAGACTAGACCTTGATGGCATGATTGGCTTAGAAAATAAAAATTTCATTTTAAATTTTTCGATCAGTGTTGTACAAAAGCTATAGAGACTAAACAAGTCAGTCGGAGAATCGGTTCGGCAACGTCCACGCCTCTGAGAGTCCGGGACCTCCCCACGTCCCTGTCGGGGGCCCTCGCTCAGAGAGAATTCTGGCAAAGCTTCCCCCTCGTGCCTTCAGTCCGGGGTTCGAAGGGAGCGGCTTCGTCTGCATAGCACACGAGCAGCGGACACTCGGTAGAGAGAATGGAGTATGAAGAGGAAGGCGAGGAAAGCGGGTGCTTCTGGAACCTCCCGGAAAATGCCTGCAGTGGGTAGCAGACGGACCACGGGCATGCGGCCTCCGGCCAAGTCTGGGGTCGGACCCTGAGCTGGAGGGGAAACGCCGCAGACGGAGCGCCACCCGCAAGGCCGGCCCGATCTCGGGTCCACTGGGGAGCCGGGACAGAGTCAGCATGACGGACAGAGACAAGGGCGCTGGGGGAGCCGGTATGCGGTGGGGGGAGGGGGCGGAGTGAAGCGGTGGCCCATCATGACCTGGGACAACCTCTGAGAAGATAGCTTGGGGAAGCAGAGGAATGGATCATGCTGGGGGGCTGGTGCTGTGGTCAGGGGAGCAGGACCCAGCCCGAGCACCCTCTCACACACACACACACACACACACACACACACGCACACACACACACACACGCACACACACACACTCACACACACAGTCTCCCAGGCGACTGCGGGACCCGGTGAGCTCATGCAGACTCCTCACTCCTTCGCTTGGTCAGCATCGGCGCGTGGACACCTCCTCCCCTGCAGGCAGAGAACGGCTCATTAACACCCACCTTCCAGAAGGTAAGCCCCCAATAACCCGGGTGGATTAGAAGGGGGAGGAGAGTCGGTGTCTGAATAAGTCACATGTCTCAAAAAACGCCCCTCAGGGTGGCTGAGAGAAGCCAGAGTAGTTGTTGTAAGGAATTCAGATGCTCTGCACTTTAAACTAAGTTTGTGTGACATCTAGGCAGGTCGTGAGTGTAAGTCAACAGCCATGTATCCATGAGTACTTAGAATTAATTTTTACGAGCGGAACTGCTTAGTTCCTTGACCAAAGTGACTTCCTTCAAGGACATGGAAGAGCAAAATTGCTCTTGTAGTAACAGACAATCGACACCCTTTGGAGGTATGACGGAGTAATGAGGCCGTGGGAATTTAATGTGATACTCAAAGGAATGATTGAGGAAGAACACGGTAAGTTTCGATTGGCTCTTCTCAAATTGTGGCTTTCCAAACAGCCACCCAAGCACAGGACAATAACCTGTGTGTGTGTGTGTTTATATATATATATATATATATGCTTTATGTACTACTGGCAACTGATTTCATGCCTTGGCAAAAATTATCGCACCACGTCACATGGCCAGCAGATGGCAGTAGCGTGCTTCACATAAAAGAACGACATGACACATATTCGTCTAGCAAGGGGGGGGGGGTAACTCTGAGTCATGTATGTGTACCACCCGCAGGCATGTGAGGACGGGGGTGAGGATTTATTTGTGTGGAATGCAGAGAGCCCGTCGCCAATGTGACCTCAATATGAAACACCTGACAAGCCTCATTCGGAAATGGCGTGTTGCATCGAGACGGAGATGAGCGCTGGCTTCCCGGCGCCGCCTGGCCTTTGAAAACCCAAAAGAGAGCTTTGCTCCAAAGAAATACGGAGACTGGAAATTATTGCTAAATATATGCAGCAATATATGGTTGAAATGTGGCACGGTGACCTTTTGCTAGCCGTGGGCATGCAACCAGAGGGATATGTTGGATATTCAGAGAGAGCAGACGATGAGGCCAAGAGAGAGAGGCCGCCCTCACTGATGGTCAGCAAGGAGATGCCACCCTGGGCCACTTGTGGCGCTTTTCCACTGGCATACAGGCACCAGGCCGTACCTGAGCTGTACCCCAAAGTAAAACTAGTTACAGTACGGTTCCAGCTCCCTTTGGTTTTCCACTGCAGAAGGGTCAGCTCGGTAAAGGCGTTGCCGGGTTTGGAGAACAACAGTGACGTAAAACCAAAGTGACACTTATTTACTGTTTTTGCTGTGTACATCATAATTTACTATGTGCTAATTTCTGCTAACATGTCTGCGAGAATCACCATCGTACTTAAGCATCAAACACTAGTGGAATTAGCATTCGCTTGTGTAAATTTGCTTAATGAATCCATTCTGTTCAGCTGCTATATAGTGATTTCTCAAGCAGGTGCAGATCACCGGTTCTTTCGTGTTCTGTGCATTTCGACCAATAACCAGCTTGGTCTTTTTCACGCTCTGGGCCCTACAGGTCGGGTGCGGTTCGATTAATCTACAATGGAGAACCATTTCCTCCTGGTTCCACTAGGTTCTTGGTGGCAGTGGAGAAGCACCATTTGAGTCACACCTTCAGCCCGAGTCTGCTGCAGTGGGTGGGGGGGGGGGGACAGGAGGGAGGGGGACAGGAGCCCATCCTACTGGACCATATGGTGTCAGGACAGGAATGTAAGTGTTGGAATGTGACGCCGTTGTGACGCGGGTCACTCCCAAGCATCCCATAAGGAGGGGTCTTCATGGCACCCCGCCCAGCAGCACCAGCGTACGTGTTACACTGACCCCCCCATCCACGAGCGTGAGCTGGCTCTCATCCAAAAGCGCTCTGCGTCTCCCTCCCCCTGCATCCCCTTCCCAAGGGCAACGTGACACAACATATGCGTGCGACCAGCACTTCCAGTGCCATGTGACCCCACGAGGGGTAAAGTCAAACTCAAAAGAGACCCGATAGCCAGTGAGAGTCTGCGGTGATCTACTCACTGCAGGGACAGCTCTGTTCGGGATCCAGGGATAAAATGGCGGAAAAGCCATCACGGCCTCCCTCTACGATGAAATATGCGACCAAGGCCTCCAAAAATCGGTACGATTTTAATTACGAGCAGCTTCAAAGACGCACGCCGAGGGATGGGCATGCTCCATGGCGTGAGCTGTAATAGAGTGGCTCTGCTAGAGCGCGTAATTATTTAAGCGTGTGATCCACAATCATCGTCGGCGACATGACAAGGCCAGCGATGAGCGGGAGGCGTGCAGAGGAACATGACGGGACCCTGACAGCAAGGGACAGCCCATTTTCAGCTGCGACACATTCTTTAAATAACCACAGCTGGGGTTAGCCAAGTGGCGCTAGCTACTTAGCGTTAGCCGTGCAGTGCCAACCATATAGCCTCGGTCGCGTATCACTAGCTGCTTAGCCACGAGCGCTAGCCACATAGTCTTGGCTACATAGTACGAGCCACACTGCCTTGCCCATAGTGATAGCCACATAGCCATGTAGCACTAGCCTTATAGTCGTGGCCACATAAAGCTAGCCACATAGCGTTAGCATTCCCACACTCCAGTCTCTGTTTCCTTATAATCTCTGCGCGAGGGATGGACGCGGTCATTGCGGACACATCGTGTCATCTGTATTCATGACGTATCCATGGGCGGGGGCTGACGGTCCATCGCTCATCTGTACATAACGGCTAAATACCAAGAACACTACATCCAGCTCTCTAATTGGATTTGTTTCAGAATTCCATTTTGGCTCAAAGCCATTCAGTTACAGGAATTTATTGGGAGTCGGGGAAGAACAAAAAGGTTTTTTTAGTGAAAGGATGCAATAAAATAAACTTGGTACAGCAGCTATTGGCTTAATATATTCATAAATCCCCTCTGCAAGTCACTTGGAAACACCCACCTGCCTGTGGTAGGCTGGGCAGAGCAAAGGGGGCCAATGAATGGCTAGACACCGACTGACATGTACTCATGGGACGTACCACACAGGCAGGGGGAGGGGTGCAGGGTGAGAGAAACGGCAGTAGACAGCTAGGGGTCAATTGAAGGGGGTTCAGCTGAGGGCTCTGGGAGGAAGGGGAGAAAGAAGGAGACAAAGGAAGAGGATGGACACCTACCTAGCTGCCATCCTGTGGACTGGGCGGCTCGCAGGGGGGATCACAGGGGGGTTCAGCAGGGGGCGACTGTGAGTCACCAGCCTGGAGGGGGGAGAAGGGGGGGCAGAGCTGATGAGAGGGACAGAATCCGCAGACAGGAGAGGAGAGGAGAGCAGAGGGTGATGAGAATATTCTGTATAACAGCACAGGCCCCTGAAGGGAATCCCTGTCAATGATGCACTTTCACTTCAGCCAGCTGATATTTCAACCCAAAGGTCCAACAGGAAATCCCCCTGTGGGACTTGAGCTCGCAAACTTCCGGCTATGAAGGCATTACTTTTATAGCTATACAACATAGAGCCCCAGGGAGCGTAGCGATTAAGGAGTTAGGATTTTAGTCTAAACTAGTCATTTTCCCTGCAGACTGCCTGCAGCATTTATAAACCAGCGTGGTGCTGAGGTCCCTGCTGAAGCTGGTGGATGGCACCGCACCATGTGTGAGCAGGTCATGCCCTCCAGTTTAAGGAGACGCAGTGCTGACACCATCACTGATCCCCTCGGTCGGTGCACCACCTGGTCCGAAGACTCATTTCCGGAAAGTACTACAGGTCCTTCAAAGCCTGCTGTACATCTGACAGTCCTTCCCAGTGTTCTCCTGGTCAACCCTGGACACCCCCCCCAAATACTCACAGTATTTTAAGCTGGATGTTGTTTGATTCACTGGTTTAATTATCTGTGGTTGTTTCCCTCGCTTATCGAGCGAGCAGAATAAGTCGGCGTACATGCTAACGCATTTGGTGATGAAGCCTTGGTCTGAAGCTGACGTGCTGGTCAGGTGAGTAAAACTATCCCCTGTGGTTGCGGTGCAGTGATTTCGTGCCGCTGATGTGGAACAGGTCAGGGCTGCTGGGTGTCCTTTCCTCCGGTCAGAAAGAAGCCACAGATTGACTGGTGCCACCACAGCCTCACAGGCTGTCAACTTCCCTGGTCGGAGGCTGTCACCGTGTGCCTCGTCATGCCAGTCAGTATGTCCCTTTACTGGTCATATGGCAGAAGTGGGGCCACAGGTCATCGGCAGACCGTGTCGATGAATCAAATAAAAAATACAGACGCCGCTCTACTTATGAATGAATTATGTTCCGAATGGCCGTTCGTAAGTTGAAATGTTCTTAAGTCATTATTCAACGTCATTTTAAGGGTATCCGCAAGTACAGAGATTTCTTTCTAATGGGGGTGCACAGTATGGCTCAGTGAGTTAGGAAACACTGCCTGTAACTGGAAAGTTGCCAGTTTGAATCCCAACTCGGCACAGTGATCTCACCCTGGCATTTCATATCAACCCCCAACTTCTCCAGGGTCTAACCCCACTTTCATCTGTCGGCCACTCTGGATATTAGCCTCTTGTGGAACCTGTCAGCAAACTAGAGAAAGATCTAGGATGGTATCCAACAGTCGCTTTGACAGAAAGGGTCTGCTGAACGGCGAACGCCAGAGAAGGAACACAAAAGGGGGGGTGGTAGCGGAATAATGAAACAGGCGAGGGGGGCCGGGGGTTTGCCAGCGATGCGAATGAAGGCGCCGCGCCGAGGTGGAGTCTGACTCTCGCTCGTGGCCCCGTTAATCGATGCGACCGGCTCCCACCTTCCGGTTCAGCGCTTGACACTTGGACCGAAGAGGAGAGCGAGTGAGAGAGCAGCTTTAAAAGAGCGCATGGAAAATTACCCCCAAAATGCGTCCATCTGTTTGCTGTCTCGCTGTATTGCCAGCCTGTTTTATTTTGTTGCGTTAGGGGAAAAAAAAACTAATTTCGGGGCTTATTTGGGCAGAAGCTGTTGACGTTGCCGCTGACATTTCCTCCCGGACAGTTTTCGCACTTTGTCTCTCTAATGAAGGCGATGGTGCCTGAGCACAGTAATGGCCCCCTCCACGGCCCCGCTGACAAGTCGCCGAGAGCTAGACTCCGGGAACGCTGTCTCTGGGCGAGTGGGGGGAGGGGGATACATGGCTAGAAGTAAATGGTTCTGGAAACTTCCGACAAGCCTGCGCTGACTCACCCGCTGCATTAAAACCCCAGGATTCTGGCACGGGGGGGGAAATCAACTTTAGCTGTTCATTTTCACTTAATCTTTGAATCGTTTCTCTACACAAAATTTTGAGCCCTTGTGGTAGAAGTCCCACTCAAGAAGGGGTAGAGATCACATTGGCCACGCCTCCTAGACCAGCAGCCAATCAAGGACGAGAGAAGCCATCCCCCAGACCGGTGTGAGATGGACACAACCGGAGCGAATCACACTTCAGGGCCACATATGCAGGGGAGCCGTGATTTATGGGCGTCCCTTAACGTTCATATATCTACTAATTAATAACGCTAATGATCCCGCGGTGACGCAGCAGGCTAATTTAACGCACTGCTGGCCCCCCAGTCGGTCAGCCTTTGAACAGTCATTGAGAGAGAAATCATCCCTGTCGAGAATAGTGGCCATCGGCTGGGGAGCTGACCCCCCCCCCCGGTGGGGATTAAGCAGCATGTGTGGGAGGGGCTTGGGCCGCTGGTGACGGGTAATTAGGCCGAGGACAGTTTGGGTCTGAAACAGAGGTAGCCCAACCCTGGTGCTTATTATTACGATGTTATTGCTGTTTTTTATAATTGTTATGCCAATCAGTGGTAATTAAAACACGTTCTCAGGATTACATGGAAGAACATGGCTGGCAACCAACAATTTAAACAGAAGCCCCCCCCCCCAGAGAAAGGAGAAGTTTATCCACAGGGGATTCGTGGGATTCCCCGCCCCCACTCACCGCCTGGTGGTCTGCGCCGCGACTGGGACTGCTGTCCGCTTCCCCGCAGGAGTCGTCGGTGGGGGCGTCGCTGCCGTGCGAGGTTGATGATTTGGAGGGGGGGCTTTGGCGGGGGGCTGGCGTGGGGGCTGGGGAACATGAGAAAGCGGGGGGGGGGGGGGGGGAACATG
>JAODLC010000047.1:15306376-15317741 GCA_026781145.1 Hippopotamyrus pictus
AACGGAGCAGGGGGGAGCATTTGGAATTAATTCAAGTTCTCACAAATCTGACAGGGAGCAGCGCTTAATATACTCCCAACAAACACGGCGTCTAAACGTCCGATTAAAAGGTAATTCAGCCAAGAGGGTGCTGGGGGGGGAGGGGGGGTGAAATCGCATTAATGTGCAGCCTGCAGCAGCCAAGTGTCAGATACGGCACGCGAGGCGGGGTTGGGGGTCTGGTTTCAATTACACCCGGCTATGGTGCAGACGATGCGTCAGGCCCAACTGGGCGGTGTGGGGGGGTGGGGGGTTACTGCTAAGCTGGGGCTGGGGGGCTGCGCTTCACACCTGACACCTGCTACATTATTACAACACAGCTTCAATCAAACAGAAAGACAGACAGCGGAAGCTGGCTCTCCTGTTTCCAGGCCCCCCAGTTCTCGCCCGCAGCGGGGCGGACGGCTGGCTTATCAGAACCCTAGCTGACAGGCCTGCCCCTTGGCCCTGTGTCACACGCCGCGTCTGCCATAGCCTCCCGCAGCCAGCGCATCCTGCCGTCATTCTTAATCCTTAATCCTGGAACCTTCAAGGTCCAGCTAACAGTCAAGGTAGCCAGAAACATCTGTGTCTTGGTGGCCGCCAGACCCACCGGCTTCCTGCTTCACTTTTATTTTTCTTTAATTGCCCTAAATAGATCATCTACATGCTGTGAATCATCCAGCTACAAATAATTCCTGATCGTCCGTCACACGCGGATGAGGGTTAATGTGTTTCTGTCCATTAGCTTCAATAGATGCAATTTAAAAGTGACATACTCATCCATCCATCCATCCATCCATCCCTCCATCCATCCATCAGGGTCATGGCAGCACAAGGCACCCCATCAGAGGTATACCCTAAATATTATAAAAAATATTAAATATTAGCATTAACTATACTGGCAGATAATTAGCTAAACTGAGACTCTGACTGTAGTATAAGTGCAGTGATTCCTAAGCAGTAAATATTGTCCATGTGTATATAATCCCGGTCATATTGAGATTCATTATATGGACCTGGTTTGGTCTGGGGGTCAGTTCTGCAGGTTGCTGTGTGTCGGTACTGCAGACCTCGGCCTCCCTCAGTCAATGCTGTTTATAATGCCACAGGGATATCTACGGAACCTTCTGGAAACAGCATCATATGGATGGATACGGTACATAACATCAGCAGACATGTGGGCCGCAGGCTTGGTGCTAACCGCTAATCCCCGCAGCATCCTCGCTCGGGTCATACCTGAGGGCACAGAGCCGGGACTGAAGGGGGCAAAGTGCTCGGAGGGGTGTTGGTGGCTCACGCTGGGGCCCAGGGTGTTGGCGGGAGAGGCGGGCGTCTGTGGGAGAGAAGCAGAAGGCCTGAGCTGCAGACAGGGGCCGCTCTGCCACACCTAGTCATGCTGGCTGTATTTCTGTACACTGATTTCACAAAGCAGCTGGGGTCACAGGTGCCTCCAGACTGATGCTGAATTCCCTGTTTTTTGGAGTTCTGTGTGAAATAAGATTAGATTCAGCTTGTTTGCTAGGTTTGTTCCATGTTGTTCCCATGCAAATGAAGGAAATAGATATGCAAGCATCAAAACCCGTGCAATGTCAGCAGATTTGAGGAAGAATTGGTACATTATGGAAAAAAACTGCAGAAGTGCCAATATTTCTGCCCGAAATTGTGCATCCATGGTCTCTGGCTGCGTATCATGGTTAAGATAACACTGCTGCAAAGGGAGACACAGGCCCCTCGCACCAGAGCTGGGGACTTGAGTCAGTGTCTTGCACCTCAGCTCGGATTCAAGCCACAAATTTAATGACTTGGGTCTTGACTTGGGAAAACTGATGGAATGACTTGGACTCAACTTGGACTTAATACTCAAGACTTGGACCCGACTTGGAACCTATGACTCGAGAAGACTTGAGGTTATAGTCTCCCCTCTAGATACCATAACGTCAGTTTTATAATTTCAGTGCATATTAATTCTCTGCTGTTTGCATTTTCATTTGGGTGAGTGCAAGGTCTCCTGAGAGATATTTTGTTAGAAAGATGCATCACTCCCTGCATATACACAGGCGTAAAAACTATGTGAAGACCACTGTGACAGAGTTTTCAACTGCTTTCAACCTATCTCTGTCTATGAAGGACTTAACCTACAACAAACTGTGGCAGGTTTTTGCTGCAGGGACTCAAAGCTCCACAAATCTGATAACTTCTGACTCAACGGCAAAAATGGTGGACAGACTTGGACTCGAGGTCACTTGACTTGAGACTTAATTATGACTTGCGATGTTTTGACTCGATACTTGACTTGGACTTGCGATGTTTTGACTAGATTCTTGACTTGGACTTGCAATGTTTTGACTCGATACTTGACTCGGACTTGCGATGTTTTGACTCGATACTTGACTTGGACTTTCAATGTTTTGACTCGATACTTGACTCGGACTTGCATTGTTTTGCCTCGATACTTGACTTGGAGTGACTTGTTGCCATTCCTGCTAGGCACCAGTGCAGGAGAGAAAGTCAAGATGATCAGAATCATGCATCTATCGGCACAAGACCCATGATGGATTCTTACCGAAGGGGACGTGACGTCAGGGGGAGTGGACATATCTCCGAAAAGCTCCAGCTGGCTGATATTCTGCAAGGGGACAGAGATTCGGCCATGAGACGCCAGGAGCGTGACCTGCGGCACCTTCAGAATGGTCCGGCTGTGCAGAACACGGCGCCTATCCATGCGACCCGCATCCTTGGGCGTACGCACTCACCTTGAGCGCCGCCAGGCCGCAGTCATTCATGCGCGTTAATGAAGCTCACAGTGGCAAATCAGAGTGTAAGAAACTTCCAGAACATGAGGAACAGAAGACAATGGGATGGCAGGATGGGGGGGGGGGTTGATGGAATACCTACCCAGAATTACCCACTGACATTTATAACCACTAACACTGCTATCTCTACACGTCACTTACTAAATATGATGCAATTATTACCAATTCTCAATGATTATGATTCATCTACAACTCATGTTTTGAAATCACTGTTACTTAGAAGCAGTCCTATAAACGACTACAAACATTGGACTTTCGAGGTTAAGACTCAGATAAATCTATTAGTTAAAGCTAATTTAATGTATCAACAGGGATTATACTTGAATATTGTGACATTCCAAACTTACATGTACTGTAGACTGCTACCCCCCTAATATTATCAGGTATTTGATGTTAAGGCAGCCCCTTAGCCTAAAGTACCTGGCTGAGGAACAGCCATATTCTGTCCACAGTGAGTTAAAACAGGGAACCGTGAGGTAAAGCAGGGTACAGATTGTCCATAATAACCTTTCTTTACAATTTGTGTAGGTAGGAGCTTGTCACGGAGATGCTACACTAGGTTGTGTGACCAATATAGACACAGTAACAGTGGGGGGCGCTCTTCTCACAGACTACACATACTGTAATGTACTGTAAGTAAATCAAGTTGTCTGTTTATCGCTTAGGATAATCAATCCATCCGCTGTCGTCCTTCTCATGACTGTATGAGTCCCTGGCCTCTCTCTCCCCGTCCATCAGTCATAAGGGTCTCTACCCCTTCCATGGCAGTTCAAGCTAATGTCCTCGTTAATCCACACCAGCGACCTGGCATTCTGTAACACCAAAGCGCGGTAAGAGGAGAGGGGGTGGTGGTGGGAATCGTGGGTCTGCTTGGAGTGTGCGGGATAGAGGAGGTGAGGTAAGGACTGGGATTATATGAGGTGAGGGAGAAGGTGGAGGGTGTGGGATGAGGATGGCACAGAGAATCAGTAAATCAGTCCCCACACTGAACGATCTCTCCTGAACCATTCCCGTTGGCGTACATCACAAACCCAGATCCTGATCCCGAGCCGTAATTCTGCTACTAAATTAGCCCAAAAAAATGAACCTTTGACGGATACTTCAATACCTGATGAAAATATGATTCATTAGTCCCGTGAGGGTCTAGGAGAGACAGATCAGGAGCTAGAGTGATCTCATCAATTAAGGAGAAAGACGCGAGCAGAGATCGATCCACGGCAGAAGCTGCTGATCGCAGGTCAATGCTGGGAGGCGTTCTGGCACATCTGCGGGATTGGCGACATTTTCAAGCCCATGAACGCCAAGACCACAAAGACTCGCACACAAAACTGTCCTTCGTGCTCCACCCCCTGCACCGCATGAGGCTGCTGGCCGCTAACAGAGAGGATGATGGGGGCAGCAAAATAAAAGAACAACATGGTGATTTGTCCAGCAGCGACATTACGAACGGAAATGATCATTCTCTCCGTTAATGAGCATTACAGCTAATAAACTCCACGCTTACAAGATGGCCGGATGGATGGACATAATGTGAGTATAATGTGGAAAGAAAGCAGTTCCTGAAACTAAGCAGGCGACTTTCGATTTCAGAGACAAAAGGCAATGATCTAAATAAATAAAAGTGAATTTGCATTTATAGTGCAGCCCAGATAGACCCCGATCTGCGTCCGGAGTGGAGAATTAAAGCTGCGAATGATTTATTAATTTGTATGACTTATTAATGTGTGCCCCCCCAGGAGGAGGGGCCTCAGGAGCAACCACAGCACATGAGAAGCCCAGCCAGAAGTTACGGAGTCTGGGCACCATCCACACCGCAGTTCATGTTTCTCAAACGTGTCCCAACCATAGAGTGAGTTTTACCCAAAATCCGTTATGAAATTGTCACTATCATTCATGCGAAAATGCCCCAGATTTCTCATAGTGTGTTTAAAGATGCCTTTAATCTGGGACACTTCAGCTGCTGTTTGGGCTGTAGAGCCTTCTTAGGTGTTTTGAGGGAGAGGTGCAGTGGGGGATTCTGGGAATTGGAGAGACGAAATCACAGCCAAACGCTCGGCGCCGTGCAGACAGATCCCGTCTCCGGGACTGCAGGCGAGCGCCGAATCTGTGTGACGATCTAGAGAGGGAGGCGCGGTCCTTCAGGAAGTCAAGCTGGTGTAGAAGTCACAGGAAGCACGCGGGAGCACCAATCAGGGCCTTAGCCATGAAAGTATGAGATAATATTATGCGACTGGAAAAATGTGACGAGAGAATTAATATCAGCGCTAATGAGCGGTAATTAGGGTTTAGCTCTGACAGGCGTCAGTCTTGTGGGGAATCTGACCTGAGATGGCCAGCACAGATTGCCGAGGACGACAAGAAACGTGGGCAGAAATGCGAGCGGATACAGGGAATCAGGGCTGGTTATCAATTAGCGTCCCATTAGCACCCCAGCTGTAAACACAGACTGCCCGTGTGCATTGCCGGTAAGCGAGGGAAGGAGGGCCACAGCACGGCTGACAAAGAACTGACCGCGAGAGACTACATTTACCCAGGCTATCCAGAAGAAGATAACTATATTTTCTGTTAAAGAACATCACTAAGGCTGTCTGTTCGTAGGTTTGTAAGCTGCCTGTGGATATGATTCTTTCACAAAAATATATTTCGGATCCGCCTGGGCAGCTCGGAGCCAGGTGTTCATGACTGCACCGCGAGTAGCCTTAGCCTTTCAGCAGCCTCTCAGAATGACAGGTTGCCGAGATGGGAGCGGTGGATGGGTCCACCCGGGGTTTAGAAGCCGCGACTTCACTGTATTTATGTTTTCAGCTAGCCGTAAGCTGCCTTCTCCCATAATGCTCAGTGTAACAGTCACACACAGAAGATGAGGAGATAGGCTCTTCATGCGGGCAGACACGGCCAACAAACTGCAGCCTCCTGCTTTTTCAGGTAATTGATTTTGGTTTTTGGCACAAGTGTGGCTCTCGGGAGCTTGGAAGGGAATTGAACTAATTTTCGTGAGAGGGAGTCCCCCCCGCCCCCAACACCGTTTGGATCATGCCCTTCTAACTCCGGATTTAGATGATTAAATGCAGTTTGTCACCACCCCAGGTGTGTTTTGCCCTCGTCGCTCTATGTCGCCGCCCTTCTGGGGAGGGGCTTAAAGAGATTACAGCTTGAGAGGCAGGTGGGCTTTGAAGCCATGAACTAATGGTGCTCTCCAAAATGTGAGGCCAAAGTCAGAGCAACCCAACGCCTCTTTGGAAACTGTGATCTCCGAGTCCTGTAGGTGGTTTCCTGCACCAATGGGACTTTCTTCTGTAGGTGCTGATGTCAGGTAAAAGAAGACAGAAAAGTACATCTGAGGTATATTTAGAGGGTTGCTGGGAAGTCACCTACGTTTATGGGATGTCGCTTGGGAACGTCGTAGACGCCCTCCTTCTGCTGGCTCGTGGGAACCTACATTTGTGGAGTCAAAGATACGCAAAGACAGACAGAATTGCGATTAAAGAGGGCGTGTCTCTGGGTAACCCTCCGCTGAACAGGGCTTGGCTTTGTCTATAAGGCTAATTCCTCACATAATTCAGTTTTTATTTCCCGTCACCCAGAGGATTAGGGCCGCTGTCTGTAAGCCCCAGACGAGGCTTTTAGCCTGAGCTCTGTACACAGTGTATTTTAGCAGAAATACAAGGTATGTTTTACTCCGACACTCTGACTAATGCTAGTGGATTTAGCATCTAAACTTAGCCACCCTGCTTTATAACACAGTAAACAAGCTGCGCGCCTCCCTCGTCCGTTTATCCAGGTGACGTGCGCCCTTTCATGTCAAGGCCCCATCTTCCCAGAACTATTTATCCGCCATTGTTTCTATGTCCCCTCTTTCCCCTGCAGGCTGATTGATATTCCAGTCTCGCCAGTACCAGCTGGTTTCTTAACCGCGACGCGCTAAGGTCAAACAGTGCGGCCCGCTGTGAATCCCTCACCCTTCTTTTATCTCCTAAGCAGAAGGTCACGGCTGATGAGGCTCGCGGCTTCCGGACGCTGAACCTGCCACAACCACAAATCTTGGCCGGATCAGAACCGCTGTTGCGAGACCAGCGTCATTCTATGGAGCAGTACCGTCCCACCACAGTACCGCCACGAAACCCATCGGCGCTGATGCCTGCAACTATTTCCTCAGGGCAGTGAGATCTGATTAGTCTGGTTCAGTAGTTATCGGTCTTACCCATTAGATACCCAACAGAATGTCACAGGATTCCTTAAGCGGTGTCCAAAAAACCTATCGATGGGTACAGTAATGGCCATCGCTTAGCCATACTGACAATGCTAACACTGTCCTAACCCTGATTCCTGAGTGGTGGAATGCTGGAGGTGGGCGGTACCTGATAAATGCTCTCCTCTGATTGGGGATCGCGGACGAGCTCGTGCCCGGCCTCGAACACGATGTACTGCGAATCGTCCGAGGCAGAGGAGATGTGGAAGGAGACAGTCAAGAAAATGATTGGTCATGCAGATCCGCAGAGCAAGGCGACAGAGCCCAATGAGATGGCAGCAGGCAGACAAGATGGCGGCAACGTGGTGAGGAGTGCGACGACTGCCCCAAAATGCCTGCCCTCTGGGGGCTGCATGACTCAGCGCATTCTAAAACATTCTGAGGAATGTTGCCTTGAAGCTCGGTGGAATGGTGGGGTACACCCAGGAAAGATTCACGCTGCCTCACAGCATCATTCTGCATATACACTAACAAACGTTAACCGTGTTTTCGCATCATGCTGTTTACAAACACACGGTGAAGGTTTCCTGTCTAAAAAGGAATCTCTCCCAAGTGCAGGCATTTCTGGGCATGGTCAACTCACATGCACACGTCCAATACAATTTTAAAATAGAATTTCAAAGCCTTCTAGTGAGTATTAGGGGTTAATTCATAACTGGAATATTAAGTACACATGAAATGTACATGCATCCAGTTGCTCTAACTATCTTATGTGTTATTCAATTGGTGAGATAGCGTTTTATGTCCCCCAAAAAAAAAAAAACAGGTGGAAATGCTCCATGTTAAAGAGAGAGTGAATAGCAGCGCAGCAAAGCAGCTTGGCAGAGCGATTACCTGGTACACAGGGTCTTCTACATCATCCTCCAGGATCGTCTTTGGCAGCAATTAAAGGGCCAGAAGCGAATTTTGAATCAACAGAGGAAGACAGATTGGGGATGGGGGGTGGGGGATGTGAACTGAGAAGCAAGCAAATCAGCAGCTTTGATCAGGCCGCAGTTGATTCCCATCTGCAGTTACTGTGATACAGTGATTCTTAAATGAGGACAGAGGAGACTGCCGATTCTCCGTAAATTGTACACGATGCCCACAAACTCGCCATCCAGTCAGACTCGAGCAGCCAAAGTGGTACCACGAGGACGCTCCCCGGGTGTCTCTCGACATTGTTCTGTCCGGCGTCACACGACATGCAGAGAATGTCATATTATTAATGACCAGAAGTGCTTTCTGCAGGCTAATATTGTGGCTGTGAGAGTGTTACCTGTGTCTATTTTGAGCAAACGCTTGCTACAGAATAGATTTTCACACCGGAGGGGGAGGGCGGGGTGTCCGTACACACATGTTTCATACAGGGAGGGGTCAGTGCCTGGGTGAACGAGTATGGGTGGGGGGGGAGGTGTACCTGGTAGACGGCTTGCTCGCACTGTTTGTCCTTCTGGGCCTTCTTCTCCAGCTCCTCTCGCTGCTTGATCTCGTAGATCAGCTGGAAGAGGTCACGCAAGTCCAGAATGACGGGCTCCGCCTGCAGAGGTTTAGCAGGAGAGGGAGATCAGCCTACATCCTCACGGCTGGATTCCTCAGGCTTCTCCACAAACATTTTCCTCTCGGCAAGTAAACGTCCATCAGCAAGTGACTGCATCCATCCATGCCTCCATCTTACAGCCACATATCCTGGTCCGGGTCATGGGGAAATAAACGTCTGGGAACAGATCCATAAGGCGCTGGGATGGGAGGACTGAACGAGGACTTTATTTGGGCAAACAGTGGGGAGAAACGGCAACAAAACTGTATGTCACCATGTTCTGGACCCAACATCCATCTCTGTCGAAGGTCCACCGACCCGTTTTGGGATGCGTCAGCGCAAAGTTGATGGGATTCTAGACTTTGAGACAGATAGCCATCGATCTGGTACATGGGATCAATACTAGAGTCCATGGTAACAGTCGAGAAACACTCCCACAATCCCCAGTGGGGATACACCATCAGCCACAGGAGAATGCAACAGTTAGCAGGAGCGAACAGAGCAGGGGCAGGGATTGATGGTCGGGTAAGTAGCTGGGTAACAAAGTGGGTAATGAGGACGGGTAACAGGGGTGGGGAACTAGCGTGGTAATGGGGCCAGCTAACAGAGACGAGTTACAGGGATGGATAATGAGGATGGGTAACAAAAACAAGTAACAAACCAGGTAACAAGCTCAACAATTGGGCCAGATAATGATCCGGGTAACAAACTGGGTAAAAAAGCTGGGTAATAAGCTAAGTAACGACTGGGTAATGATCCGGGTAACAAACTAAGTAACGACTGGGTAATGATCTGGGTAACAAGCTGGGTAAAAAAGCTGGGTAATAAGCTAAGTAACGACTGGGTAACGATCTGGATAACAAGCTGGGTAACGATCTAGGTAACAATCTGGGTAATGGGGCTGAGTAATGAGCCAGGTAAGAAGGCTCGGTAACGGGGCCAGGTAACGATAGTGTTGGGCATTTCAGGTCCAGAAAGTACAAATCCCGACCAGGATTTTGTCTCTACCAACCAGCTGAGTATTCTGTGACTGTTACTCTTTATACTCAACTGGTTGGTAGAAACAAAATCTTGGTCTGGATTTGTATTTTCTGGACCTGAAATGTCCAACACTGCTTAAAGAGTCAGGTGACAGGCTGGGTAACGAAGTCGATTAACAGAAACAGGTAATGAGACGGGTGACGGGGTCAGGTAATGGAGTAATCCAGCACTCACAGACTGTGCTGTCTTGATGGCAACAAAGCGGTGGTTCCCCTCCTTGCCACAGACGTAGCCAAAGGCACGGTGGTCGGTGATGTCCTTGGCGATGTAGGAGATCTCATGGACCGCGTGGTGATGCTGAAGGACCTGAGGGAGGCCAAAAACAGGATGGCAGGAGGCTTGAGTGAGAGAACAGGAATGGGCAGCAGTGACAGAAGTCGCCCCCCCAGCGCCTCGTGTGACAGACAGAGACTACAGGGGCAGCCACCACAGCGGTGACTGACTGCATTTCATGGTTGAGCTCATGGTGGACTGGGCATTCCTAAGCAAACTGGGGGAGTCTGAATGTGGCTGCTACAGCCATTATCAGTGCACCACCCACTGCCCCCCTTCCCATGGTGCACGTGTGACTGAGAAACCCACATCTCAGAAAGACTGTGTGATGCTTTTATGGTGAGGCCCCGCTGAATGCCCTGGGCAATATTTAATTAAATAAATCAGAAAAATTCTACAAGGTGGAGCTAGACATTAAATGTGAGATCACAGAGTGAGAGAGTGTGAGGCCAGCTGGACATTAAATGTGAGATCACAGAGTGAGAGAGTGTAACCCAGCTGGACACTAAGTGTAAGAGCACAGGGTGAGAGAGTATGAAGCCAGCTAGACATTAAATGTGAGATCATAGAGTGAGAGAGTGTAACCCAGCTGGACACGGAGTGTGAGAGCACAGGGTGAGAGAGTGTAACCCAGCTGGACACTAAGTGTGAGTGCACAGGGTGAGAGCGTGTGAGGCAGGCTGGACACGAAGTGTGAGAGCAAAGGGTGAAAGAGTGTGAGGCCAGCTGGACACGAAGTGTGAGAGCACAGGGTGAGAGAGTGTAACCCAGCTGGAAACAAAGTATGAGAGCACAGGGTGAGAGAGTGTGAGGCCAACTGGACACGAAGTGTGAGAACACAGGGTGAGAGAGTGTAACCTAGCTGGACACAAAGTGTGAGAGCACAGGGTGAGAGAGTGTAACCCAGCTGGACACAAAGTATGAGAGCTGGACAGCACATCTGCTATAAATTGCCCCTTAATCCCAGTGCATTACTGTTATAGCCCTTGTTTTGACAGCCAGAATCCAGCTGCCAGATAACGCACCTCCACCACCTCACCGTGCACCATTAAATCCACAGATCTCTGACCAGACACAGTCCGGCTCCCCTGGGGGAGGCTGAACAGGTCTGAGTGGGGGGTCTTAGGAAGGCGAGCGAAAAGCCCAGGGCAAGAAGGGAGGAAAGGCGAAAGAACGGACGTGGAACATCCTGCTCCCTTTGTGTCCGGTGTAAATCACAGCTGGTTCAATTTCTTCCTGACATGTAACCTCAGGATGGATTGATGTCCCCACAGTGACAGTGACACTGGGGGAGGGGGGCCAGCCCTGTAACTGCTCTGTAAATCTTACAGCTTCCCGTCAGGACCAAGGACACGGCCGTGCCCCTCCCCTACACACTTAGTCATGGGACATATGCTGGAAGCAGTAATAACCACCACAACACCACCACCCCAAAATGTCTCACTAATG
>JAODLC010000047.1:15342897-15357225 GCA_026781145.1 Hippopotamyrus pictus
GAGCCCCGCCGAGAACCCCCCCCCCCCTTAAAATTTCAATCGAGCAGGAGCCCCGGTGGAAATTCATTTGCAGGGAAATGATACTCAAAATTACGCTCCACAGCCCTGGTGATCAGCCTTCTGGCATAAGACTACCACCTCGGTGTCTGAGTTAGATCCCAACCCTCAACAAAAGACTGTAAATGTGTTAAAAAAAAAAAAAGTGATTTAGAGTATCATGCTTGACAAAGTCAAAAACAATTTTTTCTATATCCCATTAAATTTATCCGTTAACTGCATCTCCTATGAAGGACTGTCTAATACAATTCTCTTCCCATCCTAGTATCTCTTTAAAACCGCATCACTGGGAAATAGTGCAACAGACACTAAAAGGTATATTATGTGCGTTTGTGCTCCTATTTTTCTTCACACAAACACAGGGTGTCATGACAGATACACAGCAGGAAATCAGTTGTGTGTATTTAGAATGTAATTTAATGAAATCTATAATTGATGTGTTTTAGTCCTTAATTACCCAACTTGTTTACCAAACCGTACATATTAAAGACTGATTTCGCTGTCAGTGTGGTGCTGTGTCTGTTCCGCCGGGGACGTAAAGAATTAAGAAGCCACCTGAATTTGTTTATACTTTGCCTGTTAAAGGCGTTTGACCACAATTGTATCCTACGGCCCCAATAGTGCCATGATTCCACTCGCCCGGTGTCAAAGATCGATTATCCAATCAGGGGCTCAGAAAACCAATTAGAGTCCAAACAGGATCCTGGCGAGCCCCAGCCTGCCCCAGGAAGCATGCAGGTTGTGGGGGGGAGGGGGTATACCCCGGTTGGGGGGCCACCCCATCTCAGGTCGCTGACCTCTCCCTACGTCGCCAGCCCACGAAAATCGATAGCGCCTCCTGGCGTGACGTGCAGCCGGCGCATTCTCATGGGGTCGCCGCATACCCCGCGGTTTTTATGAACACCATCGATTATCTGTTGAGACACCACACATATAAAAAGCTGCTTGTTTCCCTGACAATGGGATCCGTAGTATATAATCATATGAGCACGAGCAGTTCAGCCACCAGCTGAAAACACACATTTACCGATTAATTAAAGAAGGAAATACAGCATTTCACTTTGTAAAAGAAAAAAAAAATTCTTTCAATGATATCTAACTACGACAGATTTGCAGATTGTGCGTCCATCAAAACACCAAACGGTAATTTGTGAGAGAAATAATGGGAGGAAACACGTGGCCCCGCAAACACGGCCTCACATGCAGCCTCACGCGCAGCCCCGCACATGCAGCCCCACACACGCAGCCCCGCACACGCAGCCCCAAACACACAGCCTCACACGCAGCCCCACACATGCGGCCTCACACGCAGTCCCAAACACGCGGCCCCGCACACACAGCCCCAAACACCCGGCCCCGAACATGCAGCCCTGAACACGCAGCCCCGCACATGCAGCCTCACACGCAGCCCCGCACACGCAGCCCCAAACACCCGGCCCCGCACACGCAGCCCCAAACACCCAGCCCCGAACACGCAGCCCTGAACACGCAGCCCCGAACACGCAGCCCTGAACACGCAGCCCCGCACACGCAGTCTCACATGCAGCCCCACACACGCGGCCTCACACATAGCCCCACACACGCAGCCCCGAACACGCAGCCCTGAACATGCAGCCCCGCACACGCAGCCTCACATGCAGCCCCGCACACGCGGCCTCACACATAGCCCCACGCACGCGGCCTCACACGCATGGGCCCACACACGTGCGATTCACGGAGGTGTCGGTAAACCAACACGAGAAATGTGGATGTTTCTGGTAGAAGAAAAGCGACGCTTACAGTACAGGAATAACAGCCTGTGGGATAATGGGTAACCGCTGAAGGCCTGCATCAGTCTTCGTGGTGTTGGGGCGTCGCCAAGCGAAAACGGGGGACTTGCCGGTCTCATGGGGTCAGAGGGGTCACCGAGGTCACCGTCGATGTGCTCGAGGCTCCATCGGCAGCCCCCCCGAGGCCTCCCGCTCCGACAGCCGTTACGCTAATAGGCAGATTATGCGCAGCAATCCAGGGCTTGGTTAAAGAATACAGGTCGATAGGTGGTCGTCTTCTTAATTAGACCCACTGTTCTTCAAGGAGTTTCAGCTAAATGACCCTCCTTCACAATTCAGGATGACTTAATGGCATCGCTGCTCATTACTACCTGCACCACGTGTGTCCGTCCTGTTTGTGACTGATAATAGCGGTACAGTACAGCCTCTAATCCTCCTGTGCAGACCCTTTGGGGAAATCCGGCCATTAAGCAATTATTAATTAGCATGACGGATTCAGCAGGGCGCTTAAAGCCTATTAACGTGGCTACCAATTACGCGCAATTAATAAAGTACACAGAGGAAACCCAGGAACGTCCCTCAGACGCCAGTTAGAGGAAGTAATAATTAGCTCGGCGTGCGACCTCGCGCGGAGCGCCATAGCAACCGCGTGCCTCCCACAGGTCAAAACGAGCCGGTTCCCTGACGGTGTTCTGATAAACTGCTCCCCACTTCACAGGAAGCGCCTATTCTGGACAGAGGAGATAACATCAGTGTGAAAAATAAAATCCGTAAGGCGTTTTGAGGTCATTTCCTACGTGACAGAGCGCTGTTAGCCGTTTAGCTTGCGGGTCTGTGGCACAAACGGAGGAGCCCATTCTTCATGGCCGCCCCGAGAGCTCAGTATGTACTGTCGGACCTGATCGAAAACAGCCAAACAGCATCCTTCCTCATGGAAGACTTTGGCAAGCGGGTCAAACGGTGGCTACGCGCATCGAGGCAAAGCCGAGGTCAGAAACTTTTGCTCGATCGAAGCTGTCCATCTCTGGCAGCACGACTGTGTAGCACGAAAGGACTCTTTGCGCACAGCTGCCGACGGCTGACATAAAAACTAGTGTTTGTGCGGTAACAGAGCAGCGAGTCTCCTTCGCGTCGATATTTTGAACAGCCTACTTGAGAGCTCAGTGTAGCGGGTCCTTAATCCCACTATCGATAACCTTGGCCTTTTGCTTTCGTAAGACTGACAAGCGCACAGGTTACCTGTTATCTCCTTTTAGACCAAAGATTATCCTGCCCGCAATTACACCCTCAATCACGGGGAAGCACTTAGTCAAGCAGGATCCATGACCTTTTAAGGTTTAATTGCTTTGCTGGCGTAACTGGAATCTCTTATCTAAGAAATATTAATTTATTTAGCCTGTAGTCATCTGCTGGAAAGGTCTACTTATAAATGTCTGAAGGTGGGGGCTCAGGGAAGAGGGGGGTAGCTATTATCAAAGGCTTGAAGGACAGTAAACACAGTGAAGAGAAGAAATAAAAAACAGCCCATCCTCTGGACTATTAACATCCTGACGTATTGTATCCTTGGACTACAATTTTCATTATTAATGTCACTGCAAACAGGCAATTGAAAAGACGACTTATACGGAAAGATACCCTGAAAATGAGGTCCCCGGGCTTTGTGTCACTGCGTAGATTGGGGCTTCCAAGCTTCCACTCCAGGTTCAGGACCCAAAAGTAGCAGTTTTTAAAAATCAAATATGGATGCAAAGCATAATGCATCAGCAATCCATTTCAGTGACAGGCCAGAAAAGGATTTCATCTGGCTAAAAAGCGGACCCCCATCCTCTGCCAATCGCTTAAATCTGTCAGACTTGGCCCGCAAGAAAGGCTGCTGCGTTCCAGCAGTGCTGCCAGTGCCCTTGTGGCTCTCTGTGTGTGTACAGGTTTCAGTATCTTCCTTTGAGAAAATGTCCCCAAAAAGGATGAAATTTGAGGAGGACACCAACGTCGTGACTTTCGTCTGCCTTTTCTAAGAAGAACTTCTAAAGCCAGTTTGGTTCCTCGGCAGTCTTGATACACTTTTGGGGTTTTAGTATGTAAATGTGTGCATCCGAGACAGGGACAGAGAGAAAGAGAGAGACAGGGTGTGAGAGAGAGACAGAGACGGAGAGAGTGTGAGAGAGAGAGTCAGAGAGAGAGATACAGAGAGAGAGACAGAGACTGAGAGAGTGTGAGAGAGAGAGTCAGAGAGATACAGAGAGAGAGACAGAGACTGAGAGAGTGTGAGAGAGAGAGTCAGAGAGAGTTACAGAGAGAGAGACAGAGACTGAGAGAGTGTGAGAGAGTCAGACAGAGAGTTACAGAGAGACAGAGACTATGAGAGTGTGAGAGAGTCAGAGAGAGAGATACAAAGAGAGAGACAGAGACTATGAGAGTGTGAGAGAGAGAGACAGAGACTGAGAGAGTGTGAGAGAGAGTTACAGAGAGAGAGACAGAGACTATGAGTGTGAGAGAGTCAGAGAGAGAGATACAGAGAGAGAGACAGAGACTGAGAGAGTGTGAGAGAGAGAGTCAGAGAGAGAGACAGAGACTGAGAGAGTGTGAGAGAGTCAGAGAGTTACAGAGAGAGAGACAGAGACTATGAGAGTGTGAGAGAGAGAGTCAGAGAGAGAGATACAGAGAGAGAGACAGAGACTATGAGAGTGTGAGAGAGTCAGAGAGAGAGAGAGACAGAGACTGAGTGTGAGAGAGAGTTACAGAGAGACAGAGACTATGAGTGTGAGAGAGTCAGAGAGAGAGATACAGAGAGAGAGACAGAGACTGAGAGAGTCAGAGAGAGAGATACAGAGAGAGAGACAGAGACTGAGAGAGTGTGAGAGAGAGTCAGAGAGAGAGATACAGAGAGAGAGACAGAGAGTGAGGAGTGGCTTGGAGAGAGCGTGTCAAAACATCCCTACCTTTCTTCCTGGAGTCCTTTCGCACGCTGGGTCTGACAGCTGGCTGCAGCTCTGTCTCTGTTGACATCCTACTCAATCCGTTTTCCTTCCAAAGGCAGGTCCAGTGGCGGCGTGCGCAGGCTCACCGAGTAGAGCGCCCCCTACAGAGCGTGACCCGTGCCGCCGTCCCGTCTAGCCCTGACACAGCATCTCAGTCACTCCCTGAGGGACAAAATGGGGGGGGGGAGGGGGTGAATTAATAGGGATTGCCAAAAGACTGAAGAGTAAGAAATGAAGGATTCCTGTTAAAGTCACGAAGGCTGCCTGTGACCCCCCCGTGTGGACGCAGAGGAGCTTTGTCCATACCCTAAAGTCCAATGGCAGCCCTCCCCCTCCCCAAGACTGACCTTCACCCTGCCTCTGCTTGTGGATCCCTACTGATTTGCGGTTTCAGATTTGCAGCCTCACCGGGTCTCCTGGGGGGGGTGTGGTGTCATCGCGTCACACTGATACCGTCTACACTGATTTCCCGGCACGCAGCAAGAGCCAGTATTAGTGGCCACTCTGATAATTGAAGGTTTTAACGGCGACTCCCAAAGATGGCTTTCAGACCTCCATACCCAATCAGACGGATGCGATCAAACATCATTCCTCTCCTGAGCAGGAATGCCTGGCTGTTAGCTGTTAGCAGTTAGCTGTGTCCGCTGATATTCTCACCTGCACGAACACACTCCATATTAGCTACTCTCACTTTCTAGCTATTGACCAAGCGCTGACCATATTATTAAATTAAATTAAAAAAAGACATTTGGCTGTTCTTCTAAATTCCTTAGACAGTGCATTTTGAATTGATTATCTTGATCAACGAAAATGAACGATATCGTTGCTGTTTTTGACCAACATTGCTATAACTTGACAAATACAAATTATAGTTGGATTAGCCCATGTTAGGACTCTTCCAGAAAGCAATGTTGGGACAATCCACACCCAAGGAACTCAAGGGATACTTGAAAATAACCATGATAGATATGTAGATATTTTCACACTCTGGTAAAGAAAAATTCTTAACACAAACTGAAAACACTGAATCATTCATCAACGCAACGTTAAATTTTCCTCATTTATGAATGGCCAAGCGTTTGGCTGGAGGCTACATTGGTTGGCAACTAACACTATCATTCAACTGTAAGTGCAACAGTAATTATCTGTGTAATAACTGGTTGGCAAGGTAAACAATGTTATTAATCCTGTTAGCCGGAATATCGGGATACGATGCCCGTCCAGGCGTCCTCCATGACTAAGGCTCACCATGGGTCTGAGAGAAATCCATGGAAGCAGGACGACGAGGCTGGACACTCCCTGGGGGGATGCCAGGTCAGCACAGGGCCCGCGCACACGCACACGCACGCACACACATTTGTATTCATGTCTTTGTGGGGACCGTCCATTCATTTCTATGGGGAAAACCCTAATACCGACTATGACAACCTTAACTCTTACCCAGCCCTAATCTTAACTATAAGTAACCAAAAATACAAGCCTTCTGGCATTTTTAGGTTTTTATTGCAGTCGCAGATTTTTATAAAACTGAGGTTATCCTTGTGGGTGCTACAAACATGGTTCCCACGACCTCTAAGTAACAGGTTTTTATCACATGACGCACACACAAACACACACACACACACACACACCATCACACACTTAGATACCGATTTGCACAAGTATAGCTAATTTGGTCAACCAAGATGTGAATTCACTTCAAAGCAAGACGCTGAACCTTTGAATGGTTTGCTGGTGTATTACTGCTCATTTAAAGTTCAGTAAACAATCCTACATGCTAGGAACAAAATACACAAGCTTCAGATGGCTGGTAAGTCACACTGGATTTGACTGCAATAAGACCATGTCTGATAAGAGAATAACACTGGAGAATCCCAGCTCCCATAATGCGCACCAAGAACAAAATATGAGCGCTGTAATGGGTCTGAGGCGTCCTAGCTCTCTGTTATATCACAGAATCCATTTTGCACCATATCCCAGCGCATCTCCCAGCCGACGGCGCGTATTTAAAGTGACAGCGTGAAAAACAACGCATATATTATAGATTCCAATCTGGCTTTCGGAAGAGAACCGTCAAAAAGGCGGGAGACGTCTCCTGCGAAGAGGCGTGCACGGATCATGGTCGAGGGGCGTTTCATTTGACGTCTAGACGTGGTTACTGAGACGCTGGGCGGTGATGAGAGAGATCGGCCCACAACTGGCACGTGGAGCTTCCAGCTACTGGCAAACGAGACGTCTAGTTTCTATGGCACGTCCCAAGTTATTAATATTAGCGGCGGCCACCGTTTGTCGCGGACGAGCCGGGTACGGGACCCGCGATACCCGGGAGGTGTTTGGGCTAATGCTCACGGCGTCGGGGGAACAGAAACGTGAGCAGGAGCCTGTCTGCCTTCCTCTCTCCATCCCGCTGCCAATGGGGAAGCTTAATCCCCATAAATCATCCGCGTCCTGCCGCCAGCGCGGCGTGGAAGCTGGCACCGGGACGACAGCCTCGCCACCACCCCCTCCTCCCCTCCTCCGGTGTCCTCCGAGGCAACAAAGGCAGGGACAGCCGCTCTTTCCGGCTGCCTCTCGACGGGGATTCAAACCCACGCCCCGTCCGGCTCCATACCGATTACAATTCCGTAGCTACGGGTTTGCGACCCTTCCCTCCGGCACTGTATACATTTTGCTGATCTGACACGCCGCTCCTAATTAACAATTAGCTAATTCCCCTTTTATACAAACGCCGAGGTGTTTTAATCCAGATACACGTCTTCAAAGAGTCAAAGAAACTCAACAAATCAAAGCCTTTGTATCTGAACCGCATGAAAAAAAAAAAAAAAAAAAAAAAAAAAAACACTTCCCCGTCACTGGGAAGGCTGTTATAATAGCATTTTCATTAGAGTGGACACATACAGGCACAGTATTGCAGCAGACAGCATATCAAGCTAATGTGCTCTTCAGATCATAGCTATCTAGGTCACTGTGGTTCTCAATCTGTTCTTTGTTTTACCAGCTTTGAGAGTCTCATCCAATTTAGGTCAGAGTTAACAAACACAGCTCACACTGACAGCTCCTATAAGAGCAGCAGCAGCCCGTCAAGGGCCCAGACAAAGCCAGTAATCTTTTTATTATGACTTTACTGTAAGTCTCCTCGGCCCGAGCTATGAAATCCATCCCTCTGAGATCAGGCTTCCTTTTCGCTGCCGCATACGACGTTCCGTCGGAGAAAAAGCCGTCTCCATCTTCCTGAGTGTCTCTCAGATTGCCTGCCTCCTTCAGTTCCAGATTCTTGCTCGGTCAGAAGCTCCACTTGGTTTCATACCCGTCACATCCAGACAGGGGAGAGACAGGAGTCACGCTACTGAGCTGCATTGCCTTATCAAGACCACCGTCTCCCCTCTGCTTCTTATAATGACTCAGGGTAGTTTCACACTTTAGTATGCATTTAGTGATGGACTCTTTGTGCAGCTGATGCGCCATCGTTGACTCTGGTTCCACAGCTGGTCACATCGAGGCCTCCTGGGGATGATTGTGGTCGCCTGGTAGCAGCCATCTTGGTAGAGGAGCACCCCTGATGATGTCACAATGCAGGCTATCCCAACAGGGGACTCCCCAACTGAGCAGTGACACCACAGGCTGGCTGAAACACTCACCGCATCAACAATCTTGGGTGCTCTGTACAGACCGTCTCTTCGTATGATGGAGCACAGTCAGCTTCTGCTTGGGAGCTGGAGGAAGCTGAAGTTGGGGTGATGATCAGGGTGTGGCCGTACCGAGAGATCACAAGGGGAATCCCATTAATGAAACCCAGCTGGTCTTAAATAGCTGGTAAGATAAGTAAAGCCAAGAGGAAGGCTTTGACTCATCTCCTGCTGGGGGGGGGGGGGGGGGGGGATTTGACAGGGATTTATAAACTCCCATTCTCACTGGGTCTTGTCACAGTTTAATCTGGCGTGGTTTAATAAGACGTTTTGTTTGCACCAGCTGCGACGGCTGCACCTGAGGCCTGTCCAGTGACGCTGATCTGCATCACGTTCCTCTGCAGTCTGCAGAAACCTCACAATGCCACGTCACCGTCACCGGCTTGTCAAAATAAAAAGAAACTAAGCTTCACTACCTTGAAAGTATTTGGTGGAAAAACAAATTAGTTCTTTGATGCCCTTTATTTTATAGTGCAAGATGTACAATTAAGAAAAAACACAGAACAGGGTTGGGGGTCAAATCCCACCCCCAATTTTGCATGTGTGGAGGTTGCACGTTCACCCCATGATTTCTGCCACTGTCCAAAGACATGCAGTTAGGCTAATTTGCACCACCGAATTGCCCATGTGCGTGTGCCCTGCAATGGGCTGGCATCCTGTCCAGGGTCTTCCCCTGCCCTGTGCCCTGGCATCCACTCCAGGCCCCCATCCCCCGTGACTCGTCGAAGGATTCTCTTTTTCCTAATATGCAGAAAGGCAACATAATATGAGACTATGTAATGTAAAAACCGTGAAAATCTCGGTAAATAACAGCTGCACGCTGTGACAGAGTTCGTTAAATAATTTGGGTAAATATGCACATTATGTAAAAGACGACATGACTACCGCCAGAACAAAAAAGGCGTGTCGTCACCGAAACCGCAATCCGATTCTGGCTGCTTTGCAAAAAGAGACGGTTTGTATTTTTCCTGCTGGTGACAATAGGAGCCCCGCTGATGAATGATTTATGATCCGCTCGCCTATCGCCGCCGTCTCTCCCCCTCTCCTCCGCGAACGAGGGAGAGCGCAACTAGGACGAAAAAACAATACATCGACGCGAACTTTGATGCGACATTTATTTAACGTTTAGGGATCCCGATACAGGGATAGACCTCAGTACAGCACACCTCCAGTCAGGCGCCCCCTGCTGTTCGTCTGATGTATCAGAGACTCACACGCCCTGCCAGCCACACTGAGGATTAACCCTTATTTAACATAAACCCGCCTTCAGCTGTCACTCACCTCAAAAAGCACTGATCTGCACACTGGCCTTCGTCTGAGACGATTCTGCCATACCCTGCCCCCTATAATAATCTTCCATAATATGATCTCCTTAAAAACATACTTGGGGTGTTTGTAAATCATCTTGTTTTTTAACCCTGACAAATAGACAGACAGACAGACAGATGGACAGATAGATAGATAGAATGCTTGTGCGGTAACTGGGAATGACGGCCTACCTGTCTGGCCCGGTCCCCAGACGCCGAAACTCACTCAGGCACGGGCTTGTCCTGGGACGCGCTTCTCCACAGTCCAGCTTTAATGATTATCGCCTGGTCCTTGCGGAATGAGTTACAGGGTAAAGACTGAGGTTTCAGCTGGGGAGGGGCTGACCAAAGTTCAGGGAGCGGCGTGTCTCCGCTGATAGGCCTCACCGGAAGAGGCCCGGCTGTATCTGAACAGACTGCACCTTTACTACCAGCTCGGGTCTAACATGAGCCATTAAACTTATATGGATTGGCGATACAGATATAAGCTTAGATCAGTGTTTCCCAATCCGGTCCTCGGGGACCCACAGTCGGTCCATATTCTCTCCATATTCACTCCCACCGAGCTCCCTGCCAGACAGTCCACTTTTCTGAATACAGTCTGCGGCTCCCCAAGGACCGGATTGGGAAACAATGGCCCAGGGACCCCCAGACCTGTCAGCCACTTAAGCATTAGGCAGCTGCAGAGAACCCTGCCGGCGGACGGGCCTGACTCGCCACGGAGAACCCTGCCGGCGGACGTGCTTGACTCGCTCTCAAAATGGTGCATCGCTACGCGCAAACAAAAAAAAAAAAATGTAGCCAGTTTGAAAGAGGCTGCCGTGAATCTGGGGGGAATCCATATTTTCATGTCTTGGAGAGGAGGAAAGAATTGGGAAATTGTTGTTGCTCTCTCCTGTGACTGCGCTCCTGATAAAATGGAAATCAGAGCACGAAGCTCACTCCCCTCCTCTCTTCTGGGCCAAAATGGCAGCGTTTTATTAACCTTTTCTTGCTTCCTTCCTCTCTACAGAAAGCCTGTGGACTCATTTTATGGCCAATATAATTCTAGCGATATTAACATGCTTATTTTCATTGCATGGCTTTTCATGCAGTGCAATCAGCAGAATATCCATCCATCTTATCCTAGTCATGGGGGAGTCAGAGCCCCCATCCCCGGCAGCACAAGGAATGCTGGGTTACAGGGTTGCCAGTCCATCACAGGGCTCATGTACAAATGCACACGTTTTGTGGGTAATATAGAAACACTGATTAGCTTAGATGGAAACCAGAGCACCCAAAATGGCAACACTGTAACATGGGGGGAGTGCGCAAACTCAACACGCAGCACAGGTGGGATTTGAACCCACAACCCCAGCAGTCAAATAATTTTATTATTGCAAGCAGAGTTTAAAACCAATTTAAGGCACCTATGTCCCTGTCAGGGCCTGAACACTCGAACGTCAGGTCCTATGCCTGCTTGTCTTTCCGGGTGTCTGTATCCCAGCTGTCTATGACTGCACAACCGCCTGTAACTGCACACTGAGTGCACAGCCGCCCGTAACAGGTTCCAGTAAAAAGGAAGTGACACGCTTGGTTTTAAATTCTCCGAAGGGCTCCGTGTAATTTGAAAGGGCTGCGTTACGACACATTAATTTAACTGGCTTTAATTATTAAATTATTCTGAAGCGTTGGGCCGGAGCGCTAACAAGCGGAGAAATGAAGCAATACGGGGACCGCCTTCCTTCGCTGGAAACAGTCTCACGCTGCGGACGGCAGACTTTATTACTGAGATACTGCACCCTAATTTATGCGAGGCATGTCGAACGGGCTGGTGGCGTGATCGTCGGAAGCACGGGCCGGCCACGTGTGATGAACGACACGCTGGCCGTAATCACCACAGGCGGTGCGCTCTGGTGAGCGTCACGGGGAGCCTTTATCAGGCCTGGATGTGAAATGTTCGGGTTCGGCCTCGGGGGACGTGGCCAATCAGGAGCGGCCGCCGTGCGACTGCAATCCGTCACGCCGCCTCTTCGCTTTTTGAAGGACCGATTGAAATTTCTCAATTCCCAGCGAACGGAGACTGACCGCGATTCTCGTGAGCGGGGCCCAAAGACGGTGGGGAAGTGCAGCCGCCATAGTGGACGATGCAGCACGAGCCCCCAGTCCTGAGCAAGAACGCATGTCACCTGACAGGAAGTGCCGGCTGGCTGACTTCCTGTTTGGATTCCATGGACATCTCCCCCCCGAACCACCCCAGCCTGTGCTACCTTGGGGCCTGAAGGCGGCATCTGGCATCGGCTGTTCGGTCTGATTCTGAGGGGGGGGTGGGGGGAATTTATGGTTTATCCCCCCCCCCCCCGCACCCTCTCCATGCTTGGCTTCCCTCAGACGCACAAGGGCCCTTTAGGTGATTCATTACATGGTGAGTGCACCTCGTCCTGACGCTTTATGCACCTCTTCCCCCCTCTCCTACTTTCAGTGCCTCCGTCTTGGGAAAACTCCTGGAATGTAAACACAGCTGAAGTCAGCTGGAGGAGAGTTCAGGCTTCTCCGTGTGACCCCTTCCACTGCCAGCCAACACTTCTCTCAAACGGCCGCTCTCCTGCGCTAGATGCTCATTCCTCCACTGGGAGCTGCGCTTGCGAAACACGCCAGTGACACCAAGCTCCTGAGGGAGAGGCATCCTGGCCTATCTCCCTGTCAGACCTGCCACAGACCCCGGAGCGTCTCACTCAAACCCTCACTCCTCAAAGGACCTGATGCTTCTGACAAGCTGCTACAAACTCCTGGCTGCAGGTGCTTCCTATGAGCTACAGACCTGAATGTTCCCTCCCTTTTAGGTTTCTCACCTCATTGTAGTGACCAGCTGTCTTTCCGGAACCTTCTGAGTGTCCAGCTCCGTGATCCAACCATGCTAACTCAACTACCCATCAACAACTGAGCATGTGGACCAGAAACATTAACGAGCTAAACTCCCCGCACAGACTACCGGCACCTACTTCCATCTTTGCCGCTTTGTAGGATTTCCACGGCATAATTAGTTTCGGGGTGACACCTTAATACGAGGTAATGAAGCATCTTGGAGAGGGACTCGCTGTAATCTTCAGACACGTCAGTGTCACGCGGAGATAGGCAGAAGGGGCGGGATTGTTTCATTATCCAATCGGTGCGGATCAGCTCGACATCTGGAGGTAATTGGATGCAGTTTTGTGGAAGCAGTATGGAAGTTCTGGAAGTTTTTTGCTGGTGTGAGTGGGGACTCCCTGTGGGGGGCTCACTCTTGGTTCCGGGTCGGAATGGAAGCCGCCATCGCGCCCCCGTGTCTGTATTCCACACTCCAGGCCTTGATGGTGACCTCATTCGGCTGGAGACGGCTGTTTATTTGTTGACGGATAATTCCCCCCCCCCCATTTTCCCAGGGTAATTGTAAGCCGCTCTTAAGCCCGCATCGCTTACAGCACGATAAAGAACCCTAGTGAGGTGGGGGGGGGGGGGGGGGTTCGAGCACTCCCTGAAAATGGCAAAGCGCTCGAGTCTATAATCTCAAATCCCAAGACAATCCACCAGAGACAGCATCTGCCATATGCTGTTTCCCTATATTAGAAGTGCATTTATTTTCCAGGCATACAAAAAGAAATACCCAGCATTAGATACATTGCTGAAATATTAAACAGTCAGGTGGGGGGGGGGGGGGGCAGATTCGAACCCGCAGGTGCTGTCACACTACTGAGTAAGAAGCAGAGCAGTGAGTAAACGGAGTCAGGCGGTTGTGCGCTGGAGAGATGCGGACACAGCGTCCTAAAGACGAGGGAGGGGCACATAGTCTGGGTGTGGGGGGCCATCTGCTAGACCCTCCATAGCGACGCATGAATGAGAGGTCGAGGCTGGCCGGCAGGCGCGAGCTGACGACACGGACCTTCCGGAAGTTTCTCCCTTGCTGCCTCCCGCGAAGGCTAACCCGGTGCTCCGTGTATGAGCTCGACGGGGGAGACGAAGCCTCGCAGACAGAGCTGGCGTGACGTCTCAGCAATGCGTGCCGCCGTCACGTCACACCTCCCCCACCACCTTTCCTGCCCTCCCCGCCATCTGGAAAGTTCCGGAATGCTGGCGGCCTACCTGTGGCAAAGGGAGCCCGCGGCCTCGCTTTGTCGGTGCGTCCGGCCCTGGGGGACGAGCAGCGTACGGAAACCCCGCTGGGTACTTTCCACCTCGCCAGCTAGCGAATCCGCACCGGAGCGTGATGAGCGAGCGTGATCCGTGCGGGATACCCACAATCCACTGGAAAACGCTAGCTAGTATGGCTTGGACAATGTAGAGTGAAGCCAAACCATCCTGCAAACAGCCAGCAGAGTCCCTGCACATCTGTATCTGAATCTACCGTCCCTTTAAGGGCTGAATGGGGGCAGCACCAGATCCTGGGGACAGTGAGAAAGGAGCAGCCCCTCTATGTAGCTAGTCTGCCCCCTCCCCAGCGGCTCAGAGCGTTTCGCCCCGCCGACGGTCCGGGACGGTAATTAGTCCAGCGTCAGCGAGCCGCCCCCATATCTCC
>JAODLC010000047.1:15374183-15386685 GCA_026781145.1 Hippopotamyrus pictus
AGGTCACATGCCCCACCACCCCCAAAACCCCCCGTAGGGGCACACCCCCCCCCCCCGAAAGGGCCCACCAGGATGCCCCCTCCCCCCCAAGGTTTGGGTCATGATCAGGCTTCTTTCAAAGCACTTGTGCCACAGTGACTGGCTCGGAAACATTTTTCACATTAATAGGTTTGGGGGTTGGGGTCAGACATACAAGTAAATGAAGGAAATACTTCAAAAAATCCAAGTGTACCATTATATGATCATATACTGATATATCATTGGTTTAGTACGATGATGAAGGGGTTAAGATTGTCTGAAAGTCCATGGAAAATAAAATGAGAATGACAAAAAAATTACTGTATAAATTATTATGACGGTTTTTTAAAGACAGCAGCACACATGATCGCGTTGCATAAGCGGACGCCTAAAAGCAGCCATTGACAAGTTCTTCCGGGATTATTTTCAAATTCGGAAATGTAATTTGAAAATTAATTTGAAAGTCGTCTAATTGAAAATATGCAAATTGGCTGCCACCCTTTCAGGCGACCAGGCGAACGCGCGAGGGTAAGTAATTCGGGACAGCGGTTCAATTACGGTTCAATTACGTTCGCGCTGAATATTTATTATAAGCGGTAATAAAAGCAGTAGCTGACGAAATCACACAAATTGTTGTCTGGTTCATTCAGCAAGGCGCGATGTAATTGAAAATAATTAAAAACACAATCACGGGGCTTCACACTATAGTTTAGACCCAAGTGACTAGCCAACAATAAAATAAGATTTGGAAACAGCAATAAATAAAAAACCGTTTTTTTTATCATCCTGAAACAGCATTTATTGTAAAACGACTTGGGAAATTCATAAATCTTACAAAAGAAAATGTTGCTATTCGTGCCTTTTAAACACCCGTGATTGACTAAGTACTGATGGTTTTGTATGTATTAAATATATAGCAAACATGTTTTTAAAGTTACAAGATATTGCTGAATGATGCCTTTGGGACATAATTAGAGTGAGTTTTAAAATTTTACAGACCTCCATCTCTTAATTTTTCCACAGTGCTCTGAACGATTGAACTGATCTCATCCTCTTCCAGTGGTGATGATTCCCTATTAATTAATAATTAAGGAAATTCTAGGTCCTGTATTAATAAAGCCACAGCATTTATTAAAAACAAATTGTGTTTGTAAATCCAGCAAGGCTTCACCAGTCGGGTCACTTAATGAAAAATGTGTTTCTATGAATATTAAATTAGTATATTAAGCACAAAACGCTCTTCAATGGAAACCTACAATCACGGTGTATGTGTTAATATACAGTGTCTGTGACAGATCCAGTGGGAACCACATGCTCTTATTGGTGTATATAATGAATAGATGAACCAACATACAAAGTGACCAATCTGCATATATAATGAGTAGATGAACCAACATACAAAGTGACCAATCTGCCTTATAATCAAAATCAAACAGCTGAAGCTCAACCAGCAGCATTGCTAGAGATTTTGGGCCCCATGACAGCACATCACATTGGGCCCTCAGCCCAGACCAATCCAATTATGTTATACATTTTTTCGGGCCCCTGTCACTCAGGGGCCCTTGGAATCTCCCAACTACCCCCCACCCCCTCAGTCTCGGTCCTCTCACACACAGGCCAAGCTGTGATAGCTTAACTCCTATAACACATCAACACATTTCCCATGTCTTAAAGTAACGTATAGGATATATTTTAGGATATATATATCAAAGGATCTGACCTCCTGCCGCCTTGGTTTATTGACGATGGATGGATTAATGGTTAGATATATAAAAGTCCCAATCATTATGAAAACGGCACACCAAATACACGTGAAATGTGGAATTACTCTTGGCCATGGTGCTGAGGGCCCGCAGAGCAGGGTACCTCACAGAGTTCAGGGGCTGCGTGGCTAGGACTTCCCTGGGCAGTCTACCTGTCCCACACGTCCCAGATCTCATGAAGTTTAAAAAATTGGAACACGTTTCAAGCTACGCCGAGCGTCACGTCCGATTCGGACGGGTGGCAACTCGGAGTTCCTTGCAGTGTTACGAGGACACGTCATGCCGGAGGATTAATGTCCGTCACCCTCAGAAGTTTACAGCGGGGTGCGGAAGCGTCCGTTATCGCTTAACACGCGGGAGACAGCCTCCGGTGTTCCACACGGTGAGATGTGCGAGATGGGGTCAGATATGGAGGAGCTGCGACAACACGTCGCAATCAATCAGCTTGAAACGGTACAAAAGAGAAGGCATGCATTCAGGAAATAATTCGGTATGTTAAAAAAATACTCAAAATGCAGGTAAAAATGGAGGGAGATGCCCTTACTGTACAGAGAGACAGCCACCATTTCAGCAAAACTAAGCATAACAAAGATGAGCCTACTCTTTGCTTGAGGAGAGATACTTTTAAGTCTCCATGAGTTTTTCAAATCTAACCAACTCTCATAAATGTGCTGCAGTCCCACAATGCCTCACTTTATATCGCAAACCCAAACACATCCAGAAACTGAAACAAGAACCCGGACAAACTGCTTGCATCCACTCGTACCTTTGGGACTGACTTCATTAAAATCAGTCAGGTTCATTTCCGGGGAATCATCGTCTTAGGAGTTAAACACGTGTCCTTCACCACTGAAAAATCTCATTTTCAGGAAAATGGTATCACAGCTGTGGAATTTCAACCCACAACCTTCTAGATTGGTACAGATCCTTAAGCAGCTGAGTTACATCACACCCAAATGAATGTGTTCTGCAGAGGCAGACATTTCAGGTTCAGAGAGTAAAAATCCGAACCAGTATGTTGAGTTCTGTATGACTGTGACTCTTTATACACAACTGGTTGGTTGAAACAAAATCCTGGTTTGGATTTTTACTTTCTGGACCTGAAATGTCCACCTCTGGTTTTTTTGTTTATTGGAATTATCTTTGATATTTTAATGGGTGGAGGGAACTGGTGCCAGTACAGCAGTGGTAGTGGGTTTAATGACACTGGGGAGAGGGAAATAAACTATGGAAAGATGGAGGAAATGGAACAGGAGATGGAATACATCGAGAGGGGTGCTGAGTTGGGCAGCCCGGTCTGAGCGTGTTTATTAAAAATGTCACCTAATTTTACATATAATGAGCCTAATTTTACATATAATTTTACAACCCCTGTCAAGTGCCGGGCCCCCCGAATCTGTCAGGGTATCCAAGCCCCTCACACGCCCAGTGGAATGAGCACAGCACTCCAGATGTGCTGTAAGAGTGTCTCTGCAGACATCCTGTCCCTCATTACATACATCACTTCCTGTCTTGAAGCTGGAAACCTAAAATTTAGCTGCACACTGACAACCTACTGCTACTAAAAAAGGGGTTAACTATGACGACCTTTGCCCTTTATGGCAAGTAAGGAGGAGACAACGCGAATCATTTAGATTTCAAAGATGCCGTGAGGATATTAAACGTATTAACTGTCCTTAAACTGATTCAGAACCAAAAGTACGTGCTGCTAATTTGGCACACATTGTGTTTCGCTAAGTGCATAATGTGATTAGCATTGACCGCGCTCGGAAATCCTACTGGCACGCGATCAAACAGCAAATGGCAAACAACTTACCGTTTGAACACCTCTGAAGACGCGATCAGAAGATTAGGCGCGATTTAGCAGATGCTGAAAACGTTTTAATTAAAAAGCCCCGGACGTGGAATTCAGGACAGCTGAAATGGGAGCAGGAAATCTTGAGCTTGCAGTGCTAGGAAATGGAAATCTATGCAGTTGGTGGGGTGAAATCTTTTACATAGTGGTGTATTGATTATGGGCATCCAGAAGGCTACTGGTTCAAATTCATGCACCATGCAGTGGAACTTTACCCACGTAAATCACGTCACCCTAACCTTTCCTCTGGATGCATTTCACTATCCCCGCAGCTTCTGACCAACTGTAATCTATCCCCAAAACTAGTTGTGGCTTCTTGCCTCCCTCCCTTACTCCTGCTTGATGATCTCCACACTTTGTGACCTTCAGCATGGACTGACTGGTTGTTTTTCATATGGCTCCATCAGGTTTGTTAGGTCTAAGCAGAGACAGAGTCTTCTGGAAAAACACTGGGAGATGACCTTGGCTGCGGAAACTAAGAACATTATATCCTTGTGGAGGCTCCCAGACGGGCTGAGACACTGAAACAAACCTATGATCCAAAAGCGCTCATCTTTTCATTCAACTTTTGTAGTTTTTTGTATTTTACATTCAAATTAATCATTACGGAACTCAAGCATGTTCAGAGCTGGTGATTTCCAATAAAAACCAACCAGGGATAGACTGCCTTCCAATGAGAGGACTTATACTGGGGGCAGTGTGTGACTCTGTAGGTTCTGCCCCTGCGTGGAAGGTTGTCGGTTTGAGTCTGGCTTTGGCAGAGCAGTCATGCCTCTGGGTCCTTGAGCAAGGTCCATAATCCCCAGCTATATGTGTGCTGCTGCGGAAGGCTGCCCTTCACTGCCAGGCTTTCTTTCACCTAAATATGCATCTGTGTGTCATGGAGAGCAAGATGGCGTAAGTTAATAGAGAATTTCCCCACAGGGACCAATAAAAGTGTCATTATAGTTATCATTATTTTTGTTAATGTGTTCAAGAATTCCTCAAAGTTTTCCTTCCACCACTCGACAATTTCCCCAGAACTGGTCAGCACCTCTACATTCCCAATTCCCTCATCCTGAATCGTCAGACAGTTTCCCAAAACATCTGTGGTCCCCCAGTGTCTCTCCATGGTCTTCTGGCCACAGTTCTGCCCCCCAGACAGCATGCTAATGTTCTCATCAAGAAACCTTTAATTATGACTAAACATAAATTATGTTTGGGCTGCATTGCCTGTCCTTCTCCATGACATTGTAAGTGTCTGTCGATTTTAACGTTAAAGCTGTGATTTTTGTACACGACACACAAAGGAAAACAAGGAAAGTTGCCGGCAGCCAACTGACAACATTTGCAAGGTGTTATGCAAAAGTTCAAGGTCGTTCTTTCTAGCTCTCTGCCCCATAGATACACGGTGGCAATAAGGATTCCTCAGCTGATGAGCTCATCTTTGTGAGAAGGGGAGATTATGTTGTAGTACCTTATGATGTAAACGTTTTACGGCGACTTTACCTTTGACCTTTCGGGGAACCAAGAGCAAGAGACTGGCCTCCACAGGATAACTGAGCTAATCAACACATCTGTCTGCCCTGAGACACATGGATAAGGCCGTACAAACTGAGGCTTAGGACGGATATGATTGGAGAAGTCTAAGCAGGGACCGAATTAGAGAGAGAGAGAGAGAGAGAGAGAGAGATGAAGAGAAGGGGAGGAGAATGAGACTGAAAGAGATACTGAGAGGCAGAACGAGACAGAGCATCCTTATGATTTAATATTTAGCAGGAATGATGAAGCAGAGCACGACAATATTTATCAGACACGCAGAAGAATGCAATCCGCTACATGAAAAATGAGGACCCAGTTGCACGTTATAATTCTTCATAAACAGACACACACACCCTTAACGAATCACATTACGGGCTCGTTACAGCAGCTTTCAGGGAATCGTTTGGAAATATGGGAGTTTCTGCCGCATGCCGTGACATTGGAGACGTGACGGGGACGGGCCTCCGACGGGATCCGCTACCTCGGCAGACGCACCGCAGCGAGGACGGGAGAACGTGGGAGCGACACCCTCTGAAGATGACAGGCGACCTCTGATCATGAGAAATTAGCGCTCTTTTCTGAAAAATGCCCTTTATGTCAGCGTAGGCGTCCCGCTTACGGACCCCTGCATAGACCTGTCACAGATGTTTGTCCAAACAGCGAGGGACAGCGTTTTCCGGGTGAAATCGGAGGGCGGGAGCTGGCAGCCAATTAGCTGTGACCTTCAGTGACACAGCTGTCACTTGTACCCAAAGCGGCTCACGGTGCACACAGCCGGATAGCAGTTCTGGTTACGCACGCTGCCTAGGGGTACAACAGCAGAACTGAGCAGCTCTGGGCCTAGAGCCAGCAACCATCAGGCTAAAAAGAGCCTAGTTTAGTCACGACCCAGCCTGGGCTCCATCCTCAGTGAAATAGTGTCACTCCAGCAATCCAGCGAGGCGACTGCTGTTGTACCCTTGAGCCGAGTAATCTGCCGAAGCAGCTCTGGTAGATGGTCCAGCTCAATAGGTAGATAAAACTTGCAAACTACATTGGAGAAAACTGCCAAGCCAATGCATTAAGCACCAAGTGATCACTACTACTAATATTAATCTAACACTCACAGAGGGGCGGGAGGCAGGGATATTAATATTATTTGGGTACAGATGAGACTGTGGTTTAGGTGTCTGCACAAGTTGAACCAGATGGGCATAAGGTTGAAGGTTACAACTGGGAGTGGGGTCGGTCCCCATGTGTCTCATGGAGCCAGCCAGCAGTTAAGTAGCACACAGGTGATTTGACCTAAAGAACTGGTAAGCTGACGTCGCCCCCTACAGGGTGTTATATAAAAAGGTAAACATTCCCTTGTTTCATAGGAAATTCAATAGGGTCTAATGGAGACTGATCAGAGTTGGATAGTTCAGGCCTAGGAATTAAAAATCCAGACCAAGATTTTGTTTCAACCAACTTTAGTATGAGGAGTCACAGTCACAGAGGATTCTTACTTACAGATTTTTACTTTCTGGACCTGAGCTATCCACTTCTGAGACTGATACGCAGTTACAGTAAATCAGTTGACAGTATATCTTTTGTTGGCCCGCTAAGCTCCTCTTCTAGCACACACTGGAATCCACTCAGCGTCCAGCTCAGTAGGACTCAGCAGAGACTATTCTTTCCCGATGCGGCCGAAGGGTTTTGGGCTGGGAACCCACACCCTAGTGGGACCTCAGATTACTACAAAGGGCTGTGCGGACGGCTTCAAAGATCACAGATCTTCCCCGACTCCAATCAATGTGCCCCTCATGCTGGCAGAAGAAGGTCTAGTCCATCATCAAGGGTGCCATGTACACCCAGCACTCTTACCACCCTCCTGCCATCTGGACAACGCTACCGGTGAATCACCACCCGGGTCACCTGCTTCAGGGACAGCCTCTTTCCCCAATCCATCAGGTCACTAAGTTGCCGATGACCTGCATCAGTTCACCCACGGCCCTGAACACTATTTCTAACCCACTACTCACACTTTATCAGCATTACATACTTCACTGCCGTAAACTGCACATCCTCAGCCCAACTCCACTCCTTATTTATTATGTATTCATTATGTTTATTCTTTCTCATATTGCAGATCTTGCCTGGTATTGCACTATTTGTCCCTCCCTTGCAACTGTGGTGGAATTTCGCTGTGTTCCTACGAACACACGTAATAATAAAACCTGCACCGTGATCATCACCTGGTGATTACTGATCGCTAGCACGTGACCCGCTCATGACGAGTTGGCGTTCGGCCCGAGGGCGGGGTGCCGTAAGAGGTAACGGGTTGTACATCAAGCCCGCCGTGACGCGCGCATTTTCACATCGTCGCCCAGCCAATCAGCAGCAAGCAGTCAATCCCGCTCACAGCGTTCAAGTGCTGAGCTTAATTTGAGTCAGCAAAATATTAATTGCCATCTCCACCTGGAGTCGAAGTTGGGAGATTAATGCCACAATGCGCGTGTGAACTCAGCAATTAAGGCGTGAAATGTGAGTGTGACGACGTCGGGAAAGCAGAGGGGGACTCTGTCCCCGTTTTTCATGAATGTCACCGTCGGATGATGTTGATAAAGTCACAGGTGGGGGGGGATACCAGTGTGAAGTATGTTTGGACCCTGGAACATCACAAATGAACGCTTCTCATGACAGCAAACGACCGGCTGTTAGTTGCTAAGCAACTACCCAAAATGGTGGGAGGTCATAGGTTAAAGGCCGTCCTACTGTATGGAAGCCCAGCCTCACCAATTATTCTGCTAGTTATGTCTTAACAGCCGGGTGGTTTAATAAGGCTCCAGCGAGAAGGAACCAGCTTGGAATATAAATCAGAATATCCCTCCTGCCTTGCTACTGCCAGCGAATCCCCAGGCCTCGAATAAACCACGCCCCTTTACCCATAATCCACATTCAGTGTAAACAAACCCAGTCCACTAGCATATGGATCATAATATTGCACCAAATACATGCCGTTTTAAATATTAAACGTTTCATTTTGTGTATGCTGGATGCAGATGGATGGCGTGTTTATATCTGAACGTTTCCTCGATCAGCCGCTTCACAAAGTGAAGCGATTTAAACACGAAACTGGGTTAAAACCCGAAAGCGAGTGCTCGCTAAGCTAGCAGAGAAACAAACATGGCTGACGTGCTCTCACAAGAGCCACTGATGGATTAATAGGTTATCAGCCGTCTCCAGTTTAGTGCTCCGGAGCACAGAAGGGCCATGACACGGCGCCCCTTAGAGGTGCTTTACATTTTTAATACTCGGGTGTATTAATCCTGCAGTAGCTAATTAGCGGAGTCAGCCAGCATCTCGCCAGAAAATATCTGCTCAGAGGACCTCCTCCAGAGCTCAGCTCTTACAGCACATACACCAGTGTTTAGTATTATTCATAGACCAAAAAGTTGTTAATTTAATGCTATTAAACACTGTAGTGAATATTCATAAATAGCTCACACTTATTTATTTACCAGTACTCATTTTCCTGCTTGATATTTGTTAAAAGTCCCGCGAAGGTGAGGAATCCCAAGGTGCTGTAAGAACTCTAAGGCAGAGTGGGTACGGATCGAGTCACGGTCGGGCTTGGACCCCTCTCTCACGCGTCAGACTTGGGTCTCCTTTACACTTTGTTTGACTCAGGAAACAGGGAGTTCGGCGTGACCCCTGCATGTCCCCGAGGGGGGGGGCGGTCAGGCTTCTCTGCACAGGCCGAGAGAAGCTTCTCCTGGGTCTCCTACGGCGGGGAGAGCGTGGCGCTAATCTGCTGGGAAGTCAATTACAGGTCTCCCCGCCCGCCGTAAGTGGATTTGTCATGTAGCCAGTGGAGCGCTAAGCTCCTTTAGCTGCGGGATCAAAGGAAAGGCTGACAATAAACGGCGGGGGAACACGGTAGCGCGGGGTTAAAACAGAGCACAGGGAATTATGGGGGGGAGGGCTGAATGCCGAATGTGTCTCCAGTGGTTAGACTCTGACTGTCCTGCGGGGCTGTGTCCAGGATCCCGATACCGCATGCATGGTCCACACTGACGTGTTCAGCTTCTGTTGGATGACCTTCCTATAAGGTAACTTTCTGCTAAAAATCAAACACATTCCCTTCAAGATAACAGCAATGTGGCAAAGCGACTGAAACCAGCATCAACTGGGAAACAGAGGAGAATGCCTAAATTTACACTCCTAATCTCTTCCTGCTGCCCTCATTCCACCAGGCGTGGGTTGTGGGTTCAATTCCCACATCCTTGTGTTTCCATAAATTTCTTCCAGTGCAAAAAGCTAGGTGTGCAAGTATGTGTGTGAATATGTGGCTGCCACGAATTGGCAGTTTGTTCAGGGTGTCCCGGAAACATGTGGCCCTGTGCTTCTGTAAACAGGTTCTAGACTCACTGTAAGCCAGTACTGGAAAAAAATCATGGGGGTCAGAGAGAGAAGAGTATATAAAGTACCTATTTATTTCTGGGCTTTGGCTCCAATTGGGCCTCTGGTGGATGAGGGATATAGAAACAAAGTGTAATATCCTAGAGACCAAAAAAGGGGGGTTTGGAAACGCATGGCCTGCACCTGTCTGCATTTAATTTGCAAAAAATCTGGTCGAGAGCAAGTGCCCTCAATGGGAGGCAAACATGGCGATGACTCCGGGGCGCTTTCGCTCCACCAACACGACACGGTACCGATTAACCTCGTTTCCTGCACCCCAGCTGTGACCCTGTCCCCAGACGAACGTTTAACCCACATTCCACGTCATCACGATCCATTTCACGGAGAGAAGAGGAGCTGCCCAGCATGGCCGCTGTGCGTCACCGTAGCGATCTCCGTAGCGATCCCCGTGGCGATCACCATAGCGATCGGCTCGGCAACAGCGGCAGATGTGAATCCCTTCGCGGAGCAAACGCACATATGCTTATGCGGTGAACCTCCTGACTCCTGGAGTTGCACCCACCCACACAGGCATAAGAGGGGCGGGGGCTGAGCTGGGTGAGGGAATGGCACCAACACCCAGATAATCGTGGTGGACCGCCCCCCCCAAGCCATCACCTCAGCGGGGTGTCAGAAACAGGTCCCCGAAAAGCAAGACACACTCGTGGAGCGAGAGAATAGCCCCGTGGATTAGAAGTGGGCTAAAGTCTCTCCCTCCAGACCTGTGTCTTACATCCAAGGGTTAACGAATCTCGCCAATTTATTTCATTCTTTTTTACTCAGGGTCTCAAATTAGCAATTCAAATTGAAGCTATTTTAGTATGCTGTCCTGATTCTCCTTTATGCTTTCCAGGCAGTTTGACAATATTTTCGTTAAGCACCATTTCTCCCACACACACTAACAAGCGTGGCGAGATCGGGTGGGCAGGCAGGCGGGTGGGGGGGGATGGTGTTGGGATTGTGGTGGCAGGACACTGGCCTCTGCCAGGACGCCTGTTTAGCAAACCTCATTTGCATAGAACAACGGATCCAGGCTCTCTGTCATCCGCGAGCTCGACGCTCGCTTGCCGTCGCTGCATTCCCGCAGCAGCGGACGTGCCGTTCAAAGTGCAGCCGGGGACTCATCCAGGCGTAGGGGCGTGCTGATGCTCCGAAGGGGGCCCGGGTGACGACGCAGAACATGAAGTGCCGAGTGGAACGCGGGCCATCTCCTTGGGTTGACCCGATACTAAGTCCGTCGTTTTTTTTTTTTTTTTTTTATCGTTAAATCCCTTCTCCCGAAGCCATGTATTGTGACCACTGGCTGCCAATTAAAGCGGCAGCACATGACATCTCAGACGTGGCTCGCGTGAGCTGCAATAAAATCTGCCTCTGGATTTGTTAGCCGCCGGCCCGTCCGGAAATGCTGCTTGGAATTCCGCGGTTCTCTGGAATTAGCTAGCAGATCATAATTTACCGTCTGCTCCACATAGCGATACCCAAAATAACATACACAATATGGCGTCTAAATATTCAAATCCATCCATCTTCTGGTGAGGGTTACTGTTATATGTAAATATTTTAAACAAATAGCTGGGGTACAATCATTCACAGTGCCTTGCATATGACCAAGAGCCGTCTCACTCTGGCCTCAGTTTAGAGGCTATGCAATTTTATTATTTGTGACCTAATGCTTTATTTTAAATAGGAGGCATTAAGGCTATGATGGAAAACGGCAATAATCACTAACGAAGAACAAGTGAAATTTATGATTTAAGCAGAAGTTTAGCTAGTCGACTGAGAGGTCATGCGGAACCGCAAGATGAAGACACTCCTCATGTCTCCCTTTGCCAAGCCATGTTCACCTCCCGTCTGATCTGTGACAAATCTCCCCGGGCGTGACCTTCGACCTACACAATCAGCCCGATGCCGCTTACCCGGAAGGCTACCGCATGCGCCGATGTGACCTCCCGAAATTCACGATTTGCCTTTGCGCCGGCTGCCAGTTGGAGCTGTTACGGAGATCGGGACCTGGCTACCACCTGGCACGCTCGCCTGCCAAAGAAACAGCGACACCTTCCCACCTGGACCCCCCCAGAAGGACCTCTGCTCTGGGGCGTCTGCCTGTCCCTCTCACAAAGTCCTATCTGTCTTCTGCCTTGACTCTGCTCACACTGAGGGCTGCCAGATACCGCTATGCGCTGCCCTGCACTCGATAACTGCTTATAGAAGGCGATTCACATTACACTAATCATTCAGGTACGGTGCTGTTGATGTTCCCCTCCCACTGCACACAAGGCGCCGATTTAAGATTTAGTGTGTGGATGTGCCTTTAATGGCGGCCGTCGATCTTACTGAGAAACTCTTTGCCAGCTCACTGCAGCGCTTTCCCATTCTGTTCGACCTTCCAAGTCGCGTGCAGTTGCTCGTGAAAGATGGTTTTTAAGTCTTTCTATAGGTGCTAGGTTCTCGGTATCAAACTCCTGACGACTGAGATAAAGGGGACCAATGAGAGCACGCCATGTCGCCACTAGAGACACGCCCCCTCCGGCAGGGTGGCATTAAGGAGCAGGCCCCATTATGTCTGTCTCAGCTATTTGCAGGTGAATCCAATGCCTGACAGGTTACTCATATTGTTAACCGGCCTCAATACCTCTGCCTGATGCAGTCCAGTTAATAAATCCTTTTCATAGCACAAGTGGTGATTAAAGATTTATTCCCTCCATTTCCATATATGCATACATTATATCGATTTTTTTGTATGGGGGGGAGGGCTTATTGAAGTCCCTACGTGATCAGCCTTGGCATAATACCATCAGATTGTGTTATCCGGCTAGCAGCCCGTGGATGTGGGTGGGGGGGGCGGTGACGCGCAGAGAGGCGTGCACCGCAGGCCGCGGTCTCGCCAGCTGCCTCTGCCCCCCCCCCCCCCCCCCCCCCCCCC
>JAODLC010000047.1:15399891-15412474 GCA_026781145.1 Hippopotamyrus pictus
GCCCCCCCCCCCCCCCCCCCCCGCATCGGATACCGTCTTCCGTCTGAGCGCCTGATTATTCCATTGTCTCTCCGTCACGTTCAGGAAGAGTGGCGTTCGCCAGGACGAGCCGGTAGTGCCCAGGATAAAAATGTAATGCCTGTCGGTTGTAATTAATCGTCAGGTCTAGCTGGACAAGCGCAGCCTATGATACATGGGGTGCAGTTTGGAATCTTTCAAAATTCAATGCGGGAGTTTGCCAACCATGTTACGTGTGGACTGCCAAAGAACCTTTCTCAAAGAAAAAAGACAAATTCTCTCTCTCTCTCTGTCTCTGTCTAGCCATCCATCCATCCATCTAAAATCTAATTCCTAGGGTGTACCCAAGTCCACTCTAAGTTAAGGCAAAGCTCATGTTTAGCCCAGCGGAGTACACTTGTCACTTGGTAAATGGAGGTGATTCTGTGCCCAGGCTCGCTATGTATGCGCGCTGGTCGAGGGTAAGCCTCACACATTCACCAGCGCGCCTGCTGTCTGTGAGCGGCGGCGTGTCAGTCAGGCGACCGGAAACCGTCAGTCAGGGAGTCGTAGGGACAGGACACTTTTATCGGGAATCTGAAGGATTACAACCTGGAAGCTCAGCTATGACACTTTTAACAAACACTCACTCCTCATCATGGTGACACCCCCCCTCCCCCCCCATATATCCCAGGCACAAAGATGGGCGCAACCCCCCTTAAGGTAAAATTACACCTGCCTTCAGTGTCTCTGACCAAAGCAAACCTAACATCCGCATGTGATACCCAGACCTCACGTTTACAATGGTGGACATCAACGGCAACAAAAATCCCTTTTCGCTACTAACAAAATAAGTTTCTCTGTCTGACATTTCAGCCTACACCTCCTGGAGGATTTTCATTTTCTCTGGACAGCCGCTGTTTTTTAAACACCAAAGAATCAGCAGGAAATGGGATTGTAAAGCTGAAGCAACAGAGTGGGGATGAATCGCTGTAAATATTACAATAGAAGAATTCTGTTTCTTAAAAACTGAATAACACGCGCAGTGAGATCTGAAAAAAGAAATGTGTACTGTATATGATTTGCATAGCGCATATATTCTGCTTTCCATAGAGGGATTATACAAAACAGAAGAAACATTTCTCCTGTTGGCATCACAGAGCCATGCTCCCTCTTAAAGGCGTAACAGAGTCTCCTTGGGGCGTGCAGAATATTGTTTGGTAATGAGCACATTACCATTTTGAGGTGCGATTTCTCTTTAAGAACACAACATTTTTTTTTTTTTTCCTCAGGAACTGTAAAATTAAAAGCGCTATAAAACAATAACATAGCACTGTGCTCCACTCCGCTTGTTATACCATGCCAGTAATTTAATTAGCCTCGTTTGGACCGAATAAATGACAGATTCGGTATCCTTGTTGGCGTTCCAAGAGAAGCCTGACAGCGAACAATGACGGCGGAAGTCACCCTTTGCTACAGCTCTGAGGGGAACTATGGATTCAGATTGGTTAGGGAAGGTGCCATGTCTATAGTACCTGAACAGGCCTTCTGGAGCTTAAAGCCTTCATTTAACCAAAACAAGTATATGCGAAGTGTTTTACAAGTTCAGACCAGGCAAGATGGATGTATTCATGGACCAGTGGACCAGGAAGGAGAATAAACCAGATCTTCTCAGCGTGGTCCTTCACATCTCCCTAAACCACCTTCACATGAGGCACCGTGTAGCTTACATATATTCAGGCAGCCCTTCGCTGTACTCAGCACGCTGAAGCTTTGCAGTTTGAGTAATACAGAGAAAAGCCCCCCCCCCCCTTCCCCCCCGCGGGATTTCCCTTTATTAACTTTGTCTCCAGACTGCAAATGACAACGAATCACCAAATATGTCAACGGCAGCTACAACCTTGGTCCCGGTTTATTAGACAAGTTGAATGTTTATTACACTGTAGGTTTAAATACGTGTTTCTTTGCTAATATCACGCGCATTATTACAGACACCAGGGAGCTCTCGCTCATTAGCATGTTGTCAATCTGTTGCTTACAGTATAAATTCAGCAACAAGTCCAATATTAGATCTGGAGGCCTGCGTATTAAATGTAGGGCTTGGTTACCGCGGTTGCGGGGGGGGAGGGGGGGGCTTGAAACAAGCTTAAAGGGAGATTTAGAGTTAAGCGTGCAAACGATCAAAGTAAATCGAAGAGAAACAGTCAAATTCTTCTACATCTGAGGAAAAGCTTGAGTCACGAATAACGCTCGACGTGGACGCTCATCGATTATCGGGCGGGGCTCCCTAACAGAGACCGCAGGGGACGTGGGAGCCCCTTTCCGCAAGGGACCACCACACCCCCCCAGCCCAAGCTCCCCCGCGATAAATCAAACTTAATTCTGCCGGCCCTTGTGGGTGACGGGGTGCGGCGGCAGACAGATGAGGGGGGGGGGGGGGGCTAATGAATCCCCCGCTGTCGGCGGATTTAAAGGCGCGTGGAGAGTCTGCGCCAGGGCCGCCGCGGATCGCATCACGCGCGAGAACTCCACGTCTCCAGGGATACCCATCTACACCCGCAGCTGAGGTCTTACCCATTACGCTCCACCCATCCATCCGGCCATATCTGCTTACCCGGTACCGGGCCAGCCCTGAGCAGGCAATTGCCTGCAGGTTGTGGGTTTGAGTCCATCCATATTCTAGCTGTTTATTAGCGGCTATAGGCTGGGTCGTATCCCAGAATGCACTGGGCATAAGGAAGGGGACAAGACGCCCAGCCATCACACTCACATATGCACGCTGACACACTATTGGCCGCTCAGAGTCACCGCTTTGTCCAGCTGCAGTCAGACGCATCCAGTGAACCGCCGCCCCCATGCAGAAAGGCTTCCGGCTGCGGATTTAGAGGCGGTTTACAGCTGCGTGTCCTGCACCTGTGAGGCACTGCTCCTCGTTACCGTGTCGATCCAGCCGCCTCACGCCCGCATTCCACACAGATGTGGGCGCGCCGCATTCTCCTGGGGATCAATTATCTGAGAACAGTCCTCATTAACATTTCTTCTTGCAGATGATTTGAGTTGTTTTATCGATTCTTTTTATTTAACCGAGTTGCATTGTATGCGCAGGCTTTGCTGGGCATACAAGAATCACACGCAGACCTTGAGCCATCCATCTTCACGCGGCCCAGCCCTTCCGCCCGATTCCGGGCAGTTAATTAGCGAGCCGGGCGACGCGGGAACCAGCGAGCGCTTGTAGCGTGTGCCGCGTGACAGGCACTAAGCGCACACCAACGCCTGGCCAGCGGAGGTTGGCGATTAGCGGGCGCTGTCGTGGACGTGAAACGTGACAAGGAAGCAGAATGCTGTATGGGGGGTGAGGGTTGCGTGTAACCTGAGGAACAAAATGTGGGGGGGGTGGGTTATGCATAAACACCTGATACGCGCAAGAAAAATATGCCGTATCGGCTGGAGCCAAAGGACAGAAAGGAGGTACAGAAAAAACAATATGTGGGACAGGTGATGTGAGGGAGGGTGGACGGGAACGGGCAGCTGACTCGCCCCCTGGACACGGGCAGGACGGGCAGCCTGGCAGCCGGCGGCGGCTCGAGGACCCTCTGACCTGCTTCCTGGCTGACGTGCCGGACAGTAGGGCACCATAGCAGGGGGGCGGGGGGGGGGGGTCACCTTCTACCTCGTGCAGCAGGCTGCTGCCTTTGGCTTCGCTCAGGCACCCCGAGGGCTGTGCTGACGGTGATGATGCACATCATCACATTAACGAGAAAGAAAGAAAGAAAGAAAGAAAGGGAGAACCACTGAGAAAAATAACTGATCATTATCCGGAGCGATTATCCTAGATGGGCTTTCGATTATACAGAGTTTATGTGAAAATGCTATTTCGAACAGAGACGTGGATATTTGAAACAATCTAGAGGTTATAATATGTGGCTCGGAAGTATGCATAATTCTGTTCAAATGTGAGCAGTTACTACAAACATTCTATAGCTGTTTGTGTCCCTTCATCTAAGGAAAACCTTGAAGGACATTTATAGCAAAAAGAGAACTGAATAGCATAATGGCTACGTACCTGCGTGTGGCATGGTGCATTAATATCATCCACCCACCTTGTCTGCAAACAGCTTCATCCGCGAGCCGTTTATGCTCCCGTGGGGGTCGCCAAGGGCCGGCGGCATTCTCCAGCTGCCCCTTACCGCCACGGCGGCCATGTCGTTTTCCCCGCCCCTCGCGGTTCCAGCACCATAGCTGTTCATTAGCAGGGGCCTCACGCGCAGCTCAAGGGGAACTATCAACACCTCCTGGGCCCCGTCTCCCCGTCCGCCACATATTAACATACGCTGAGGTATCGCCGCGGTATCGCCGCTCTGAGGACAAAGCACGGCTCACGCCGCCCCAGGAGACAATCCGGACCCGCGGAGGTTCGGGGGGAGGATCGGAATGGGTAATGAAATAAAAAAGCCGGGGGTGTATTAGTGGGTTCCCAGACTCATCAAACATGAATAGTGACCTTTCAAGGGGTTCCATCCAAAATAGCCTGCGCATACACTTCAGGTCATGAAGGGAACGTCTGTCTAATATGCGCTGGCTTATTGATTCGGGATTCCGGGAGAGAGCCGTGGGTAAGTAATGACAGACAGCAGCTGAAAGGAGAAGGTGCGGCCAAAAACGGTGCCTTATACGAGACTCAATCTGCCTCTGCTGACGGACATGTCTCATTTCCCCCGAAAGTGCGTCAACAAGGAGATGTGGGTCGTTTCTGTTCTGGGGGGGGGGGCAGGGCTGATGAAGAGGAGCTCGGTCTGGCATCTGCCCCGACCCGTTTGGGCTGCCCTACCATAGTCAGACCCGGATTCGCTGGACACCTCCTGCCACCAGCTGGCAGACGGGGGCCTATCGCAAAAACCCCCATGAAATCAACATATGTCGGAAAATCCCATTTCCACCTCTGCCTCCGAACGTGTGGCAGATATTAATCCTCAGCAACCACTGGCGCTGCGGAACAGCGACACGAAAAAGCAAAGCCCTTAAGTTAAGGCGATCTGCGCATTTCTGAAAACAAAAGTAAGCTAATTGTGATCTACAGTATCACTGCTAAGGAAAACATTTATGTATGTCCTACTTAACAAATCAGGGCATTCTGCTTGGACTGCCAACCTCACAAACCAAATGACGGGGCAGAACGATGCTCCGAGCTGTGGGAGGAAGCATACCGCCCGGGCTTGAGTTTATGCTGAATGTAGAATGGAAAGTGAGTGTTTAAAGTCCAATATTCCCCCTGTAGTGATAGCACATTTCAACGTTCAAACTTAGCTGTGATCAAAAACCGGGGTATTAAAATAGATTTGTTTAATAACCTTAAATGTTACCTTTTTTTCGCAAATGTATGTAATTCCCTGTGGCCACTGTCTACACACCCTGCCCAGTGTTAAACTGACAAACGAAGGAAGAGTATGATCATCACACCAGGCCACTAACCAAGATGGAGGTCTGCTCTGTGTGTGAGATTACAGCAAAATCGGGCAGATTGCATCGCTTGTGTGTGTGTGTGTGGTCCAGATATACCTTACTTTAATTGAATAACCATTTTTTTTTTTGAGCTAATGGGGACCAGTTTTCTAAAAATCCATGACAGCAGTCAGAAAACTAAAATTTCTGGGTAGGGGTTAAGGTTGTCACAGTTAGCATTAGCATTAGCCTGCTGTATGAATGAGCGGACCCCAAAAAGATATAATTACAGGTCTGCGTGTGCATGTGTGTTCAATTACCCCGAAGAAGGTCACAGAGGACCCTGAAGCATAGGGCGTAACACAGGTACAAGCTAGAAGGGATACCAGGCCATCACAGGGCATCATTTATATCATTTTCGAGTACATTTTACCATGGTATGACTATTAAATACATTATTAAAGATTATGCAAGATTGTGAGTCGAACATTACAGCTGTTGAGGTTAGCTGTAGCTAACCCGTTTTTCACAAACTCTGCCATTTGGCGCATGCCTGCCTGCCTTAAGCACTAACAGGCAAAAGATCAAACGTTGGAGGAACTTCCCCAGAGGCACCCGTGGTCCAGGCTCTCCCCCTGAGCACAGGGCCTCCTGCCCAGGCCATGGCTGAAGTCTGGGGTCACGCCATTACCCGACTCAGACTGAGTCCTGCTGAGCCTGAATGTAATTGGCATCGCTCCTCCTGGGTAACACATGCTGGGGAGATCAGTTCATTAGTGCTGTCGAGGGGTATGTGAAAGTCGGTAACTGCAGCCGTATGGGGCACATGCAGCATACATTTACCCTAACGGACTTACAGGAACAGGGTGCCTGTCGGTGTTTTTACAGGCGTTGCTTTCAATTAATTCACTCCTATGCCCCCCCCCCCCCTTCCGTTAACCCATCGGAGGTTTGCGTTGTCGTTAGCCGGGAGTTACAGACACATATTTGATTTCCCAGAAAAGTTGACGTCTAATAAAAGATTTGGCAGAAATTCACATACCCTCCTGCTTCACCACTCTTTTGACGAAACATATTAATTATGAGAGTACTACACGAAAGAGGCATGCTAAAGAGGCATGCTAAGATGAGAGGAGCGCTAAGCTAATGATGGAGCACCGGGCGAGGCGGGAATTCTGCCTCTTTGCAGTGTCCCTGCGCGTTGCCACGGTGACATCTACCGCTTGTTCTCCTGAAGCCGCATCCCTTTGGAAGTGTTTTCGTTGTTATATCGAACACGTGCTGACAGATGCACCGTCATCATATCTCACCCCCCCTCACACGTACCAGGGCTGCAGGCAAAGCCTGCAGATTTAACACTCCTGTCATGTATGTACTGCTCCTGTGTGCTTTCATTCCGGCTTTTGTTCCTTCTCAGCTCCCGTCAGTGTAATTAAGCCCCATAGATGCGTGTCAAGCACGTGTCCTGTCTATGTAGTTAGTAGGGCTGCCCTCTCATTAGTGCCATTGTGAACTGTCACTATTCAATTCCCTTTGATTTGTATCTGTAATAAAACACCGTCCTTATCAACAGAGCTGCCCTAAAGCAAAAACGGCCACAGAACAAATAGGAGATTAGGGTATTGACGAATTGCTGTCATGATGTCGTGTGAGACCCACAACTCTACACTATGTTGAATGTTCAGTATACACACAGAGTTTACTTGAAAAGAGCCAGATCAGGCTTTAGGGACCAGAAGCTGAGCCAGACTTTCTCGACAGGGTCGTAAAAATTCCTTCATAATCTATTATTACCCATTATTTAATTTTTTTAATGATAACATGATTCATTTAGGGGGCGGCATGGTGGTGCAGTGGTTAGCACTGTTGCCTCACACCTCTGGGACCCGCGTTCGAGTCTCTGCCTGGGTTACATGTGTGTGGAGTTTACATGTTCTCCCCGTGGGGTTTCCTCCGGGTACTCCGGTTTCCCCCCCACAGTCCAAAAACATGCTGAGGCTAATTGGCGTTCCTAAATTGCCCATAGGTGTGAATGGTGTGTGAGTGTGCCCTGTGATGGGCTGGCCCCCTGTCCAGGGTTGTTCCCTGCCTCATGCCCGTTGCTTCCAGAATAGGCTCCAGACCCCCCATGACCCAGTCAGATAAGCAGGTTGGACAATGGATGGATGATTCATTTAATAGCATTTAATGGGGCAGTTCACCCCAAAATAATAAAAAGCATATTTTTCAGATGATGTAGTGCTATTCATCCATCTAGGTTGCTGTGTTGGACGTTGGCTGGTTTTGGGGATTTCGCTTTAGAAATGTCAGTCTTCTCAAAAATATATATAACGGAACTGAATGGCATCCTTTTTATGGTGATTAAAGTGGTAGGAAGAAAAACTATATATTTTTTAATAGTCCTTAAAATACAGAACAAGTTTCATACATCATGCAGGTATGTGATCAGCATTTTCTCAGCCAAAGTAGTTTCACTTACTGTTACCTTGATGTATCTACTGTTGGTGATGTGGTTATCGATAGCACTGTTAATGGTCATTGCTAATTACCGTGACATTTTGAAATGGTATGTAGCGTTATAGCCTACCAATGCAATACCAACGCAATAGCTAAAGCCAGCTAGACGACAAGGCCATGACAGACTAGACAATAGCAAATTAATATGCACACTCACACCAAACTGGACAGGGGTGTGAATTACTTAAAGTGACAGTAGATCGCCCTTGGTCTTCTAATCTGTCAAAAATGATGGATGGCCTTCAGATTTTTCCGTCATTGTTCAAAATATTTAGTCAATGACGGAAAAAATTCGGTTAACAAGTCTCTTCCCCTTGGTCCTAAATATGTCAACATCACGGTGCTCTGCTTGTATTTTCACTGGCAGTTTCATAGTCACGTCGCTCTGCAATCTATGAGGCATTTATTCTGTTGGTCAGCTAGTAGCATTAGTTAATGGCCACCCTGTATGATCCATCACATGGTCCGGTGATAAAAAATCTTTTAAGTGCCCTAATTTTTAGTATTATTCAGCACATGTGGACTAATGTGACCAGATGGAGAAAATCAGGAGCTACAATGGGAGATGTCAACAGCAACGTCAACAGGTGATGTCAATGGATGACGTCAACATGAGACGTCAATGGGTGATGTCAACATGAGACGTCAATGAGAGCCGTCAACAGCGAAGTCAGCGAGAGACCTAAATGGCAAACCTCAACTGGAGACATAAACAGGGGACATCAACAGGTGACATCAGTGGAAGCTGTCAATAAGGAGACATAACCAGGAGACTGCACACTTTGGTATCCCAGCTAAACCAAAATTCACTAAGAAAAGCATTGTTTTGCACTGAACTCCACACCTGTCACAAGGGTTAAAACTTCACGCTCTTCAGCATTGTCCATTAACAAACTTTTATGAATATGCAAATCCATCTGTGCTGATGCCTGTAGAGCCAGGCCCTGGAACACCCTGGAGATTTTGGGCAGGAGGGAGAGGTCGTTTATGTCTCCTGATCTCATGAAGGTGCTTCAGAGATGACAACTCACCCCCCGCAGACTTAGACCTTAAGTCAAACTTACAAATCAAGCCTTGAATGTGAAATTCCTGTTAGTTATACCAGATTTTCTGTAGTAATTTATTCAAAAATTGGAATCAGCTGCAAAGATGAATGCACGCACACGTACGCTACAATATGTAAAGGATGTGGCTTAAGCCTTTGCAGGAGGTTGCTGGAAGGGAGGATCTCTCTGGCGTATGTTTGATACTCTCAGGAGACCAGTGTTTTATTGTTTTCTCGTTAACAGGTACTGCCGCGTCAACGATTCTGGGGACAGTGTATCTCATTAGAGATGGGGGACACAAGGCAGAGACAAATGTGAGTATAATGGATCGGTCCGAGTGGAGGCCCCCCCCCGGGACCGGGCGTCTCACCCGTATGGGGGGGGACCCTGATTTCATAGAACGTAGACCGGCCGGCCCTGTCGCTCCGAGAGGCGGTACAGCTTTCGATCGTTAGCATTCAGCTCTGGCCACTTCAGAACAGCATGGGGGGGTGGGTGGCAATGAATAGTTTTGCTAAATATAACTCAGCCTTGAAACTGGGCTGTTGCACAATAGGTGATAAGGTTTCAATCTTGCATGAGAGGGAAAGAACAACCAATGTGAGAGAGATGCAGAAGGAAAATATATTAGGGCCGGTATGTAAACAAGCTGCATGACACATTTCTCAGCGAGCTGATTGGTCCTTTCCCTCATGCATGTATTTGCTACTCACTGTGCAGATCAAATCTGACAGTATCCTGCAGAAGCTTCTGGAACATCTCACAGGTGGAGGAAGGGCTATGAATGTAACTCAGATTATTACAGGATTGGGTCTTGACCTCCCTTCTCTTCAAGATGAACTTGAATGTGTAATTAGAGAAAAGTTCATGCAGAGTATTTCTGTGGCAAAACCCAGGTCTGGTGACATGTTTGAGAGCGTAAGCACAGACCTGTAAAATGACCTTAAGATGACCAGTGTGCGACCCTGACTGCTCCAGTACTGGTTTCTTCATGGTGGAAATGCTCACCTTTAAACCCCCCAGCTGCTGGTTAAACAGGAACAAGGACCTTATGGATTACGTAGTCTACCTCCATGGTCTTTAGAGAGCTGAAATTATTTACTGATTTTCCTACTTCGGACACTGAAACAAGTGGATGGATTAACCCGTCCAGCCTGGTAATCGATGCTGCGTAAACCGTGACACTTACAGAGGCCGAAAATACCCCCCCCCCCCCCCATCCCTCCACCACATATTTCTCCGTGACGCTAAACTAATCGATATGTAATTAATCATAGTTCAGCACGCGCTCCTGAATCCCGTCAGAAAATTTCCTTGGTCCCGGTGAGGTGAATCGGGAAGATGAGGCCTGCGGGGTCGTAAAGCACAATTCCCACAATCGATCCGGCCCCTTCCCCCCCCCCCCATGCCGGCCTCGGCAGCCCCCGTTCCTGCAGCCGCGTCCCTTGGAAGCCGGCGGAGTCATTTTAGGATCCGCTTCATCAGGAGATCTATTATTTAAAGCGCAGTTATCAAAGCGGGATGAGAGCAGCACCCTTTGGCTGTCAGGGAATAATCGGATGGCTGCCACTTAAAGGTTCTTTTCCAGCAGCAGAGCTGAGAGGCGGTTTTCCTGAGAGCCCTTGAGGGGACTCGTCTTTAAAGTGCAAAAAGAACGCTCATGGGACGAAGAGCCAGCCTGCGGCGGGACCTCCTGTCCGGGTCTGTCTGCTTACACTGCTTACCTTTAACTTGACTGTCCATGTGGACACTGGGGAAAAAAAAAGAGGATGGAAGAGACCACAACTGGGATGGGGGGGGAGACCACGACCGGGTGAGCGGGAGGGGAGAAGAGACCACAAGTAAAAGAACAGGGGGCAGAGACCGTGATCAAGAAAATGGGCAAATGAAGGAGACACCATGATCGGGAGAGTAGGGAGGGAAAAACCATGACTTGGAGAGTGGGGGGGGAAGAGACCACGACTGGGAGAGCGGCAGGAAGAGACCATTAGCATGATCATGAGGGTCAGAGGTGGTCTGGGGTGGGGGGTATGTGCAGTATTCAGTGAGCAGAATGACCCCCCTCAAGCCTATTTACTGGGGGGGCAATTGCGTAGGACATCTCTATTTAAGAGTCCTGGTGAGAGGGCGTTGACAGCTGCCTACTGTAACTATTCAATGTACTTCAGAAGGACAAAGATGACAAACCTAGGCTTCCATTTTTCATCCATAGTCCTCTGCGCGGCTTCACCACTTACAAATGCCGATCCAATCTCACATGTCAGTCTGTATTACCTCCGTACCGTCAGAGCTATCAGGGACACATACAAATCATTTTTATAAAGTCTCTTAAAACCTGTTACGCTCACCGTCAGCAGTGTGAACCAGAGCAGGTAGGAATCACATTATAATTCTGCAGAGAAACCCGCAGGAACGCCTGACTTACCGCTGTCTTTATTGATACCACTGTCCAGGTTAACCTACCTTCTTGTTACCTGCATGGGAGAGGCAATCCGGATTTTAGAAGCCACAGGATCCGTAGCACTTCCTCCTTTCTAGTTTGAGATTCGCAGGGGGGGCGATGGCAGGAGGGGGCGGGGGGGGGGCAAAGTCATCTGTAAGGTATTCATGTTTTTTATGTGTATGGATTTGAGGCAGGATCTAAAAACAACCTGCAGCAGATGTCATTAACGGACGTGGCTCTAAGGTACAAGGGCACCTTCCTACGCTCGCCCATACAGGTGTTCAGGACTCCCTGTCCTGTCTTTACTACTAGCCAATTAGATGTTAGGACCTTTTCCGGGAGAGTCCCCGAGGAGACACCGACGACGGACGTGACTGATGGCAGGTGAGATTACAGACAGCCGGTGCCCCTGCAATGCGATCTCACTTCACACGTGGGGAACTTCAAAGGCCGTCGAATGGCCATCTCAGAAAGACGGCTATAAAATAGCGACGCCGCCGACAGCTGCTCCGTCAAACGTGCCACGGCGGCTAGTATGAGTACGAAGGTCTCCCCGCACCCGGGGTTAAAGCAATCAATTACGCTCCTCCATCTGTAATCGACGCCCAGGCAGATACAGCTCAAGGCGCAAAAACTTTTTATTTAGTGTCTTGGATGCCGCCAGAGGAGTTAGACGACGATACAAAGAGATCTGAAGTGATTGTCGTATCTGAAGTGGAGGCAAAGCGCCTGACCGCGCTGTGGATCTGGTGAAGGGCGTGCTCTCCGCTTTGCTTTTCTGCCTGTTCAGACGGGGGTCACTGCTGGATCAACACTCCGCTTGACTTTTCAATCGTCTTAGAAAACGTCACCACAAGACTCAGCTGGATCTAAAAGCCAGGTCTATGCTGTTAGCGCTAAGCTTGGAGCCTTTCCCTGGATCGACGAGCATGAATTGGACGGGATGCTGGACACCTGCGTTCAGGGCAATTCAACCAGAGACTAACAAAGCCCCATTTATCTAGACTGTAAGAATAACTGGCAGAGCTGGGCTGTTCAGGCCCAGTAAATAAAAATCTAGACCGAGATTTTGTTTCAACCAACCAGTTGAGTACTCTGTGACTGTGACTCTTTATACTCAACTGGTTGGTTGAAACAAAAT
>JAODLC010000047.1:15447257-15464741 GCA_026781145.1 Hippopotamyrus pictus
CCCCTAAAACCCCCCCCCCCCCCCCCCCCCCCATGGCACAGCAAAATGTTTCTGGTACCCTCACAGCCACCCCCACCAAACATGGCCACACTGACCCGCTGGTTAGGACGGGCCCGTCTCCCAGGAACGGCCTGCGGATTCCACCAGAAACAAGCAGCAATCCCATTGGCTGTTTGTTCACTATACGATTTCTCACCAGAAGATCCGGATGCGCTGGGGAACTCCACAGAAATGGATCCACCACATCCCCAACGATGGAAGCGTTATGACCTGATGATTGAAGTGACTTCTAAGTCTCCTATAAACTTTGGGTGTGTTTGACGAAGAGGGTCCCCCCCAGTGTATGTAGCACGCTGTGGTTTCGCCGTATGAAACATCATCGGCGGACACATATGTGATCAGCTGGGAAGGGGCCATAGGGTAGGATCATCTCAGACTAACCAAGTCAGGCTGGGGTCTCCACCCTCTGGAGAGTTTCAATTCAGCAGTCGCTCTGGGCCTCGATGCCTGCAGGGGCGGGGGAGGGGGGTCCTGTAAGCTGTCACTCACCTTCGCGTTCACCCGATGCTCTCGCTCCTGCTGCGGGGAGCCCGGGGAGTACCCCCACCCACCCGCTCATCTCGAGTGTTTATTTTTAGTCAGACGGCGACGTTTGAGCTGTTTCTGTTCCTGGGTTTGTTTTGCCCTCTCCCCGAACACCGGAGACAGAATTCCCGGGAGAGAAACTAAACACACACGACGCAAAAACAGACAGTGCTTCACGCTTGGAATCCCACACGAATCTAAATATAAACATAGAGCTAAACCCATGCTGATAAACATCACATGCAACGTGGAGCAAATATTTTTCTCTCCCTAATTGGTGCTATTAGTGTTCGAAAAAGAGACATCTAGGGCCATCAACAGTGAAAGTGTATTATCCTACTAAGTGAGGGGCATTTAATAACTGTTAAGCTTTCATTCTGTGAGGGGAGCTTGCAGTTCTCATAAAAAAACGGGAGCTAGCTAACCAGCTAGCGGCAATGAGTATGCTACTCTCAGATGGCTCTTTCTAAGGAAACTAAGTCGAGTATTCCATGGGAACTGAGCTACTGAAAGCTCGCTTGGCAGACAGGGGGCGCCGACGGGGATAATCTGACCTGGGATTGTTTATTCATCTTTTGCTTTCTTCGGTGTGTGAATGTGTCACCTCGATAACATAAAAGATGAAAGGAGTCAGAGAGGGATTTCTGCAGCAGTGAGGACATCCAGTGAAACATGGCAAAGGTCATGAAGGGAGCATAGAAAATCCAGAGCTGGGTCAAACCAGGTACCCCATACCCTGTTAACAGCTGATGACAACCAACTCACCCTGTGCATTGTAGAAAATACAATAATAATTTAGTATGATATGCACACCTGCAGCTTCAGATCAGAGACTTTGAAGGATTATACCACTTAACCAATAAATCATACAGGCATTTAATTATGCAGTGCATCTGGAGGCCCAGCAGGTGGCGCTATTGTCTCACACCCCCAGGGTTGGAGGATCGATTCCCAGCTCTCTTGTGTGTTGAGTTTGCATGTTAACCCTCCCCCCCAAGTTTCCCAAAAGATGTGCAGTTGACCTCTTTAATAAACATTTAAACCCACAACCAACCCAAGAGTAGCTTCTCTGCCAGGGAACACAGTAGTTTTTTTTTTATAAAATCTTTAGTGCTCTAGTTAAAATTGCAGTTATTTAAGTGTCCCCTGTTCCCATACTTTTAAGGCTGGTCTCCTGAAAGTCCTTTGATCTCCAAAGTTTCCTTCTCCAATAAAACCAGCTCGCGATGTTGCTCTGTCCCATTAGCAGATCGATTCTCGTCTGCATTTTGGAAATACGGGGAACAGAAAGGCCACGTGTGGCCTCACGAATCCAAGAAATCCAATTTCTCAGGTATCTTGTTTTGAGGAGTCATTAACATATTCAATTCCATTTATTTTTATAGAGCTCCCTTCCCAGCAGAGTTTCCCCAGAACACTTTACATATATACACAGCAGCTCAGTGTGAAGCCAAAAGAGGACGGTGGAAGGGCGGAGCAGGACCCCCGAAGGTCGGGTTAGTAGGAGAACCAGCCTCTTAGCAGGTGCCGTGATCTGCTGGATTAGCCGCCATTAGCGAAGCAGCAGAGGCTTGCCAAAGTCATCAGTGCTCAGTATGATCAAAAGATGGACTCCTACCTCTGACGTGATCCATAGATCGACCAGCAAGCACTGTGTCCGCGGGAAGAGTTCACCCTGCCAGTAGGTGGAAGGAAAGCGACCACAGCGCACTGGGCGGTTAATGAGGCTCAGCCAGCACTGATTGGATGATGACATAGTCAGCTGAGTTTATACGAGTCTCTAGGAGAGCCTGAGCTGTGTGTGACATCGCTGTCATAATGAAGGGAGATCCTCCTTCCAGTCTGAACAATACGAAGGTTCCTCATTTAGCTCTATTCTTTCAGCTGTAGAGCTGCCACCATGCCTTGCATTAGGGGTGATGCTACCCATGAGACATGCGGTGCGGCTTCCCGCCAAATGGTAATCTTTTCGTTTAAATTAAATGGTTTTATTTTCTTAACAGAACATTGACTCTGTTGCCAGCCACAAATGTACAAATCTCTCACAGGCTTTTTTTCCATGTGGAGATATGCATAAATCATTTTTGTCCAGATTTTCTCATTTTCAGCCAGCCATCCCCAACCTGATTTTATCATAGACAGTCTCCCCTATCTGAAGAATGGTCTCTTCCAAAGCAGTCTTTGGCCTCTTCTCTACCACTCCGACTACGGTACTTGGATGGGGGGGTGTCCTAATGAGATTTTCAGTGGCACGGTATACCGAACCCTTCTCATCACTGCAACTATACTCAAGGCCTTGATTTGAAAAGAACCGTTTCCCTACATGTTTTTAATCTCTGATGCTTCTGCACACTCCGCTGAGAGAAGATGAATCTCTGTCCTTTCAAAAAGATGCAGAGTGGCCTTTGGTCACCCATGGCTGGGTGACAGGAACTCCACAGGAATTAAAGGAGGATAACCGTTCACATTATTACCCTATTAAGTGATACATACTGGTATATAATGAGCCATCTAATGCTAATTAATTTGAGTTAGACAGGCAACATTTGTAAATATACCTGGGGTAATCAAAACAGCATTTAATGAGCAAAATTCCCCCAGAGTGCACTTCAGTCACAGATATGACAGACTAAGTAACTTCATCACTATTTACTAAAGTAATTAAAAAGTAGCAGAGGTAGATAGTTCAGGTCTAGAAATTAAAAATCCAGATGAATTTTGTTATAACAAGTTGAGTACTCTGTGACTCTTTATACTCAACTGGTTGGTTGAAACTAAATCTTGGTCTGGATTTTTACTTTATGGACCTGAACTATCCACCAGAAAGGCAGACATCTTGGATTTAAAAATACCTTCTGCTGGAATTCTTAGAATGGTACTTGTCAGGACTTGATTAGAACAGCGTTAAAGGTTATTCTCAGGGCTAATACGTATGAGGTCTTCTGGCTGGCTGATTAGAACCACAGTGTAAAGGACGCTCATGATCTTATTAGAACCACAGTGTAAAGGATGCTCATGATCTTTGCCAACAAAGGCTTTTTCAAAGCCCCGGCAGCAGTAAGGATGAAGATGGACGGGCACGGCGAGAAACAGGCCCATTTCAGAACTACACGCTGTGAAATTAAAAGCAAAGCGCTTACATTCATCTAGCGTGAGTGATGCTAAGTTTGTCCAGGAGGTACATGTAAAAATAGCAGAACAAAACCTCACTTCATGTATGTTTTGTGAGCATGCTTTGTTTGTTTTTGCTGTTCGCCTGGTAGTTAGAGGATAAGGATGTTACACTCAATTTGAGAGGAAGTAATTTAATTAGGTTCTGCATACAAGAATCAATTATAAGTTTTGCACTGAGAACAACCAATTAAAACCTTCAATCCCCTGCCAATCGATGCTAGTGGCAGTGAATCGATACACAGGCAGCAGGAAGCCTACAAGTCATCGTCACTATGGTTCCCGTTTGCCTAGAAGCACAGGGAGCAAGGTGAGCGAGGGGGAGACAGAGGGGGTGAGCAAGGCTGTCATTGCACTTCTGTCCATCTTTGTCTATAGAATTCCTGCATCCAGCTTTCTGCTTTGACAAGCTGCCTCAAAAAACAGGGTTTCTCCATGAAACATCTAGAAGCATCTAGAAACTTAACATGCAGACGTGACTCCTTCATTTAAGCCTCACTAGTGAAAATGAACTTCGCCTGTAGGGTCCAGCAAACTCGTGGTTCCACATAAGCTTTAAATGTAAATATTTCAAGTGTTAAGTGGAGTTGGGCTCCAGAAGCAATGTTTTTTTGTCCCGCTTGTGCCCCAAATAGGTAATTAAAACAAATACAGACGTGAGGGAGACTAATTACATCGTTAATCTAAGCCGGGAGGAAACTAATTGCGTTAGTGAGTCAGTGTCAGTTTGCACAGCACGGTGTCTAGCAAAGGTAAAGACAGAGCTCCAAGTGGAGGACAAATGCTTTCTTCTTTGAAATTACCCCAAAGGGACATCTCAGATAAAGCAGTGTTCCAGTCAAATCCTGCCCCATCAACTGTCCATAAACAAGCACCTGAGAAAATGTCCCGTCCCAGCCTGGATTATGAGGCTCGCGAGCCGTGCAGAGGGACTGTTTGTACGTCCGCGACGGCGCGGGTGAAGACAGCACAGCGGGCAGTGTGAGATTTCAGGTTTCCGTGGCAGCCCCGGAGACCAGCTTCCACGGTTACGGCTTTCATAACTATGACAACAAACAAAAATGACAGATCCTGCGCTCTCCTCAGCGGAGCCTGATTTCTGCCAGCGGTAAGCGGCGTTTCGTCCCCGAGGGGGACAGGAGGACAAAGAGGCACGGTCCAGCGCGCGGAGACACGAGCGGCAATTTACAGCAGGTGCTTTCCATGACGTGACCCCTGAAGAAATTGGAGGAGGCTACGGGAGACGAAGAACAAGAAAACAATTGCGTTTCCTTGTAAAAGGAGAGATAGTGCAGCATTGTCACATGAGACAAAAAAAAACTGCACTGAGAAGGAAAACTTAATAGATCGATTCATGTGGCAGGAACACGGAGCAGGGAAGTGGAGAAGCTGTGGGGAAAATGGTGAAATCAATCACCGGGAAGCAATCCGGCAGAGCAAAGCCGGCAGACTGGCAGAGTGCTTCATCGGCCTGCTCCCTCCGGCCGAGATCAAAGTTGTCAGCTGCTTACCTATTCCCTCCCAAAATCTCACGCCAGGCTCTATGTGGTATCTCCCCCCACCCCCCGTTCGGCCCGTAGACACCAACTACTCAGGTACTGGTGAGTGTGCTCCACCCCCAAGTAGGCAAAACCATTTCCTCACCAGTAGGGGGGACCATTGAGGGGGCCTTTATGTTGACCGCCTGGTCAAGCTGATGCCAGGTGGCGAATTTCTTTAACCGTACAACCACATTTCATCCTAATATACTTTTTAGATCTATACCTTCTCCGGCTAAAGGTGGGAAATGAGAAAAGCAAAGTGGGCAGGTTATACCCTCCATACCATAAAACCACCACAGGATTTGATTATTTCTAAAAAGGTGGTTCTGCGGTGGCACTAAGCACTAATGGACACAAACCACAAGCGGACATGTTAAAGTAGGACGGAGCAGCTGCTGAGATCACAGGTCAGGTGATGCAAAGCCCCTCCCCCTGGACAGAGTCCAGCATAACAAGGGCAGCTACACAGCGGACAGAAAAGTCTCTACAGACAGCATTGCTCATGAGACAGTATTTAAGCTGCTCTGTTCAATGCAAGGTTGACTAATCTAATACCACAAAAACAAATGGGTTAAACTGGACCTATAGAAGCCATGGAATTCTTAGATCTTCAGGATCAAATGCCTAGCTCACGATTTCCTCAACACCGAGACGATTCGAGGATGGGTGGTCTGTGAAGGGGGCTGGAGAGCCTTTTGTGGGAGTAGAAACATCTAGAGAGGGATGATGTTAGTCCAGGTAGCTTTGTAGGGCGTGGCAGCAGCAGTGATTTAAGTTAGCAGGTACTGTAAGGAAGCTAGACTATTTAGTGCCAGTGCTTAAACTTTTAGGTGACAGGCAGGCCTGTAGCCAGATATAAATATCAGGGTGGGAGCTGAAGCAAATTTCTTCTAACTTCTAATTTTCGTGGCTGCCTGAGTGTTTGATAGTAGCAAATTTCAATACCGTAATTTTACTGTGGATAAAAGAAAGTACAAATCACGGTAAGCCATGTAAGATAATAAAATACTAAATAGGTTCAACTTCCACCTCAAACACCCCCAATGTGTATTTTGGAGAAAAAAGGATCCTACAGGTAGGTGAGCTAAGTGTGAAAACGGTGAACCTCAACCCTAAAGTCCAGTACATAATATGCCAGTAATATAATAATATACCAATACATAATATACCAGTAATATAATAATATACTAATATATAATATACCAGTAATATAATGATACACCAATACATAATATACCAGTAATATAATGATATACCAATACATAATATACCAGTAATATAATAATATATTAATATATAATATGCCAGTAATATAATGATACACCAATACATAATATACCAGTAATATAATGATGTACCAATACATAATATGCCAGTAATATAATGATATACCAATACATAATATACCAGTAATATAATAATATACTAATACATAATATACCAGTAATATAATAATATAAATATTTTTTTTCTGCTGTGTCATTCAGTTTGAGCCTCAAGACAAGGTGATTTTGAAATTAGGAATCAGTCCATAACGGGGACACTTCTGTGACTAACAGCTAGAAAATAAGCTGGGAAGAGGCAAACTCGCGAGGAAGGGTCAGCCAAGGTCAGATACTTTGTTTAGTAATTAAATATATGTGGAGACAAGGCAAAAAAAAATTGGGTGGGGGGCGGTGCTCTGGTCCATGTAGGCGGAGCTAGAGCACCCCAAGCTCCTCCCAGGGGCCCTACTGCTGCTTGTAGGTCTGCTTGTCTTTGTGACTGCCTTTCCACGTTACACTAGCTACGGAGAGCTGACATCTATTTTTCGTTCTCCACGACAGGCCGCCGTTTCGTTAAAGGTTATCCATTAAAGGGGAGACTATTCAGACTATTCTACCAGAGACTATTCTGCAACAGGCCTTTGTTACGGCAGCATTTTCACGTTCTTGTAACCTTTTCATTCCTATCCTCCTCCGGGGCAAACACAGGAAAAAAAACAGGCGGTGATTACCCAGAGCAAGGCCACTGGTACGGACGGCAACGCAAAGCCAAGTCACACGCCTGTCTAGACGCGATTAGCCCTAACGACTCGTCGCCGAATTCTTTGCGTAATCATGCTAACGGAGTGTGGAAATGTGCCGGCTTAGAATGTGCTGCCGTTGGCTGCAAAGTCTATTATAAGACAAATAGTGTCATATCTCCAGTGCTCTTCCTTCGGGGGACAGGAAGCTGGCATCTATAATATTCCTCTATTGGGAAGGGCGGGGGGGGTGTCCCAAAATGCCTTGATGTTCGTGTCAACATTCCCACTCAAAGTTGACATCCCGCTGGCCACAGAAACCTTCTCCTACCAGTGGCCATACTTCAGAAGCCACTGTGTACCGCGCTCATTATATCAACATAACCATGACGGCTATGCAGGGTCCAGAGACCCACGGAGCTGCTTTGATTCCCTTGAGCTGATTCGCCCCCTCGTCTGGTGCATAAACACACCACCTGCCGCCTCTGTTTGCGGGGTTTCCGTTTGCCACCCCACAGCACAATAAAGAAACATTCAAAATGCTGCTGTAGCAGCATTAATCCCCCAGGCTTCGTCTTTATCGGGGGGGGGGGGGGGTGCGAGCTCTCGGAAAGCGCCGCCACAAAATCGGCTGCTCTTCAGCACGATAAACTCCACCAACCCCATGGCGTCATTCCCCAAAAAACCCCCGTCAAATGTGGCAGAAGGATGCATATTTCATAACCTCCCCCCCACCCGAATCCAAGGCCCTACTGCTAGAGGCTAATGAATACTGGCCAGGAAGCTGATGTAGAAAGTGTGTTGAATGTGAAAGTGCGGGTATCAGACTGTGTGTGTGAGAGTGAGTGTGTATCAGACTGTGTGTGTACAAGAGTGTGTATCAGGCTGTGTGTACGAGAGTGCGTGTGTCAGGCTGTGTGAATGAGAGTGTGTGTGTCAGGCTGTGTGTACGAGAGTGTGTGTATCAGGCTGTGTGTGCAAGAGTGTGTGTCTCAGACTGTGTGTACGAGTGTGTGTGTCAGGCTGTGTGTGTGCGAGAGTGTGTGTATCAGGCTGTGTGTGCGAGAGTGTGTGTGTCAGACTGTCAGTACGAGAGTGTGTGTGTCAGGCTGTGTATACAAGTGTGTGTGTCAGACTTTGTGTACGAGAGTGTGTGTGTCAGGCTGTGTGTATGAGAGTGTGTGTGTCAGGCTGTGTGTGCGAGAGTGTGTGTGTCAGGCTGTGTGTGCGAGAGTGTGTGTGTCAGGCTGTGTGTGCAAGAGTGTGTGTGTCAGGCTGTGTGTACGAGTGTATGCGTCAGGCTGTGTGTATGAGTGTGTGTGTCAGGCTGTGTGTACAAGAGTGTGTGTGTCAGGCTGTGTGTACAAGAGTGTGTGTGTCAGGCTGTGTGTGTGAGGGCACAAAATGATTTTGACATGCTGAGTTTGATGTGTCCCCATGTCATCAAGGGAGGAGCTCACATTTCACTTCTTTAACCAATCACAGTCTTCATCGTATGGCATCACCACGTTAATTAAAACTAGTGTTTTCTTTTAAGCAGTAAGGTGCAGTTTTATCGTGTAGGCCTTTTGTTCAGTGACATGTCACATATACAAAACTTAGGAACATGCTTATCTGCAAAGGCTGTATGGTGCAATGTAAGGGTACATCTTTATTCCATGATTAATAATAAAATCCATAACAACAAGGCCTGAACAGACAAGCTTCCAATCACAGACACCGAGGTTTAGCTCCCAGCTCAATGGCTGGAAGCCTTGAGTTTGGAAAAAAAAAGAAAAAAAACGGACCAATGCAGTGATGACATACAATGAAGGCTGTTATTGGTTAAAGAAATAAAACACAATCCCATCCCTTGTTGACCCAGGCACACGTTGAACTCGGCAAAATCAGGACGCCCCAGCATGAGGAACAACCTTCATACCATGGTGAAACTGTGGGATTCACACCTAGCCTTGGTAGATTGGGGTGCTGCGTGTGTATATGGTGTATGACGGTGGACAAGCACAAAGGGTTTCATAGCTTTATCTACGGGATGAGCTGTTGGCTCGATGTACAGCTGTATTTTCAATCGAGTCACAGCAGAGCAGCAGCTCTGAGCTCCTAAACTCTATAATAAACGCCTGCTCAGGTGTGGGGGCAGCATTCGGCAATTTGTTGTGTGGCCCTTCGGTGTCAGCTGGCGGGGGGAGAAATGGGGGAGGGTGAGGAGGTTAAAAACGGCGCCTGTCTCCCTCCCGGTGGGAATCCACATCCCGCTTCACCCTGCCAACGCTCTGCCGTTTGGACACTGTGGCCTGTTGTTGGCGCAGCCTCCATTTGGGGGCTAGTGAAGAAAAGACCCTGCCAGAGATCAGCACTCCAAGTAGGAAGGGGAACAAACCTGAGCCCCAGGGCTGGACTTGGGCCTGCTCTTGTGTGCACTAACAGCACAGCAGAATTCAGCTGGACTGGTGCCCATGATACACTGATTAGTGTTACGAAAGTGAATAAAAACGATTACAGCTCCAGACTCAATCACAGGCTTGCCAATCAATCAAACCTTTTAAATTATTATTTTTATTTTATTGTAAATAGGAAGGAAGCTAGGTGTAATGTTTAAGATCGAATCTGAGCTCTTACACCCAAATGCACAGTAGCAGACCTAAATGAAATCAATTAATGGACTTCAATTAGGTCAATTAAGACCTGCACTACTGAATCTTGCGCTGAAGGGGATGTTGCTGTCCCTGTATATTCAGTTAATTCCCAGATAGATAAACGTGAAGCATGAACTGGGATACACACTGATGTTAGCTAAACATTGACTGAATCTTTGAAACATTCATTGAACACTGAAGCACGTTGTGCACGCCGTTCCCACGACGACACCTTTACTCTGCCTCTCTGCTTTTCACGAGGTTCCCTGAAAGCTGAGGCTAGCGTTCGCGTCCCCGAATCAGGCAGCCCGGTTCCTCCAATCGCTGCCACGGGGAAATCGAGGGGGCCCTGAACACATTTGTCTTTACGCAAACCCACTGCTGACGAAAGGAGGAGAGAAAATCCGCTTTTCTGTGGACGGATGCGCATGTTTCTGACGATATAAGACGAGCGGATTCCTTTGTTTCACCTTGTGAGATGTGTGCCGATAGTGACGGGCTCCCGGCGGGGGTGACGGGAGTCAGCCGGTCACTGTTATTACATAAGCACCAGCCTGTGGATAGAGTCCCCAGAAAGGCAGCGATTGGGGCTGTGCTCTTAGATTGCTGATGGCTGCTCCCAAACACACACAAATATGTAATTCTAAGTGGGCTGTCCTGTAGGCTCATGGCTTCATGGTTATGGGTTCGATTCCCACTCCTGTAAGTCTGGAGGTAGATTTAGGTGAGCTTCCTCCCACAGCCCAACAACGTGTTTTGTTGGTTCAGCTTCCCATAGCGTGTGACCCTGACTCACTTGGTAGCTGTACATCCTTCCTCTGAAACCTACAGCTCAAGCAAGTGTTAAGCTACAAAATGCTTAAAGTTTGCAATGGTTTCGAGGAGGGGTCGGGGGGAGGAGTTATAACCATTTAAAAGGATTGCACTGCTCCTCTAATGAGATTACACTTTCACCTTGGGTTCAGCCAACCCAAGTCTGACAGAGCTGCCAACTCTTTCCACAGGACTAAAGATGAACGGCAGGTGACACTCGTACCATAACCGAAGCCCATGACGGCATGACTGTCTGCCAGGCTGGGAATGCTCTAGTCCAGAGTTGTCCAATTCCGGTCCTGGAGGGCCACAATCCTATACAGTTTACAGATTTCTCTGCTCAAACACACATACTAAACCTGGTAATTAGCTGATTAAGACGTGTTTAAACAGGGAAATCCGTAAACCGTGTAGGATTACGGCTCTCCAGGACCGGAACTACTACAAAGAAGCAGGAAGACTCAGTGTCATCTGTCTGTTCTGAGTCGATTGTTTGAGGTCTGCATCATCGCTTCTAACGACACCCTTCCCGCCGGAGACCAGACCACCAAACCGCAACAAGCCATTTTCCAGAGCAGTTACCCAAAAGCATCCTTTTTTATAGTACCGGCAACAATTAAACATTCCTCCATATAAATTGGGTTTTTCTGCTATAGTGATTCCCCCATATGATGATTTATGACAGCTCGGGATTAAAAATGCCCTACATTATGAAATCGAATTTGATTGATTGACTCATCATTTCCACACCTCAGCTCACCAACAGGGTGTCTGCCATGACTCACAGGTTCCATGTGACTATAGAGCAGCTGGCCAAAGTCCAGTGGTCTAAACAGGGGCTTTATGTAGCTTAGAGTTTGGATTAATAGTGGCCTTGGATAATGTGCTAATCAGTCAAGCTGTATTATAGCTGTGTGACATCGCTGATGGACAGAGGATGGGCAGTATTCTGAAACATCTTCCGATACAGATATGATTGCACAGTCTGAATTAGTAGGAGAAATCCAGCACCTACTTAGCTAGTGGGCCCACAAACATCACATCGGTGTTGACAAACGTCAAGACCCAATCATTTGTAATGGTCTCTCTTCCTAAAAGAAACTTCCATTTGTCAGGGAATAAAGAAAGTTGGAGTTTCCCATGTCAACAGCCGTCGGGGTTCAGGAGCTTTCTCAAGCCAACATTTACCGACACGAATGAGTGTGAGCATCTCCTACCCTGAAATGCATTCAATCAATTTTCACAGGACTCGCGAAAAAAGCCCTGCGTCAAACACTCAAGCAAAAAACGCTGCCGGGCTGAATCACCATCTTCCGCCAGCCGCTTATTCAGGGAGTCTTCCGGAATGAGAGTCGAACCATTTTAGGCAGGACGAGGAGGTGCAGGCCTTAATGCGCGGTTTGAGGCGACGGGCGTGTGCCGAATTCCCACCTTGAAAGCTCTGAAAAGGGAACGTCTGGAGAAAAAAGGCAGAGATTAAAAAAAACACACAACATCGCTCTGCTCATATGCGCACAGATGCGATGCATCAATCCTCAATTTATTAAAACACAGTGAAAGAGTGTCTCCGGCTCAGTGCTGGGCAGATATTAAAAAAGATTAGGACAGTCACATAAAGTTCAGATAACAAATTCCCACAGTACTGTGTCCGGAGGTAAAAACATCTCCCCAAAAGATATGCAATCTAAAGCGATTGCTCTTCAGCTTTCCCTCATAATCTTAGATTATTCTTCTAACGCTGCTGACATCAGGGATCTCGTTGGGGTGATTGTGAGCTATTAAAAAAATGTCATCAACAGTTTAAAACAACGTGACGTATGGGGGGGGGGGGGGGGGGGGGGGGGGGTGACAGAGGACTGCGGCTGGCGGCGGTTATTATCTGTGAGGAGGAGCTGGAGATTTCTTTGTGAGCTGATGCTTATCTGGTCTGCTTCAGCTGGCCCAACCAGGCCACACAAATTAAGAGGTTTAGCTTAATTTCTGACAGCACCCGTGGCTGCTCAGGGCTGGCCTCCACCCGCATCTTCCAGCTGAAAAGCGACATCTAAGGCTAATCACATTTTGCGAACAAAAACGTAGCGGCAGAACGGGCCGAGGTCATCGCTCCGCTTTCTGTAAACGGAGCCGCGCCACAGACCGTTGAAGAACACAGTCTCCAGTTTAACGTGCCACATACACACACATGCACTGCACACGTTTGCAGTGAAGTGCTTTCTCCACACGCGTCTCGCCACAGGTCAGGGAGGAAATGTCTGGAATGAAAACAGCTCAGAGCAGTGATACTCACACACCGCACATGCTGTGGTCAGAGGTCAGAGTGACCCCGCCAGGAGACCGCAATGAAATCAGGTCATATACAAAATCACAGATACATAAACGATTCTTAGAAAACGGCAGGTATGAGGAAGAGTGTCTATATAGATGCACATTTGTTTTATTCTAACAGAAAACTTTGAAATTTCTTCAAAGTGAAAGAAATATTGTATAAAAATGGGTTCATTGGTTGGTTAGAAGAATGTATGCACAGTAACACAGGTGTGTGTTACTGCCTTATATGGTAGCAACTCCAAAATGACCCCTCATATACTGTAGACTACACACATTAGAACAGACCAACGGGAATGTACCACAGCCCTTAAATACCTGAGAGGGAGCAGACTGAATGCACTCTGCAGAGCCCTGTACACAGCCGTCTGCCTCGTTTGGCTCTGAATCACGACTCAACCCATAATGGTAGAATCAAGCGTCCTTTTAGCCTGTGCAGGAAGCAGAGAAATGAGCCGTGGATCCGCTGGATAAGTGCTGACCGGGATTTCTCCAGAAAACTCGTCAAAGCGCCGCAGCAGACCAAGGATCTCACCTGGATTCGAAAGAACCAAGAACCGGATGAATACTTTAATAGGTGAAGAGACAGCCGTACCCAGGCCCAAGCACGATCTCTGCAGGCCTGAATACCCCCAGTCCCCAGACAGTTGTTTAAAAAATCCATTAAGACAGGAATGGATGTGTTTCTCTGGCGTCTGACTGGCGGAACAATGCAGCGTCTGATGGAGACGTGAAGTATGAGATTCAACCTCTCAGCAAAGGAACAGTCAGCCAGCTCAACTCCCCCCGTGCCCCCCCACCCCCTGGCTTGGCACACAGCCAGGGCCTTTTCACTCCTCTCGAGGAGCAAAATCTCACTGGTTCTCCTTCACATTAAACACACAGTCATCCTTTATTTTAGCGCCGAATGCGTCTCGGGGAAACAGCTTCACCCACAAGAAAATGCCCCCACCTAGCCCCTTGTTGCTCTCTGCAAGGCTCAAGAAGCACAGGTGCCTTTTTTGTTTTTTGTTTTTTTGCTTGGTTTCATTTTACTTACAGAAAAGGTAAACTAAAATGGGGAAAACCCTCGAAGCCCCGTCCACCATTGATGTGTCCTTCAAATAACTAAGGTATTAAGCATAATGGATACCATGGCAACAGGAAAGAGTGAACGCAGGTAGTCTGCCTGTTTGGGGATGGTAGCCAGAGACAGGCACACGGATTGATTTAGATGTATAGGGTAATCTCTTGTCACGCTACATCTATTTTAAGCAATATAAACTGCGCCGTAATATCTGTGCCATCTTCTTGCTTTCTGTGCTCCAATTTAACGTTACTTCTTAAAGAAACAACCTACATGCATACATTTCAAGACAAAAAAGCAAATAATCCTGCTGAACAATGTCAAACCCCAAGCGCCAATACAAAATGATCAGTAGATAACACTAATGAATCAGCGCCAGTGTAAATGAATACAGATCAAGTGAATAAAAGTTTTTTTTATTATGACATGCATGAATATGTACATAGATAGCCCCTTTTCCTATGGATGCAAGTGATGAACAGCTGATTTAAATATACAAGCGTTAAGAGCTAATAGTTTATCATATATAAGTAATCATGAAAACGACCTTTGCTAGTAATAGCCTTGGGTTTAATGCATTTTAATCTCAAGGACTCGCTGTTTCAGACAGATGCGCTCCCTGATGCGACGTAGTAGGCGTGTAGTAATTATTCACTAGTTGTTTTTTCATTCTTTTTTTTCTGCAGTATTTCAAATCAGCCTCTCTTGCTTTTTAGAAACCGGACCAGATAACATGAGCAGAGAGGCAGGTTTTCATTTCAATTAATACAATATTTATATTGTATACACTATACATGTATGTATTCCTATACAATGTTGGGCTGTGATACCTTTGATAGGGCGCACTAGGAGGTGGGGAGAGACAAAGTGCATCCTTGCAAAAAACACACAGAAGGGTTATGATTGTGGTTTTATTTCACTTCAAATAAACGCCATAGCAACCACTGTGGCTCGTTTAAATCACTTTACTGTACTGGGTCCGGTTCTTTTCGCAGGCCAAACGCAGATAAACATTTCATTAGTAAACTTAATTGGAGGCTTTTTTCGCGCAAAACACTCTTGTCAAACTGTGCCGTCAACCTTAGCACCACGGCTGAAGGACGGCCGTAAATAATGATTAATGCCTTATACGGCATTTAGGGTGAAAAAGCGTTTAACTTGCGGCCTCTAGTGGCTTCGTTGGTGTACAGCATCAACAGAACACGGCACCTTCGCTTACAGTGCAAACGGACATGAAAGCTGTTGACATGGTCTCAGGCCGAATTTCTTTACCTTTACCAATCATTCATAAATTTAGAAGAAATAAACACATCCAGTGGATACTGACATAACTTCTCCACAAATACACAGAAGTGCCTATATCCTTTCATATGGTCCATGGTAAGCATACCCCATCTGAACACACTGCAGTCAGTGCTCAGTCTTAAAATATAGGATGTTCATAATTCATATGCAACAGGCTCTTTAACATATATATATCTTACAGTAAAATTGGAGCTGGTGTTAAACAGTGAATGCAGTACATTTTAAAAGTCTACTGTTAAATATTATCATACAACAGCGATATCTAAGTATGCATTTTTCATTTTTTACTGCTACCTCACAATCTGTAATGCCCAATTGCTTCATTTCTAAACCCCCCCCCACACACACACACACACACACACACACAACACCTGTGCCTCCTCGGGAAGAGGGGCGTATTTCCGTAACGCACTCGAAGGAGATGGCTGTTCGTTCCCTGCCACCTACACCACAGCAGGTGCTGAGCAGTGAGGGGAACACAGTCGTCTAACCCATCAGGATGCACCATAATAAACCATTTCATTTCTGAGATATGCAAGATTATTATGAGCTAATTACCAAGGGGTTTTTTTTTCTCCTGAATAGCCTCTTGGTCTAAAAATACTGCATATTTATTTGCAAATATATTCATTGATGAAGTTTTAAAATCACCTGGAAACCCATAAAAAGCAGTATAAACTGTCTGATTTAATACTGCCGTCATTATAATCACATGGTATTTTCATAAATATTATTATGCGGTTCCATTTTTATCATAAATATGAGTAAATTAGGTAATCATTGCCTAAATTCTATGACCAATCAACAGTTTAAATTTTATCCTTTGAAATTATTTAATACATGACCCATTTTTATTCATGTTCATAATGCCTGGAGTCAGCAAGCTAAGTTATGCTAAAATAAAGTACAATTTAATTGCCACTTTGTGAATGCATATACATTTTCTTTGAATGTTCCCCATTTGCGACATCATCTGTAACTGAATAAACCATGAATTGTAATTGTATAAAACACTCATCACCATTTTACAATCAGATTCAACAGATACTTTTTGTTATGTACTTGAGACTACAGAGATGTTTCATATACATATATCATAAAGAATGTTATAGTTACAATTACAGGCTGTAAATTTTTTTCATATAAAAATACACCATGATGTACTTGGTTTAAATACTATTTCACATATAAAACCGGGCACTTTTAAAGTCATATATAGGCCTAAAACGAAAGCCGTCAGTACGTCAATATCTGTTATTCAATATTGGTGAAACTCCATAATATTTAGTGTTATATGCTCAGTATATAATATTCAATAAACATATTCCTACACATTATTATACATTATTGTATTGTGTTCCTGCGATGGGCTGGCCCCCTGTCCAGGGTTGTTCCCTGCCTCGTGCCCGTTGCTTCCGGGATAGGCTCCGGATCCCCCGCGACCCAGTAGGATACGCGGCTTGGAAAATGGATGGATGGATGGATGGATTCCATGTTCATACTTCTACTACTAGAAGTTAAAATAAAAGATTACAGTGTAAATATAACAGCATTGTTCATACTTGTAACTTTAAAATAAAAAGCTTACAGTTGCTATTAACAGTATTACCTTGTAATCAATAATATTTTTATACATTTTACGCATTACAAAACACTTACTTAGAACCATGTTTATTTCTCAGCATCATCAACAGTATCAAAAACGCAATTTAGTTTTCACTGTCAAAGTCGATTGTTCTTCATTTAGCTATTTTAAGTACATCGTATATATTTTAAACCTTTTATTCCAATATATTGCAATACAGGATACAACACAAAAACATTTCTCGTGCGACGTACAGTAACTGTGTTCAAATTTGAAGTCACGTGTTTCCGCCTACTGTGGAGGTGACGTGTTTCCGCTTACTGTGGAGCTCCACAACTAACAGTGTCTGCAGCCAGGTGCTCTTGAGAAATATGGCAGCAGCTTGATAGAGAGACATTATAACTGACTACAGTCACTGTATAGAATGTTAATCTGCAATAGATAATGAATTC
>JAODLC010000047.1:15464841-15476777 GCA_026781145.1 Hippopotamyrus pictus
GTTGCTTCCGGGATAGGCTCCGGACCCCCCGCGACCCAGTAGGATAAGCGGCTTGGAAAATGGATGGATGGATGTATTGTGTTCTTGCCTTTGACACCAAGTGGCACCAGTGACACCAAGTGGCAGAACAAAATAAAATCCCCGCTTAACACTTTCAAAGTCAAACATTAATTCATAAAAACGCTACAAACTTGTTAGAAATTCTTCTACTTTCAACAGCACAGACCTCAAAGCAATTTAATATTTAAAAGGGCATCAGAACATTGAGGTAGTCACCAATAACAGGGCCTAGATATTACTAGACAAATACATAAATATGAATCGTTTACAGTAAATTATTGGAATTATTAATATATTTGATAAAAGTATGCCTCTTACCTGTTAACTCCCATAATTATTTACTGTAAAATTTGGTCTCAGTAAGCACGCGCATAAGGCTCGAAGGGAACTCTGGACTGGGTGCCAGTACATTGTAGGGCAAATACAATAAGGGCAATTTAGTGGCGCTAGTTCACAAACCTTAAGTAAAACGGGTTGTCTGTAGGAAATCCGTGCAAACTCCACAGAAACGGGGCCCAGGAAATGGACGTAATAATGTGTGGGGGCTGTGGGCCCAGGAAATGGCGTAATAATGTGAAATGCAGTGCTAACGATTATTGTATTGTATTACTCTAAACGAACAAAATAATATTATTAAGTTCACTTTAATCCTAATATTTTTCAGCACGCCTGTCTAAGCATACTACAGTTCAGACTAGCATCACGTACGAATTCATTGAGTAAAAAGTTTCTAATGTTGACACTGTACGTAATTGCTTTAAAATATATTTTTTACTTTTCTCGTGTGCATTTTAATTGGATTGCTAAAGAAAATATGTAGGAAAACTGTCATGAAATTGTACGAAATCTTAATTTTTTGAAATAGAAACTACGAGCTATCTTACTTCAAAGACGTATTCGATTTCTATGGTCGAAGTTAATTTTTACGTATTTTGCGCATTTTCTTTAATGTCTATAGTAATGGACGCTTAGCGACACCTAGCAACCACGCACAAGGCCGTTAGTGTATTTACGTTTCTGCGTCCAGCTCCGAAGTGAATCACAGGCGGAATAGCCCGTTGAAGGCATTTAAAATAAACCAATCACTGTCTTGCGTATGCTCTCTCGACGAATCAGAGACCGCCAGCTGGGCGGGCCCTGGTGTTCCAGGTTAAACGCGGTGCAGTAGAACTCTTTAAACCAGGTAAAATGGCCCTATTAACGTTATGCGATACAAACACGAAAGGAATTAGATCGTGGCTAGTCAACGGACCTGTAGCTATCCGTTTGGTTTTCTTAGACATTTTTGTGAGCTAGCTGATTCGCCGTGATCTTTGATGTCCCGTGTCAATGCACAGGCAGAGGATTATTAGCCAGCCGCACGCAGCCTTGCACTGAGATTCTTCTGTCTCACGTATTTTTTCTCTATGAACATGAACATGCACATTCAGCTTCAGGGAACTGTGAATGTAAACCCTTTATAGACCGATTTTGCAAAAACGGCGATTGCTGTTGATGATGGGGAATTCGTGACCCAAGAAGCCAGATCAGTTAGCTGGGTCGCTAACTGATCTGACTACCTTATATTTTGGCAAAAAAAAATACTCGTTGATAGCCAGCATCGTTTCCAATTTTATTTGGAAGATATAAAATTGATTTTAGGATAGCTGCAGCGGTTTATATATGTGGTTTAGTAGATGACAGGTTAGTTGATACACTGATCACCCATTGGATGTAGCTGTAAATGATGCACTTCAGTTTGTAACTTTTCAGTCTTCTGGTGAAAAACCAGGTAGTTCATGTGGTGTTGTGTCACTGATGTATTTATTTTTGCTATTTACCGTGTGCAATATTCGTCAGTTTTGGTTGTCCATGGTATCTGGTTATAGGATGAAGGCTCGGTCATCCTCTCCAGTCCATGTGCACGTAGATGAGACAGCTCCTGTTCGCATTCATGTGCATCGGAGTCAGTCCTTACCTTCCTCCATGGAGGTAGAGTTTAATCTCTGCTTCAGTCATGCTCGGTTAATCTGTGGTGTACAATGAAACCAAATGTAAAGAAAAGTCTGAAAATATTGCTGTTGTCCTTAGATGGAACAGCTTGCGCTCACTTCAGTGCCTGATTATGGGGGCACTGGTACGGGGAAAAAAGCAGCCATAACCATCAGCAAGGACGGTGAGACATTCCATAAGTCCAAAGAGGTAAATAATGTCTGTCAATGTTCATAAAATAACCTTTCAAGTTATAATGATAATCAATACAGAAAATAATACATTTTATTTGGCATGTACACAGTTAAAATCACAGAAACTCTTCGATCATTTGAATTCATTTCCAAATTTCTATTTCCCACAGAAAAGCATGAAGAAACCAAACTTAACGGAAAAGCCAGCATATAAGATCTGGATGGTTAGCCAGTCCGACGACTTTGACCTTGGAAAGGTCGAAGGAGAGAAGGAGAGCTCATCTCGTGATGTTGCTGATTTCGGCTTTAAGGTGACTCCGATATTTGCCATTTAAAAATGCCTGGGGTGGGGTGTAGAGTGAGGGTGAGGATTTTGCTCCTGTTGTGATGAGGTACACTATGTCGCACTATGGATAGGTGGCTGGGTCATTCTCCCTGGCCTACGGTTGGCCATGGAGGTATCACCCATATGGTAACAATATCATATAATTATGTCGTATAATATATGGTCCATGTAGTAATGAATTAGTGGCTAGTATGGTGTGTTTGGTACCTGAATTATGGGTCTTTAGGAGAGATCTGAAAGACAAAGGCACTAAATTCAGCATGGTGATATTAAGGGAGTACGTTTCATGAGTCCTGAAGGCTTCATCACTGAAGGGGCACGGTCATGCATTACATGAAGACAGTCACGTGAAGAGCACAGTGGTAATGGTACAGCTTGGTGCATTGTGGTGGACAGAGGAACTCAGCCGGCCATCCTGTCTCCCTCCCAGGGACGCCCTCCACCACATGCTTCTGGGACGGCTGGAGGTGACGCCGCTTTGTTGTCTGGCGGCCGGGACGGCCGAGGGGGGGGGCGGTGTGGAAGCAGGTCCTACCCGAGTCGCTCTGACCTTGACAGGTAGTCTTTAAAAACCCCGTCACAGTAGTCGTTTCTCCTTACCTTTACTCGTTGCCTCTGTACTCCCATTTTGCCACTTCTGCTTCTTAAGGCACGGTCACGACGGTATGAAAGACGCGCATCTGCTACGGACCCTGATCGACGCCGACACCGCTGCCAGTACTGTGGCTGTGCAGCTCGTGTCGCTTAAAGACGTTTCGCCGGATGGCCTTGATGTAAGTAAGAAGGGACAGTGTGATCTCCGTGGATTTGATGAAATGCTCAAGTAAAAGACTCGGCAAGGTCTTCATTCTGTATCAGTTTCTCCTTGGGTTTTATGGAAAACTGAAAAATGAGTTTCTAGCCAATCTCTGCCTGTTTTACTGCATCGAGAGCCTCCTGCCCCATTCCATCCATCCCGTGCTTATCCAGTATGTAAGACAGGCGGCCTAGATCCTGTTGAAGGCAGATTTAGGGTACAGGGGTGAAGTACATCCTAGAGGTGCACCGATCCAATATTTTCCCATTGGTATCGGCACTGATCCATACCTATTAGATAGCAACTGAGACCATTCTGTGTTTTTATACAAATTTGCATTGTTAAATCCTGGTTTAATCCTGGTTCTGCTGGCAGAAGGCTGCTTCCAGGTTAAACATTTCTGAGACAGCTGTTCACAAGAATAACGTGAAGCAGGGGACACTGGGAATGACCCGAAACCAGCCAGGTAAAGGGCGGAAGCAACTTTCTAATGCCGGAGATGACCGTCAGTTTATCAGGCAGTGCCTCATAAATTGGAGGATGACCTCAAAAGAAATGGGAAGCATTAAGTGGTGTGAAGTGCACTGCTAGGACAGTTCATATCAGGCTCCTAGAAGCAGGACTGTAGTCCCATAAAGCAAGAAAGAAGCCCTTCATTAATGAGAAACAGAGAAGAACCAGGCTGCAGTTATCAGATAAGCGGGTGACGATCTGGAAGTACTGTGTTTTACAGTTGAAACAACTAGATTGAATCAATTAGAGGAAGTAGTTTTTAGTGGAAAATCCATCTAAACTAAGTGCACGCAATTGTGCAAAACAACGCAATGTATGATTTGAGAGTCGCTAGCTTGGGCTGTCTTGCACATTCGCTACAGCTTGTGATACACGAGGGGCTGCTATTGCAACAAAGTATAAGTGACATTGCTAGTGAGAAAAGCCGTGGGGCATTTTAAGCATTCGCCACTTGCGTGTCCTCCCTTGGAAGATATTCAAAGTGAACCTGAAATACCTCAGAAAGGCTTTAAACAAGATGTGCAAGGGAGCTGGAACAGAACATTATGCATGTTTCTTGTAGTCAAATTAAAGATTGTTTGACATACATTTTTTCATTTGTATTTGCTAGTTTCAAAAAATATTAGTAATACGAAGTATAACTTGTAATATTATGTATATATAGTATTAAAATATGAAAGTCATAAGAGCTCTTGTAATGGAATCTGTATCTGTGTCGCCAGTAATGTATCAGAATCGGATTGAAACTTAAAAAAAAAATGTGTATCGGCCCGCCCCTAGGACATCCTGGACGGGATGTCAGTATTTCACGGGGCACGCACACATACTCATTCGCATTACACATTAGAGACACCAGCTAGCCTAACACAGATCAAACAGATCTGTGGATTACTGGGGGAAGCCGGGATATCCAGAGTGTGCAGCTCAGCTGATTGGAGCGCTGTACTACTGATCGGAAGATTGCCAGTTCAAATCCCAGTATGGAGATAGTGAGTTCACCATAAGGCCCTTAAAACCCAGTAGCTCCAGAGCCTGATCCTGCTTCCTCAGCTGTACATCGCTTTGAATAAAAGCATCTACTGAATAATATTAAACGACAATGAAACTTTGCTGCTCCTCTTGGCGAAGTTCTCTATTCGCCTGCCCATCCTGCTGTCTGTGACGCACAGACGGATTTGTAGGTGGCATCGAGCCTGGCAGCCGAGGAAAGCGGCACCCATGGAGCTGTGGGTCAGAGGCCTCGCTCAAGGGCCCACAAACATGCGTCTGTTCCGTCGAAGCCATACGTGAACCAACAACCTTCTGATCACAGGCACATAGGCTTAGCCCGCTGAGCCATATGCTGTAAAGGACATGTAAAGGAGAATTGCCCCATGGGGAGAGCATGCACACCGCAGTCATGCTGAGTAGGCGTGTGATTCAAAGCTGCTTCCCACTGAGCCTCCGTGCCACCCAACTCAAGATCTCTAGGGAATTTAATTGTTCCTGACGTAGAATAATTGCATGCCTGATTTACCATTTGATTTTTCCCCAGGGAACTCAACTTCCAGTTAAAAACAAGTTTTATTTCGGTCATATTCACTGATCTGATTGCCACCAAATTGCGAAGTGCACTTGCAATCATTTGTATTGTTTTGCTGATTCTCAAAATGTATATTTTAGGATTCGAGATTCAAGCACTCAGGTGAGCGCCAGCTTTGGCGGGAGAAAAACCTTTTGCTAGAGAAGCTGGAGATCTTCAAACGCATCAACAGGTTGGTCCGTGACCAGCTGAAAGAGCTGCAGAACCACGAGGTGCGTGATTCCGGCACCGAGGCCCACCGGGGTGTGGGCGTCATGCTCTTCTGTGAAGGTGGTTTCACTTTCTTATATCTGCAGGAAAGTCGACTTGAGGCGAGCCAGCAAATAGACATCTTACTGGAGAAGCTGACACAGACGGAAGCTGAGAATCGGGTGGGCTTCTACATGAGAATTTGTTTTTGATACCCCGGGATACAAGCAATGGGGCTTTGATCGAATGGAGAGACGTGGGAAAATTTAAAGAGGAATACTGATTACAAATTAGGGGTTGGGGGGGCGGCTCGACTCCCGGTTCAGTGGTTGAGATTAAAATCACGTGTTGACAGATATGAATGTGCAGAATTAAGATCTGAATAACTGCTGAAGCGACCTCCACCTCAAGCTTTCACTTGTGAAGTTTAAAAAAAATGGGAAGCGTTTTGATCTGAATGAGTTTTTATGCTTTACCTAGAACCTGAAAAGAAACCTCAGCGAGACGGAGAGCAAGGTGGGGGAACTGACGGATATGAGGAAAAGAGAAATGGTGTGACATTTAACGTTTTCCCCGATTCATGAAATGACTTTCATCTTCCTTCGTCAGAACAGTTATATTCGGTGCGGCTACAGAAGGCAAGACCGCCATCTGAGGTTATTTATAACCCTGACAAAACAAGGCCCAAAAATGATCGAATGTGTGTGTCGTGGCGTCCTGCAGGAAAACATCAGCACCACGCTGCAGCTGTCGAAGTCTGTGGATGCCACCCGCGCTGTCCTGCAGGGGCAGCTCCGGAGCAAGGAGTCGGAGAACAACAGGCTGTGTGTGCAGCTGCGGGTGAGGACCAGCAGGGGGTGCTGACAGGCTAGCAGAGCTCGGAGACTGGCTTATGATAATGTACTTAGTGGTCTGTTCGCTGAGCGTGGGGTTCTGAAGCCTGCTACCACTCCTGGCAGGGTCTGGAGAGAGCAATGGTCGAACGGAAGCTGGAAGCGGAGGCAACGAGGACGGAGATGACGGCTCTGTCAGAGAAGGCCGCCCGGGAGAAGGAAGCTCTCAAGAAAGCCGTCAGGGCCCAGAAACGGCGGGCAGAGCGATTTGAGTCCGCCATCGAGAAGTGCTACAGTCAAATGAGGGAGAAGGTACCTGTGACAGTGATGTCATTTCCTTCTACTGTGACATCAGCAGAGTGAGTCATTGAGATGACGACATTTTGAATCTGGTATTTCCCCAAATGTTGCTTGAGAGAGTGGTCTGTTATGTAAGTAATTGTGTTTGGGTGTGTCAGCATTTCCTTGTGCCTCATGCACACAGGACCTGCACCTGGCGGAGGCCAGTTCGGAGGCGAGAACCCAGAAGGGACGTTTTGAGAAGGTGTCGGAGGAGAAGACTCAGTTGGAGGCCCAGATAGCCGTCTTCAAGGCGTAAGACGGCCGTCGCTGATAGGAGGCAGGCAGGCTGACACCCAAAAAAAATTTCATGAATTGGGGGGGGGGGGGGGGGGTCATCTCAAACCCATAATTTCGCTACCTGGCTATGTGGCTGGAGGCAGCGCCCAGCGGGAAACGGGTTTCCGTGCTTCTGCTGGGAAGAATCAGACCTCTGTCATCTCTGCTTTGCTCTGTTCTGTCAGGATCAGCGTGTCAGGGGTTAGGGGGAGGGTTGGGGGTGTTGTGGCCACTGCGATCGGTCTCTTTCTGTCTCAGCCAAGTCGCCGAGCTGCAGAAGGAGAGAGATGCGGCCAGGTCGTCCAGCCGAGACCTTCCAGAGAGGATGGAGAAGATCAGGATGGAGAACGCAGAGCTGGGTCTAGAGAACGCAGAGCTGAAGGTGAAGGAATGCTAAACAGAGACAGTGGCTCACACACCCTCATGGATGTAAACAACTATACCCCCTCCTTTCTGGAGTTGTGGGATAGCTGAGTGTGCAGTGTGTAAGAAAAGAAATTCGCTTTAAAATGGTATATTTCCTGCGGAACTATAATTCCGTCAGGAAACGCTATTTCTTTATTTTGTTCGTTCACAGTGCTGTGCAATTGGGAGCCTATTGAACTCTCGCTTTGTGCCGTCTGCAGGCGCGCATTGCCGGCCTGGAGGAGGCGCTAGCGCGCTCGGCGTCGGAGCTCGATGGCCGGAACGCCGAGCGCCAGGAGCAGAAAGAGCTTGCTGAGAGGCGCCGTGCGCAGGTAGCTGGCAGGGGGAGTCGGCGCCTACAGCCAGCGGCCACGAGGGAGCGACCGACGCGAGTGTCTGCCTACTGATATGGCCGCTGGCGTCGCCGTTTCTTCAGAAAGGCGGCCGGAGCTTTCTGGTGAAACACCTCTTATTAAAATGATACGGTTAGGGATGCAAAATTTTGGGAATTTTCCAGTTAATTCCCATATATTCCCACTAATTCCCATGCAAAGTTTCCAAAATTCCCCAGCTAAACTTCCCATGGGATGGAAAGTTTCCGGAAACTTTCCGCCCCTTTAAAACCCTAGATACGGTGATTAGCAGGAGTGTGAGAATGCCTGTATTCCCAAAGGTAGACGACCTTCAGAGGGAGCTGGAGGCCATGAAGACGAAGTTGGAGCAGGTCCAGAGAGACAACGAGGCTGTCAGGGAAGGAAAAGAAGCGGAGCATGAAAAGGTGCATCTTTTGTTTTGTTTTGAAATGGCCTTTACAGGGACACATATAAAGAAAGCCAGACACACTCAGGATTCTATAAATCACTCATGTTTTGTATTGTGCAATGTAAAGACGAATGAATCCAATGTTATTCTGTATATGATGTAACATATTCTGGATCTCCCTTTCCGTGTTAGAGAGATCTGTTCTATCAGTGGAAGAGGAGAGAGAGGCACCTCCTGTTTTAAGACGTCATTAATCCTATTGTGCTGGAAAGCTAAAGGCATCTACTGACAGACAGCGGTCAGTAGTTAGCTCTGCCAGTCGCTTGGCGAGTCATCATCATTTTGAGCGAGTCTCAATTTAAATGAGCTATTCGTCAGCTTGATGATCTGTGATAGATGTATTGCCTTGTTTCCCTGCTTTCTGGCTTTTGTTAGAGTGAATCTAAAGGACTCTCCCATAGCTGTAAAATTTATGGTGGTATTGTGCCCCCCCTCTGTTTTTCTTGGACAGGCAGACATACACTATATGTGATGAGGTTGAGCTCCAGCCCCCTCTGCTGGCTGGGCAGTGTAGTGTGCATAGACTCCAGGGTGCCAGGTGTGAATTTGGCGTAGACAAAGAAATTTGAGTGAACGTTGGCAGGTGTTCTTCCAGGGACTCGGGTGTAGGCTGACAGGTGTTTTTCCCTGGAAATCAGGTTGTTGCTGGCAGATTATTTTTAATGAGGGATTCAGGTGGTCGCTGGTGGATGTTTAGGGATTCAGGTGGTCAACTGCGTGTGTTTTTAATTAGGCATTCAAATGGTCGCTGGCAGGTGTTCAATGAGGGATTCAGGTGGGTTCTGGTGGGTGTTTTTCAAATGGGGCCTTCAAACAGCTGTTTGCCCATCCTCAGGTAAAAATACAGCTGGAGTCACGGGTGAGGGAACTTGCAGCCTACCCAGATTTGCTGAAAGCAGCCCAACAGTCGCTGCAGGACTGTGAGGACAAGCTCCACAGCTCTGAGAGGAAGCATTCAAACCAGTCAGAAATCCATAGGCAGCTGCAGGCTGAGGTGCACATCGATAAGTAAAATGTATTATTTAATGTGGTATAAAATGTGCAGTTATAGCTTCCCACCACTAGGTGGAGCCAAAAACATGGCTGTCTGTGATTGGTGACATGATGAGCATGTGCCGTGTACCTGCTTCTGCAAGTGAAGGTTGTGTTCGTGCTGTGAGCTTCTGAGCACACGTGTCCCCTCCCCCATCTTCACATTCAGCATGTGCTGTTATTGTGCCAATGATTCCCATGTTGTTTCATACCACCTGCTTCCATATTTCCTTATTAGACCCCCTCCGCACCAGATCACCTACTGCAAATCCAGTTTGGTGCTCAGGCAGTTTTAGCCACTTGTGTATGTGTTTATTAGATTATTTATTATTTAGATTAGGGAATCTCTTTGCCTGAGTCCTCCATGATGCCCAGAACAGACCCATGCGTGTCCGCAGGTCGACAGGCAGTCTGAGCAGCTCGCGAGCTCCCTGGCGATAAGGACCACCATGAGCGAGGCCTCCACGCAGCTGCAGCTTAAAGCGGACCTCCTGCAGAGGTGAGCCCGCTCTCTCAAAGGGCCCCCCGTTGACCTGATTTGACACTGACGGGCGGCCCGCTCCGCGCCCCCCTCAGGCGGGTGGAGGAGGTGCAGCAGGAGAACACGGAGCTGGTCTGCCGGCTGGCGAGCCAAGAGGAGGCCCTTCGGTACGGCGAGACAGAGCAGGAGCGACGCTCCGCCGAATGCGCCTCCCTCAGCCGGCAGCTGGAGGCGGCGCTGGCCGACGTCAGGCAGCAGGTGGGCTGGGAACCGGTCATGGACCCCAAACATGGGTGCTGATTGGTTCAGGAGTGTCTCTTCCCCTGTCACTCACCGATTCAAAGCATATTATTGGCTAATGACACCATCACGCTTGATAGTTAAAGTTTACTTTGGCTGTTAAAAAGCAGCACTCATCCACATCCCCTGTTTCAGCACCTGCCAGTAACCTGAACCTAGGGGGACCAGATAATCCATGTCAGGGAGGGCACTTTGAGCTCGCACACGATTTTCAAATGAGAGAACCTGGGTGTCACTTATTGCTGTTCTTGCTGTGTACTGATTGGTGAGTCTCCTATAATCATGCATGTGCCGCTGATTGTAATGTGAAACAGCTGGATGAGTCTTTCAATCAAGGAAACAAACCAGTCAAAGCATACGAAGAACTGAACTATTTAACCAAGCACAGAAGCCTTTCAATTATTTTAAAGTAGTTTATAATCCATGTCAGAAAGAACACTTAATCTGGTCACCCTACTGAAGCCCATTACCACACTGGATCGCATAGCATAGCAATTTCACCGTGCCCCATCTCTCTGGTTACGGCTCTCCACCTGTCCCCATCTGAAAGGTTTCTAATGTCAAAGACACAGCCGCCATCAGAGAGAGATCCCTGCAAGGAAGGATCCTGGAGCTGGAAGTGGAGAGGAACAGGCGAGACAGCGAGCTCCAGCAGCTGAAGAGGAGCAAGCAGGCCGTGGGTGTCCAAGCTCCCCCCCTCCCAAAGTCAGATCCAACCCCTTAGCTGTGAACAGTGTATAAACCTCTCTCATTAGACATACGTAAGGTTGTTGACTGACTAGTGTCTTTTAATAATGCAATTAATCAACTTTTATGCGGTATGATATTCAGCGATACTTAACGGGGCAAGTTCATCACGAAGTGATTTTCTGTGATTGGTAAATTAAGCATAACCCTTAAATGCCAGTAGTAGGAGAGCTGGAAATGATTTCTTGACCTTACTGAATATGTACTTCTGCAAGGTGAAGTGTATAATACAAACGCAGTCGTACCTTAAGTGTCTGTGAGTATTACTCAGATGCTTTTGCGTTGCTGTTTGTAATCAGCCCATTCATCACCGATTCTGTGACGATGCACGTCCCTTTCAGGTAATTCAACCTCTGTCGTTTTTTTTTTTTTTTTTTTGCCTTTCAGGCAGAGACTCAGCATGAGGTGCGGCTGAGGGATCTGCAGCTGAGCCTGGAGCGCTCGGAAAGCCACGCGCAGCGGCTGCAGGATCACGTGGACTTCCTGAAGGCGAGCTACGCTGTCATGTTCGAGGACAGCCTCGCCACTAATGTGGGAGGGGCTTACCTTTTTAAATAGCCCGGCACCTGAGGAAGATCGATGGAATTTAACACTATGATGAATATCTCCATAAGGTTCATTAATTTTAAGTAAAAGCAGATCTGACAGGCTATTTAACATATATTTCAGTAATATGTAAACGTACACCAATAAGACGCTGAAGTCGGGTCACGACCCGTGCTTAGTGCTGTTTTTGTAATATATGTGTCAAAAAGAACTTGGGGCTGGACTCAAGCCCTCAACCCTGGAGTTTATGAAATATGTGGTTATTTCTCTCTAAATGTATGATAACGCAGCGCCACTGTAACACATGACCAGTCACATGACCTGTCACATAGGTTCAGTTAATCCCGTAATCGTGAAGGAACATGGGTACATATGAATAGCGGAGGTTAGGGTGATAAAGCTTCTCTACCTGTTTTCACTGTTGTCACTGTCAAGGTACCTAAAGTAAGATTTCTGCTTTTTCTGATGTAATTATGGGACATACTCTACTGGTATCTTACC
>JAODLC010000047.1:15477162-15497357 GCA_026781145.1 Hippopotamyrus pictus
GGAGATCTACGCTGCTTTGAAGGTTTAAACCAAAATACTAAATGCAGCATTTTATGAATAAACGGTTAATATGCGGTGGCCGGGGTGGTCAAATGTCACAGTTCTCCTTGAAACATTAGGAAAAAACCCAACTTGTTAAAAGTGATCACGTCAAATCATTATTTATTTAGCATATCCAGCATAACATTTTTCCTCTATGTCTATTTCCCCTTTCATCTGGGGTTGAATACTTCTGCAAGCAGCATTTTTCACTTATTGATTTTCTGAAAATGATTTGCTAACAAATAATTGATTTTTGACTTTGAAGATATACTGTGAGCGACTATGAGTTTGCAATAAAAAAAATACTGACAAGAAGACGTGTATGTATCAACTAATTCAAGTAAATCTGATCATGTTACTTTGTTACATCGTACATCCTTTTATTTGCAGTTTTCTTGTATATAAATTAAATGAGAGTCATGCAGATACGATGTCATTGATTATCTGCTGCAAAGAGGCATTATGGGATGCAGAGGAATAAGCTAGCGGTACTTTATTAATATTTGTGGTGAAACTTTTGTTTTCATACAGCTTCTAGTGCGAGACACTGACTCACGGGTTTCCAGTGAGTGAATATAAAATTTTATATAAAAAGGTTTTTTTTTTTTATTTATTTATTCGTTCGTTCTTTAAGAAAATATTTGTGTTTCTTTCTGTGGTACAAGACTGCAAAGTGGGTCAGGAATTGAGCAAGCGATGATCTCTCAGAATTGCTGCACTGATCTGAAGGAAATTGATCTGCTATTTAATCAAAGGTCGTTTGAACTTCAAAGTCATGCTTAAAACCAAGTATAAGGAAAGCCGCTACATCGGGCTGATAGGCCGGGCCGTTTCAGGGGTTTTAAAGTAAACATGGATTCCAGGGAGGCGCTGCAGTGTCAGATTGTTCCGCCGTCTCGTATGGAAAAGTGACGGATGAGTTCTGGTGTTACAAAACGGTGGGAAACACTAATAATAGTTCATGTTAGTCATAAACCTTGATAGTTACCTTTTGCTTATTGATATGCTTAATCTTTGTTAAACTAATTGCCTTTTATGAATATTGATCTTACATGGTTTTGGTATTTATGTGATACATCCCAGAAAACACATACGGTCACATTTTCATGGTTAAAAGTAAGTTTGTTTTTAGTATCTTGGGAAAACAACAGCCTTTCAACAATTTAGTATAAGATATATTAAAACTACTTTTTCACGCTTTTGTGCAGGGTGAAAAGTACCAGTGCAGAGTCATCCCAGAACTTAAACTGGAATACTTGTCTTTAAACACTACACCCCCTGCTGCCCATTAGTTTTTTGCTGTTAATTTGCAAATCACAAAGCTTATGATTGCGGTTTTGGGTATTCGATTAAAAACACAGTGTAATGAACTATGGGCCAGTCTTCATTGTTTTGACCGTGGACATGTTGGTGCCATGGATGGTAATAGTTCATCTGTGCTGTATTGCTGATGCAGGCTTAGAAGAATAACCTGCTTGTTCATGGACGTCTTTTATGAATTGTGATAAAACGGATCTCTATTCGCCTTGCAACAGTGCCATCTAGTGCTCATTTTCTAGTGCGATAGAACCTAAACTTATATCAGTGGCATTCAAAATGTTTTTGACAGGGCCCCCCAGGGCTAATATTTGTCCTGAATCCGACACACACACACACACTGACTCCAAGTAATGTCAATGTCAACTTCATTATAAAGCACTTTCAAAGCAACACACATTGTTGCATACAAACCAATAAGCATATTTGAAGAAAATAATAGGTTAATAATTAATAACAAAATAAAAAACAAAATTATGAATTAGCTGCCCCCTGCTATGTCACGAAAGTCACATATGGGTCAAATGCAGAGGTCACATTTTGTTGTGGTGTGTTGATAATGATCACTAAACTCTAATTGTAATGTTTCTAATAGTTGCAGTTTGGAAACAGGTCTGCCCCGTGCCCCTCTGCAGTTCCTTCGCGATCCAGCAGGGGGTGAAACCCCACAATTTTAATATCTCTGTGTTATACCTACTTAACACTGATTTGTTAATATATTTTTTTATAGAAAATGGTAATGCAAATTTTACAATATATCCATAAGATTCTGAAATGCCATGTCAAAATATAAATACAAAGATATCCAGCCAACTTAAAAACCTAATGACCCCAAAAAACAATAATGTCACTCTGTGTGTAGCACAATCGTTGTACACCTCCAGGACTGGGGGTCTGAATCTCACCTCTCTTCCCCCGTTTTTTGTGGGTTTCCTCCTCCAGTCCAAAACCAGCAGTTAGATTAACTGGCATTGTGTGTGTGTGTGTGTGTGTGTGTGATAATTTGGTATATTACCAAATGTCCCCACAAAGTTATAAAATCCTGTTATCGTGGGGACTCTCCACATGGAGAAACTCAATTTTCTAAAAATCTGTGACTGCAATCAAAAAACCAGAAATGTTGTATTTTGTTTGGCTGCTTATGGTTAAGTTTAGGGCTGGATAGGGGTTCAGGCTGTTATCATTGGGATTACAGTTTTTCCCATAGAAAAGAATGTACAGTCCCCAAGAAAAATGTGAATATGAATGTGTGTGTGCGTGTTTGCACATGTGTGTTCCCTGCAACAGACTGGCATCCCATCCAGGGTGCCCCCCAGCCTTATGCCCTGCTGCCTAGGATAGGCTCCAGGCCCCCCCCCACGATCCTCACCAGGATAAACCATTAGAATATGGTAGGATGGATGTTAGGTATTTCTAGAGGACTTACAGTTCATGAATTGGCCATTATTCCGGTCGGCCAAGCCCCACTGACAGAGGGAATGTACAGATCCCTGTAAAGAGGCCAGTCGGACTATGGGAGGTGAAATGCCCTAAGAACAGTCAACGATGTGATACTGTTTTTGTTTTTCCATACTGTTGTGTGTCATCGGTATTTCTCTTTTTTTGTTGAAGAAATACACCTGGATTTCACTGTAATTTTTACAATGACAATAAAGGCCACCTTCTATTTTATTCTTATAAATGTTAAGCGTAACACTCACCGATTTCCCTGATGTAGCCAGCGACGTGACATAAACCCAGGGGGAAATAAGAGGATGTGTAACAACTTTGATCAGTATTCACAGCTTTCTGTCTTCTGCTGTGAAAACGTAGATCATGAGAGAGTAATGACTTACTATTGATTATTCATTATGTATGGGGAAACTGGCCAACAAATCAACACTGGTGTGTAAAATGGAAACTTTATGAATTCTTATACTATATACTACAATACTACAGTACTATACTCTAGATTTATATGTTATGTGAGTAGCATATGTCATATATAAAAAATCTTACTCTTCATAGTTTGAGACTACAATATGAATTTTATTAGTTTTATTTTAACCAGCCTTCCTACTTTGTTCCATATCACAGCATGAGTAGTTGGATGATATTCACCAACATTCCACCATGTTCCGGACAGCAAACAGCTAATAGGACGGCCCAGAGCATTTAAAACGGCAACTGGTCTGATGACGAGCTTTTGCTAAGCAGAGTTTATTTTCTTCCCCTCCGTAAACCCACTAAGTCTGATTGATAGTACAAAGCTAAACCTCCTTTGTTGTGGTTGGCGTTGGATAGACAGCTTTTTGAAGAGAACGAGAGTTGAGCATTGATCCCCCGTGCAATTTTGAAATTACGCAATACCTTAAATAACCCCTTTACTGGCAACCGAACAAAGTAAGAAAAATCTGGAACTTGTTTTTAGTGCCATGTATTTAACATATTTAACTAGCAAACGTTGATGTCACTTTGGAAACGGCAATCGGGCATATTTTAGGGCAGCCCGACCTCATGAAACACACGTAAACGATTTATGCAGTGCTTTGAAACAATTATTTACGTTCCACACATTGAAGTTTTATGTGAACTTGTAGATATGGGCAGTTTATAACATTTCGTCACCGATGTCGATGGAGAGCTGTGGCACTCGAGGGAGGTATTCCGATCTCCTTGGCTCCCGAGAGCTGCCGCACATGCTGCAGGGTGTGAGAAACTGAAGCTTTCTGCTTCTGGATCATCTCGGGGATTAATATGCTCACGCTGCAGAAGGGGGGCTGGAATAGTGCGATCTTCTGTAAGTCGACGTGCTTTACCTCAGAAACTGGTTAGTCGGCTCATTTCCCGAGAAACCCGCTGACATAAAGCAGGGACGGCCCTTTTCTGCCAGCTGTTAACGTGTAAACGTGATAAAGGCTTAGCCCGGGTTTGCCGCACTCAACGCTGATCACCAGTAAAGCCACTGCAGCCTGCACTTCAAGACATCTGGCATTAAAAAAGGCTCCATTTGGCTTTTGGTTGGAATGAGCCCCTGTTTGCAGCTTGGAAAATGCTTCTGAAAACATGCCGGAATGTTCCTTAGCGAATTCAGTAAATCTTGGTGCACTTTAATGCTGTCACACCATTTTACTTCACAGTGAAAATGAACATACCCTATTTTTGGCAGAACAGACCTGTTTTCTTTAAGTATGGAAACCTGCAGAGTATAACTGGTAAAAAAATAAAACACAAGCTACTTCAGGACGGAACTCCCCAGTACAACCAGTACTTCAGCATTAACAGTGGGTATTATTACTCAGACAAACCCGGACTGCAAGGTTCCCCCGGGCCCTCATCCCCCCCACCTGTAACGCCCTGCCCGTTGAGGAACACCACATTCAACATGGCTCCTGTATCTATTATTTCTATAGTTTTTAAGTGATTGTTCATTGGTTTTTAGTTGATAATAGTGTAAAGCAGGGGTCTCCAACTCCGGTCCTGGAGAACTACCGCCCAGTAGGTTTTCTATCCTACCCGGCTTCTGATAAGCCACATTAGTTCTCAGGTAAATACCAGGAGCAGGTGTGACTCATCAGAAGCCAAGTAGGATAGAAAACCTACTGGATAGTAACTCTCCAGGACTGGAGTTGGAGACCCCTGGTGTAAGCTGGTGGAGGGTGGCTGTCTTTGGGAGGGGTAAAGTCACATGACCCCTGTTTTGCTTTGTTTTGTGTCTGCTGCACTCCTGCACGTAGTCTTCACTGTGACAAACGTTCGGACATCGGGGAGCATGAAGCAGCCCGTTCACGTCCCCACATCGCGCTTACATTTCACTAGCTGTACTTCCTCATAACTCGGCTGTGATATCACTCTCAAATGTAATCGGATTAAGAATGAAAGAATTAAAAGTCAGTTCCCACAAGGCCCAAGCTGGGCACCAGTGGGGCTGTAATGAGATACTGATACTGGGGTTGGATTCATCTGACATTTTACTGTATGTCCAGGACCTGGCTGCACCAGGCCGACAGATTTTGTGTGCAAACAAACTCTCATATTTTAGCTTGTCCTGTGTAGTGTGGTCTAAGTGATGGATAACTCCTAAAACAAATTCAGACCACATGTATTGCCCTTTGAATATGTTTTTGTTCATTTTTATTAGACAGAAGTCTTTGAGGTAGACTTGCTATCATTACTAGTTACTGCATTAATATATGGACTCACCTCGTATCAACAGACTTGAGGCTTTTTCTAAGGCAGAATTATCAAACACTTCAATCGAACATAGTCTGCAATGTGTGTGGTTGCAAACACGACATGACAGCATCTACAAACAATGCTCTGATCTTCCAGAGTCCCCTGGGGGGGGGGGGGGGGGGGACAGACCATGCCCAGGACCCCAGGGTTTTAGGGAAACCTGTAGCTATTCGTCTGAAAGCTTGTTTTCAACAGATTGGCACAAATCCGTGTGGAACACAGCCAACTTGTTATCCAGAACCCCTCAGAATTGCTAATCAATAAGAGAACAGATGAGTTCAGGCCTGCTTCTGTTCCACAATAAACTCCTTTCTCAGACAAACTTGGGAATAGTTGAGGTTCAAAGTCATAAAAGCTTTTGGAGAGCTTTGGAGAAGAGATGAAGCCTACAAGCTCACAACATGACCAGCTGTAATTCCGTTTGATCGCACTCAAAAAGCAAATCTCTCACGCCATATAAGCACTGAGATGTTTTGTTTGGGTTTGCCAGCGTTCTCTCAAGGAGAGGACAAAATCACAGGATTGGTGAACTTTGGACTGATCTTTTGATCTGGGGGGGGGTCATTACTGCCATAAATCTCATACTTACTACTAGAAATATATTTCTATAAAGCCCAATGTTTGTGCTTCCCAGGGGCCTAATGGAGAGCGAGGGGCCCATGGGGACCCAGGGCATGACGCCTACCAGGTGAAACCCTTCAGGTAATCAATCAGCTCTAGCATCTCGGCCGTAAACTGAGAAAAAGTCATTCGAGGGCAGGAGTTCTTGGCTAACGCAGCTCAACATAAAAACATTTCATTTACAGTGAGATTATGGGAAGGTGACCAGCTTATAAATATATTACAGACTGCAGCAAATACTCACTACTCATAGGAAGGAAGAAAAATCACCTGTCACACCTAGATACTTATAGAACCTACAGTTATACTCACCTGGCTTCCACGTGTCGATCCTGAATGATCCTGAGTGATCCTGAGTGACCAGGATCAGTAATAAACTATTCAGAGTGTTTGATTGGGTTGAGCCCTTGCTGGCAAGGTGGCACCACTGGACCTAGACCTGTAAGCCACTAAAGTTGTTTTCTCTGATGACATCTCTCTTTTAGATGATTGTCCCTCTCATTGAATCTATAGCAGGGGCCTAGTAGTGATAGTGTGGTGGACCATGTTAAGTATACTGTGGGTGCACCTGGACCCCAGGGACCTACAGGAGAACTGGGAAACCCAGAGAGGGGATAGAGGCGTTTTCCACACTTTTGTGCCGTCGCACCTGACTGTTCCTTTGGCTTCCTGGGTGCCTGTTCCGGCAAATTCTGGCATGCCCTCCTGAGCATTTCCTTGATCTCGCCGTGGCGGCTCCCTGAGCAGGCCTCTCTGCCAGGACTTTTAAGTTTACTGAGCAGTGTTAACCTGTTGCTCCATGTCGTTCTCATGATTATAAGTATTTTGGTGCTGGCTTTTTAAAATTTCTTTTTTTAATTGCAGAACATAATCATTAAAAGGAGAATTAAGTAAGAACAGAGACGAAAGCTGGTCTGATACTGAAGATATATGACATTTTGCTTTGCGATCCAGCCTCAGGTTACCGGGAGGACAAGGCTGTTTATTTCAGTGTTTTAATGGATATTTCAAAAGATGTTTAACTCCCTTCGCTTCCACTGAAACACGATAAAAGGATTTTTGAAACTACTATGCTGCTGATCTGTGCCTCCACAAACAAAGATGCTTTCTGTGAATTTAAACGATTGGAATGTACACCCCATGTCTCCCCAGCATGCAACTGTGAGCTCATCTCTCAGGTGGTCACAGGAAAAACCCTAAGAAGTTTCTTCTCTGCTCATGTGCTTTTAGTCCATGTGGCTATAACTCACTGTAATGTTTTTGGTTCCAAAAACCATTTAATAAAGTAGCATACCTCAGGTTTTATGTATACAATACATATTGCACTGGCAATACGTAGCATTAAAATGTGAAAGGTTTTGGTCCATTACAAGAATTCCCTTGCGTATTGCACAATTTTATGTCCCTGTGAAGATATGCTTGAGCTACAAGCTGATTCAAACCTGCTGATTTATGAAGTCATGAGTTATCATCTATTCACATTTAGTACCAGCAAAAATGCAGCATCAGGGGGTTCCAGGTAATCAAAGCATCACCACAGAGAGAAGCCATATTTGGGTGAGATGTCTGGTTTGAAACATCCGTTGCTCATAACTATGTATCCAAATATGACTTCCTGTAAATATTTATTTTGTATTTTATTTGGATAATTAGACGATTTTTATGGACTCCAAAGTAATCCATAAAATGAATGAAGATTTGATTATGTGGCAACTATCATTTCTGGAAAGCCGAACTTTGACACAATGCTGAATGCAGCAGAGGTCATGTGACACAAACGTCATCCATGAAAATGCTTATAATGTTTTTATTACAGACAGTCTTTTGTGCTTTCCAGGGATGAACAAACAACCTGAGGGTGGGGGGGGGGGGGGCTGGCAGAGACGTGAACATCACTAGGGGGGACAGGAGTAACAGGAGTGAATTGACCACACACTTTGAATAACGTCCAGACAAAATAAAATGTAACACGTTGGCAAGAACAATCTGTCACATGTTTGTTCCGTGTCATGCCACAACCCCAGGAAGTGCTGAATGTTTTCGAAACAGCAGACCCACATACAAAGCACAAATAAACATGCAATTTGTGGCAAGTGTGTGAGTCATTTTAATAAGGGAGATAACAGTTCGTTTAAAATGGAAATTACTCTCTTTATTAATTATTTATTAATAACCACTATTGGTCTAATATAGAGGTGGCCAATCTTATCCACAAAGGACCAGTGTGTATGCAGAACCTTTAGCTCAGCTGTTCAATCCCAGCTGCGAGGACTCTTCAGCCAGTCAGTCCTCTAATTAGTAATCTAATTAGGGAGTTGCAGCAAACGGCCCCTTTTGGATAAGTTTGGCCATCCCTCGTGTTATACTATCAGTGGCACTGACAGGGAAGCCAGTAATTTACACAGCGCTCACATTTACATGCTAACAAAACACACACATTCCACAGCAAACATTACACATTAACTATTTGCATAAACACATCAATAGACATCAGTTTACCCCAAGGGTAGGAAATCCTGATCCTGGAGTGCCGGTATCCAGCAGGTTTTATGTCCTACCTATTTAGTTACTGTCTGCCTGAGATCAGCTGTGGTTCCTCAGGGACCAGGTAGGATGGAAAACCAGCTGGATCCCGGCACTCCAGGATCAGGTTTGCCTACCCCTGATTTACATTATTCGCAGACATACAATGGTGCAAAACATGCCGGTATTTCCTGCTGACCAACCCGGCAGCGTCACATTTATGTCAGCCAATCATGGGCAGTGGGTGGGATCAGAACAAAGAAAAAAGGCTGCCTAGGACGCCTTAAACAGGAGATGCGCCTGATCACCGTATTCCTAAAACGACGTTGATTCTGTCATTTGAAGTATGTGGCCACCGTACATATTAATGGGAGGGAACTGTCTGCTTTATTACAAGAAATGATTCAGAACGGTCACAGATGGCAACATCTGGTCTGTTTATCCCACTGACTCAATGCGCTCAGTATTTTATGCGCTTTACACATCTCCCTCTTGTTATGCTTTTTCAGTAGTTTTTTTCTATTAATGTTATAAATAATCCTCGGTTTAGCTGCATTGCTACATCAGTGATTTGGCTTTTACACGTTCCGCCTTCGCAGTTTTGAAATTCTCGGGGGAATCAGGTTTACACAGAAGGGTGTTCAGGTCCTGCTGGATCTCCTGCATTTCCAGAGGTACCTGGGTTCCCTCGGAGAAATGGGGATGTGGCAACTGGCAAGTATGATAATTTTACCATCCATTTACCCTGCACCCCTGAAACGTATTTCCAAAGCCAGTCTGGCACCATCTAGAACATACTTTCCATGGTCCTACACCAAGAGCGAAACCACACAGCCTTAAATCCCACAGACTCCCTTTTCCGTGAAGCTGAACGGAACGTAAGCAGCACACGTCTTCTGTCAGAGAGCTCACACTCTTAACCGACACTGTCGGCTCTCTAAACATTGAACGTTTCCTTACATTACCTAACTGCATGAGGGGCATAGTGAAGAAGTCTTTCCGTGGGGATAGGTGATGATAATCCCTTCTTTGAGATTCCTGAGGGGGACGCCCTTTACGTATATTGGCAGGTGAGATACTGAGCTTACTGTAATATGATAATTGTATAATGCTAGACTGCCAACAACTGTGACAAGAATGTGTCTCCGACCAGAGCTAGAGAAAACCGCAGGGAGGCTGGTGTTTTTCTTGGCTCCTCGGGTGCCTCTACTCTCCAGATTTCTGCATTATTTGCTAAAGAAGCAGGCTCAGTGAGAATTCAGCCATGAGTTATTCCATTCCCCCGGGCAGGCCCAGCTTGCGCTATTTTAACCAGCCTCGCCTCGGTCAAGACGTGATACTAAAAGGTTCTGCGTGGATCCGTGAATATCAGGATCCTCCTAAAGGTTTGCTTTACCCGATCTGAGAGAAACGTAGAGAGTAAACGTGGTACAGACAAAAAACAAGAATTTTGCCCAGGTGTTCGTTGTCTGATTCTCTATATAGCTTATGTTCACCTGACTCAGTTAAACAGGGTGATTTTGTACTTGGATCAGTCAGTCAGGTAGGCAGCTAGGAGCGAACAGAGGAAGAGGAAAATGTCAAAACAGTTGAAGAATTGAACTAACCAGTATAAGTTTACCAAATCCAGTTCCAGGAGGTACTTTTCATACTCCAAACAAGATCTATAACTAGAAACAGAAAGGTTAAGAAATGTATACATAAGTTATTTATCAAAGTCTTGCCCATATTGGTCACAAACACAAGAGCAATGACTCCCAGCACTGTCCCTCAGTACTACTGCTCATTTGAGGGGGCAGAATTTCATATTCACTTGACCTTTAAACACCTTTATGTGTCATGTTTGTTGTCATGGAAGCCATGGTGGCACCATTTGCATATTCACCTAAATTCCATACTGTAACACATCCTTTGATATTTAGTATTAAGATCTATCTATCTATCTATCTATCTATCTATCTATCTTGTCAGTCTGTTAAGAGTGCTGTGTTTGAAACCATACTTTTTTGAATGGTGGTTTCCTGAAGACATTGCAACCATAAATCACATCAGAAAGTCAATGTCTGTTATATAAATACGGCATGAACCATGAGAACCTTAGAGCTCATGCCTAATGTTCTAGATGAAGAATGAAACATTCACTCCCAAGATGGCTGCCTTCAGCCGATAGCCTGTCTCCCCTGGAAAGGGAGAGTTTGCAGGACCGTGCGCGACTGCAGAAGACTCGGTTAAAAAAGGAGAGCTGCTCGCGAAGATCAACAAGTCAGCATTGGTGAATAGTCTCATCCGTCATTCAGCTGAACATATTATGATAGCTATAAAATATTAATTACGGTAGATTATTTGGACTGAGCTCTAAAAAATGAAAGAAGTGATTCATTGGCCGAGAAGGCTGAGGACCAAGGGAAAAAAAACCACACCGCACTCGAACACGTCCGACACGTACTCGCTTTACGGGGGCCGAAGCTAAACAGGACACTCCACTTTGCACTGTTTTCGGGGCCATGTATAGCTAATCAAACCAAAATTGCAGTCACCTGACTCTCCTTTTGGACCTGGCCCTGCCCTCAGACTTGTCTCAGAACCATTTATCTTAGAGATGTATAAAATAATACCAAGACAATAATATCACAGGTTTCCATTTAGTCCCTTTGCCTGTCATTTTGAGACTCTAATCACAAGACCACAAGAGCTCCTTTAATGACAGATGATTTATTTCTTTAAAAGGGAGTCTATTTCTTTAATCCCCTTATTGAAACGACCCTAGACAGTGCGTTTTAGGTGGGCCAGTCTTTTATTTGGATAACACTAAAAATAGGTGAGGCCTTTGTGAAACTGTCTGATGGTGCACATTTTTGATAAATTTCCATTCAGAGTAGAATTACAGGGGTAGAATTCAGCCTCCTTACATAATGAAGCAGCTTAGTGACCAGACTGAGTTTTCTTATGTAACGTTCAGATTCATTTCAGACAGTTACATTTTCTTATGTGTTGTCCGTTTGTTTTTGGAGACTATTGTCAAATTCAAAACCTTCTGAGGTTTGTTCATTATTAATGAATCATGATGCATCTTTTATCTCAAGTAGTGACTATATTTGTTCATAATTTGTATTTCAGTGGTAAATGAGTTATTACTAAGTATCTGTACCCCATCTAGTAAAGTGTTACCCTGGGTCTTAGTGGGCATTTGGGCCTCCTTTGCAGGCCTGGTACTGAAGGGCCTGCTGATAATCAGTTGAGTAAAACAAGAGCCATCATGTGTCCAGTTTCTGCTAAACTCCTGCAGTGGTTTGCACCAGCTAAGTATAAGTTCGATCTTAGCCTACAATGGACGTAAACTGCCCCTATGTTCAAGATTACGCACTATTAGAGAAATAAATGGTTACGACACGCAAATAGTTTCAACATAGCACTAACGTAAATGTTACACTATTTTAACATTTAGTGTAAGCTCCATCATATGAAAAAAAAATGATTAAAAGTTGTGAAAATGGCCTTTTTTGCATTTCTAACATGTAATATTATAACATTATCAGAGAATGTCAATAATTTGTTACATTCTCCGCATGTTACCGTGCCATTTCCCCCTGAATAACACTGTCCCCAGTAGTTCAGATCAGGCACACTGGGTAACCTGTGTGTAATATACCACAATAAAATGGCGAGCATGAATGGATTAGCACAAGGATAATTAAATAATAAAGGATAAGTAAATTTATTTAAATTGCTGGTAATAAATGTTGCCTGGGAAAACATGTGACGATCAATTTGCTATTGTTAATTTCTAATTCAATCTTAATTATAGCAACTTACTCTTTACATTTATCGACTGCTGCTGAAACAATGTCTTTGTATCGTGATACATGGTTTCCAAAGCTAACACACAGATACAGAAATCACAAGACACCAAATTGGTGATACAAGTCTGTTTACATGGAAATGAGTAGCTGAATTACTTTTTTCAGCCATCAATAATACCCTTGTGCATAGATATGATGGGGGCACATTATTACCTTAAGCCTAAAATATAGGGTCCCACCTGCTAAAACAGACACACGTCAACTCTGGACCCCAATCCTGATAATATTACTTCATACACATCTAATTTTGTACCTGAATGACTTTCTGCCATCTTTCATATTCCTTTGTCCAAATATAAGAGGGAAACATTATTTCCTGACATCCAGGTTATTTAATGTCCCCTGCTAAAACAGACATGCAGCAACTCTGGACTCTAATACTGATGATATAAGTTTATGGCCATTTAATTATGTATCTGAATGGCTTTCAGCCATCTCATATGCTTCAATGCCCAAATATGAGTATTATCAGTATCTGGATCCAGAGTTTCTGCATGTTTGCTTTAGCAGGGGCAACCAAATATCCTGGATTTCAGGAAATAAAGCTTCCCTCTCATATTTGGGCAGAAAGTCAGGTCCATGGCTACATGTGGCTAAATTAGCATTATTGGCATTGAGGTCCAGAGTTGCGGTGTGTCTGTTTTAGCAGGTTGAACCATATATTCTAGACTTATGCTAATAATGTTCCCCCTTCATATCCATGCACAAACGTATGATTATAATGGCTGAAAAAGTCAGTCAGACACCTATTTGCATGTATACAGATTTGTATCCCCAGTTTGGTGCCCTGCAGTTTCTGTATCTGTGTGTTAGCATAAGAAATTATATGCATCACACTGTTTTAATAGAACTAGATTATGTTTCAGTGGGTACAAAGACATCACTGTCAACAGTTGCCTACAATTAAGTTAGAATTAGAATAGTTAGAAGTTAGAATAAGCAAAATATCTGTCATGACCTGCTCGTATGATCCACGTGTGTGCCACGCCCCCCTCATTACCTCGTGTTAATCCCTGATCGTGAACACCTGTTTCCTGTTTCTTTTGCCTTGTCTTGAGTATTTAGTCCGCGTCTGAGTTAGTTTCCCTATAGGTCTGTCATTAACGTTTGTCCTGTGCTGCCGTCTTTGCCCATTAAACCCCGTATTTTTGGATCCCCGTTTGCGAGTTTTGCTTGTTCGCTCCCCGCGCCTGCAGCGCGTCACAACAATATCGATCGTCACTCATACGATACATGAAGTCCTACAAACAATATTACCATTTTCTGCATTTTACCAGCAATCACCTTTTACCAGCGATTTAAATGGTTTCAGTTACCTTTAAATAATAAACAAATATCGGAAAGACAGACGACATTCTTGCATGAATGGTTTGTGTACCTCAGCATATTAAAGACATTAAGAAAGACATTAAAACAACAGCGAAACCCTCAAACTACAGAGTAGCGGTGATGTCATGATTTCAAATCAGTGCAATGATGGGGGAACATGGGGGACCTGAATTCTCCGTAATCGGCATTCCCATTCTCTCTGACACAGGAAGTCACAGGCCCTCCCAATGGGGGGAATGCCGGTCCAGGCAGATGGCTTGTATATAGGGAGGTTATCGGACTCATTCACAAGAATCTCGGCGACTTGCATTTCCATATCACAGATAAGTGACTGAGGTCAGTCTGTGCATAAAGTGCTAGCATTTTGTGTAGCTGTGAAGTTTCCATCTTTTATTACAGTGTTGACATTGTATCTAAACATTTTAACTCATGGTTTAAACAATACTGCAGGTACTTTTTATGTTGGTGGAGCCGACTCGTTCATTGATATAATTATTTGCTTTTGAGACATAAGTTAAATGTTTTGCGTGAGGTGTGGCTTTTTACATCTAAACCGTAATGTTGTGCTGTATACATTGATTGAGAAACGCTCTTATAGATCTGAGAATGTTAAATATGTCGTCAAAGCAATCGAGAAAAACTATAAGAAGATAGTTGATCAGTCACCGGAGAATGAGATCAGAGCGAAATAGTTTCTACAAAGTCATAGCCTTCGAATTCCCCTTAAATCCTTTCCTCTTCGTACGTCTTTGTTTTTCAGATACTTCTATCTGAAGCATCTTGCAGAAATCACTTCACACATTTACACAGCGGGAGATTTTATGAAGGCAATTCAGATTTATACAATGCTGAAGGATTAAACAGCAGGAGCCTTCCCAGGCATGAACCCTGGCCCGTGAGCCCTGAAACAGCTTTCCCGTTTACTCACTCCTACACGCCATAGATGCAAGATGTTTCGTAACATTGTACCTCTCCGTTTTAATAGGACCGTACTACCATTCCTGAGAAAATCGGCTGCGGTTTCCGAAATGGATTACCATGAAGCTGGATGTGACACGAAAACAAATTCTTCCGAAAAATGCCAGCGATTGTTCTGGTACTTTCATTTAGATGGTTATGGGTTAGGCTGGAACGTACATTTTGCAGTTATCTGTGTACATTGAATAAAAATATGACTATTTTTCTTTTAAGAGTGGGCCTTGCCATAATATACGCTGCTCTGAAAAGAATTAGGTCACATATTAATCATGTTCAGTGCTGTTGGCCCAAATACAAGTGGTAACTGCAATAAAATGAGAATGAACAAAACCCTCTGTTGCAATTTGCAAAAGAGCCATTTGGTCACAGAGCTCGGTTAAAGGAAAAGTTCATTCACTATGAAACACGGATGGCCAGTCACACAAATCCAAACAAACGTGTCCAGCAGGGAAATGGTACATTCCGGCCACATCTGTCTTAGCAGGAAATGCTCGTCGCGGTGTTAGCATTCTGCTGTGTCGAGGGCGGCGTTTTCTCCCTGCTTTGTAAACAGTTTGAGATTCCAGGCGATGTCTTCTCCTGCTGTGGAACATGTGCACAGCGTGTTGCTTTGGGCTTAAATGAAACCCAGCTGCACAATGGACAGGGGGTTTCGGTAACCTGGGAGAATTCCAGTGCTGGCCTGTAGGGGGAGATGTTTCACCTCTACAAAATTCAGCAAAGCATCCAGCGCAGACCTCTGTTGGGCCGCATTTGAGTCTACTTATCGATCTGAGCACCACAGGGATTCTGGCATGGTTTCATTCTTGCTCCTGCCTCAACCAGAAGTGGCATGGTTTTGAAACAGCTGCCTTTAAGAAAAGTCACCCCCCCACCCCGCCGGGGAACGTGGTACAACCCACAGCACATCCTGTGACAGTCAGCTTATAGCATACCCTGTTTGATGTGTGTGAATTACTTTAATACCTTTATTCTTATTACAGGGACCTCCAGGGGCTCCGGATCCCTTGGTAAGTCCGGTTGGTACATGAAGCGCACTTCCTGAGTTACGCCAGGGGTGGCAGCAATGCGACACGTCCTGGAACTGGAAGCACGTGCATCTCTGAGAGGCGGCAGCTGCTGCTGAGCGGTTTGGACCCAGCTGGTCCCGCTGTCAGGAATGCGGGGCCACAGGATTCAACTGGGGGGAAAAAAAAAAAAAAAAAAAAAAAAACGAAAGAACAGACAAGCGAACCGGGGAGCCTGGTGTGTTTTCCGAAATTCTCTGGAGGGAGGGAGCGTGTGTGATGGATTTTCCTCCTGACTGACTCAGGCACCAGTGGACCGGGTCCTTGAAGGCCTTTGCCCCACACATTCCTGGTTAAACCAGCCAGGCAAATTCTGATTAGTGTGGGCAGAAGGGACATTTACTGGAGCTGTTTACTACTTGATGACTCCAAAGTGATGAGGAGCTCTAAGCAAGTGCTGCAACGTCATCATGGACCAGTCGCCCTGCATTGGGGTCCTCTTTCACCAGTGGCGGTTCTCAAACATTTCAACTAGGGTGGGTCAGACTGGGGCCAGTTGTTCAGTCAGGGGGACCAGATGTATTTGACCTTACTGTCCACATATTAATGTCACTAGATTGTCAGCATTAAGAAGCAAAAAGGAATTTTGAAAACCACAATGCGATAAGGGTCTGTCAAGAAAATGTGCTTACGTTTGTGTTTCACCTGTTCCCAGCACAACGAAATTTTAGCCCACATATATCAACGTAAATGTAAATGATAATAATAATAATAATAATAATATATCTATTTCAAACCCAAGTAGAATACACATTTAGAGGGGTCATGTCCCCCCAGAACCACCCCATCTTTCATACCTTGCTCAGTATAACTCTCAGATTTATGATTCCAAACAGCTGCTGCCACCAATCAAGGACTCTCGTTCAAACTCGGGCGGACCCCCCGCTGCCCAGCCCGTGAGCGTTAGCCCGGCTAACCTCCTGGAAGTGGGTCCGGTGTACGGTGACGTCGCCCAGCCCCCAGCAGGCTATAAAAGCAAACAATGCTGCACAGATATGAGCTCAAACTTTCCAGTTGGTTGCTTTTAATGGGCCTGTTCATGATGTCATTCTTCTCCTTAATGTTGGAGCGGAATAAACAGGCACACCCCCGCTAACACTTCTTGGGGACCCCCAAGAGCAAACATTGGTACTTATAAGAAATGGGTAGAGCACCAATTTCCAGCACCATGAAAATATTAGCAAATGCACAATGCCAGTTTGGCTCGCCATAAGTGTTTACGTTACACCAAGTCAGCTATGAACGACAAGCATGCCTAGATAGCAATGTAGCAACACTTGAAATGAGGCTTTTATGTTGTCCTGGAGCAAGTAGCAGCTAAAACGACAGTCCTGCAAGGTCTAAAAAAATGAAATCCAAATCACTACCATAATGTTGGGTTAAGATGGGTCAGTCTAGTCACATGTGTGATCACAGGGGGCTGGAGGTGAAAATGCTGGACTACAAGGGGCACATAGGGGCAGGGGATGGATAGATGGATGGATGGATGGACAGACAGACAGATATTTTTTAGTTATTTTTTTTTTTTTAGTTATGTTGTGATACTGTACCCGAAACAGTGTTAGTCTTAGTATTAATTTGTAATCATTTTAAAAGCTTTCTTTCATTGTATCTTTTCACAATGTGACTACTGGTTATGTGCCCATTGTGATGTCACAACATACATTGCACCCCCAATGTCCCATATGCAGTACGAGTAGCTAACATCCCCTGAGCCCTGGACAAAGGCTACAGTATCCATGGAGTCCTGTGTCCTCCACAGTAAATCTGGGCTATCCCCTGCATGTCATAATGATAGCCTACCTACTACACATCTTTTAAGGCGTATAACGTACGTATCCTTATGTTTCTAGGGGATGAGTGGAAGAAACATTTTGTCAGGAACTCGGGGGTTTCTATCACGGACTCAGGGCATGTTTCAGGCAGTAAAGGAGGGTGACGATCCACTGCACAGAATCTAACACTAGGGAAATAACAAAGACCGGTAGAACACAACCAAGGGCACAAAACAAAGACCAAAACAGAATGCAAACTACAAAACTCAGGAACTAGAAAAACTAATACACATGAAACACTAGGGAACAAATATACTAAATACAAAAACAGAGGTGGCTGGACATGACTGACACAACTGACAGGTTAGTAGCCACATGTTCAGCCCTTAGCACCACGCAGCAATCAAGGGAGCTAAGGAAATACATGAAGGACTTGAAGGACACAGGGAGGACAAGATGGGTAGCGACACCTGCTGGCCAAAAGGGGAAGAAACACGAGGTTGGGGCAGACAGGTGCTGACCCTGACACATTTGTAATAAGTTGTATGTACTGATTACAGCACAATTACACCATGTCATAAAAGTACCTCCCAGCTAGAAATTATACGTTCTGAGAACGTCCCCACTGATGTAAAGGACGTCGCCGTGTGACCTTCCCAGGACATTCCTGGGACATCACAATGTGGGGCTCTTTAGATGTTTTATAGATGACCTTTAGGGGAGCAACCTAGAATATGTTGTTCTATAGCCCTTGCACCACCTTTTCAGAACTAGGGCTGCAGGATAGGCTATCAGATCTCCATACGTGATAGGCCTATTGAAATCCATCAGTCATATATTCCCATATTCATTGCAACAATAATTTGTTTTTAAATTATACATCATACACCAGGATTCTCCCTGCACATATACCATGACTGAGCAATTTTCAGCCTTCTTAACTATTGAGAATTTTGGGTATGAAATGCTGGTTCACAGATTTATGTTAAATAGGCTGTGAGAAATTGTGTTTTCCTCAGCTGTTATTAATAAACTAAAAGTGTTTTGGGGCAACCTTGGTAAACATGCCGCACTTTTGGGATTTTAAAAAAAACTTTTGAGCTTTTGAGCTCTGGAATTTATATTATTATAATCAGTAAAGTTACTTTTTAAAATCCTGAGTGTATGCATGTACTTTGGGATAAACCCATATATTTTTTGCTTAATGGGTTCTGCTGACAGGAGATGACTGGAAATGAGTTTGGATTTCATCAAAAACATATGTCATGTTACACACTACAAAAGAATACCCTTCGTTGTGTGAATATTTAAATTTGGGACAAAATGTGTATTTGCAACCATTATATCTCATGTCAGCCACCTTTTGGTTTGAATTATCATACATCGGCCTATATAAATGTCTTTAAAGTTACGACATATATAAATGTCTTTGTTTTACCACAAATTTAATGCTGTCACACAGCTTCACTAATGAAGGATCAGTAACTGGATAAACACATTACAAAGATATGTTAGAAGGAACATACAGACATGTATAGACATATCTTTATACTTAATTTTGCCAGTACAGGCACCCTAGAATATCTTTAAATGTCTCCTAGTTAACATATTTGATCTGTTTCCTCATATTCCTCATAAAATGCACTCATGTAGGGTGGTGCAGCAGCATTTTCTCACAAGTTCCCTGACGCAATTTCGGACTGAGCACTGGAAAAACCTCCTCTTCGACTTTTCCCTGACCTTAATCCGGGAAGTAATCATTCACGTCGTCTGTGGATCCAGACGATCTTTTGCCATGGAAATTATGTGAAACTCCGAGTTCTGACCTTGTACTAAAATCGTTTACACGCCTCAGACATGTAGTGACCGCGTAATGTCCGATTTATTAAGTAGCGACGAATTGCATTGTTAATTTACATAGTTGTGCACCGGGATAAAATAGGAATCAGAGAGGAGGAGGCTGGTACAGAGCGGGGGGCGGGGGTCCCAAATAAGCCGCCCTGTACACTACTTTATTAATTATCATATCTATTTATGATCGTAATCCCTGAACCCGCTGGTGGACACTGGTGGTGAGGGATGCCGTCAAGCTGAAGTAGGAGTCCTGTTGGGTCCTTTTGGCCTGTGGGACTCTGGAGGCAACTGATGAGTACCGGTGAGCCAAGCGGAACGTGGGCAAAAACTCGGGTGTGGGAGGAGTTTGGCAAGGCCATGGAGAACGACTTACGGACGGCTTCGAGGAGATTCGGGTCCACCTTCCGGCGGCTCAGCGTGGGAAAGTGGTGCACCATCAACACTGTTTATGGTGGGGAATACTTCGAAAGACCTCCTCAATCCCACTTACATGCCTTCCAATGAGGATGGGGACTTGGGGTGGACTCCACTATCTCTGGGGCGGAGGTCGCTGAGGTGGTTAAAAAGCTCCTCGGTGGCCGGGCCCCGGGGGTGGATGAGATCCGCCCGGAGTT
>JAODLC010000047.1:15526397-15559927 GCA_026781145.1 Hippopotamyrus pictus
ATATAAAGAATGCGTCCACGCATTTTTGTTGCTTTACAGTTATGATATAATTTATCTGGGCGCATTTATTAGACCTGCATTTTCTGTATGTTGTGTTTTACTGAATAAATGACATTTTATTTGGTTTCTGCGCGGTAGATTTGAATTTTTGACTTTTAGTTTATTGTTATTGAAAAAAGCGGCTGTTGACATAACACGTGTCTCTGTTCAGTAATGACAGTTAGGCTATTAAATGATACGGTCATCCTTCATAATTGGCTCACGACCCGATGATTTGGACATAAAGCATGGCGTCACTGATAAAGATGTCTTCTGAGTATAGGAATGCAAGGACAGCCCCGCACCCCCTATTTGCATACATATAAACCTGATAAATATAAAACTTGATAAATCGCGTACGGAGAGTGTGAGATGTGTTGTCCGCCTTAGGTGAAACTTTGAAATGATTTCCAAGAGAGACGCTGGGAATAAAAAGGAGTTTACGACTTCTATTTTTGGCTCGTTATCCACTTAATTCCATTGTACTAAGCAATTCCAGATGCGCTGTAGACTCTAGACGTAACAATATTGCCATATTAGGTATGGCAGTAGCTTACGTTATTAACATATTTCCACTTTAGTGAGCCAACCGCAAAGCATTCCTGGAGGCTTAAAGGGCTGTTAAATATGTTCCACACACAGGAAATTCCTCAGCTTTTCTTGGGGTAACTTTTTTTCACGCAATCTGTCCATCACCGTCCGGAAAAAAACACTCACAGACACACACACGAACACAGTGGTGATACAGTTTTTTTCCCACATAAGATGTTGCTTTGGAAGAAAATTTGCAAAAGTAGTTTAGTCTAGTTTTCAACCGACTTCATATAAGTGACATTCTTGCGTAATTTTTTAAGATTAAAAGGTTCAAGCAGGAGATCAGTTAGGCAACTGATTCAGCAAGAGGATAGGCAGCAGTAGGCTAAACAGCCGAGTTTGTATACTAAGGCAGCCGCTGTATACTTTTTAACTCGTAAGGTTAAAACAGTCTTTTGGTGTTATTTTTATATATATTTACGCACATAAGTTTCAGTATTTGTTTATTTCGATGAGAAATATAGCAGATTAGAAATGGACTTATTTTTTCCACACAAAAACACTACACTATACGGAACACTGGCTCACTATAAGTACTCAAGAAGATAGCAACGACTGAACAATAAAGGTAAGTTATGTTTAAGATGGTTGTTTTCATGAAGCGAGTATGTTACTGCATTTATCTATAAGCGGATACTTAGCCATAAGGAAACGTAATCGCCGCTTCCTGCGCAGACTGACATCTAAAATGTAACCTAAATATAGACCAATTTACACTTGACTTGCTGATGTGTCTATGCGCGACCAGGCGTACTTCATATTAAACTTTTTATCAATGTGAATGCCCGAATTATGCTTCCTTATCAAGACACTAGATGGTGGTGTGCAATGACTAACTAAGCTTTTATTGTGATCTAGAGGACCGGCTTAGATTTTGCGTCTTTTTTCCCCCTAACTAACCAATTTGACTTACAGGGAAATAGGTCGGTCAAAACGTTACCAGACATTAAGTTTCCGTGTAATTTTAATAAGGTTTAAAATATTTCTAATAATAATTCAGTAACACCATGTCTACCCAGAAACTAGATATAAGAATTCCTATTTGTTGGCAGCTGTTTAGATTGATAAGTATTAGCCTATAAGATAATTCTTTACGTCTTCGTTCAATAATCTCTTTCTGTAACACGCTGTTTAGACACATGACTTAAGGTATTGGTATTGTTCCACGAGGACCACTGATCATAGTTAGGCGAACTGGTGAAATAGCAATACTGTGCTGAGGTATGTCGCATTTTTTCATTGTTCAATAGACAGCTAGTACAGCTTAATGCCGTCTTTTCTTGTCATAATAATACCCCTGTATAACATCGGAATAAAGTTTCTGCTTCGCTTTCGGGTAACTGGATATTTGAATTAGTTGCCTCCGCTGTGTTTGGCCAGTAGTCCTGTCATACTTCTGGGTGTACCCTTGAATCAGTCTCGCCTTTCCAGTAGCCTAACCAGGCGTATAAAGTGTCTCGTTTAGTGTTGAGCGATGACAATGGACACTGTGCCTGTTGTCTGCATTGTACATTCTACCTATAAGAACTGTGACTATGAAAGGGATTAGGCTGAGAAAGCACAGAGTTAGATCACTGGTGTCAGTCCTGTGCCCTCTTGTGTTTCCGGAAAGGGATTTCTATGACTAACGCATGTGCATTCCTTGTGGATAAACGATTTGGCCGTTAGTAAGTTATTCGAGAATGGTATTTAACAAAAATCACTCATTCAGAGATTGTGCTTTGATACGGAAATGTATCAGGACACAGACAACGATGTAGACCGTTTTTAAATGGAGACATAACTCTGTGAATAATAAAACAGAATTAAACCCGTCTGGAAAATAGTTCCTGACAGTGCCTAGGAAGTTGGTGGTCTCTAGTGGCCCTGGTGTTTATGCTATGACACGGACACAATGTTTGCATTCTTTTCCACGCCAGGGAAACTGGAAGTTTTGCTTGGAAAGTCAGTAACAGGTGTCAAGGGCTGAACTCTGCCTGTGCGGCATTCTGAATAATATTTTCCCCCGTCTCCCATCAGCCAGGAGAATACTGTATTTTTGTTACCCCACTGAAATATTTCAGAAATGTCGGCAGAGGGAAAACTGTGTAAAAATATTTACAGAGGACTAGTTCGGCCGGAGGAGGCGGGGGGAGCAGTGGAAAATGGGGATCTTGGAACGTTTAGAACAGTCAGAATAATTGAGTGGATCTGGAACAAGAAAAGATAGCAGTCTGGAGCCATGGAAGCGACTGCTTAGATGTGTGGCCAAGACATTCCATGCCGTCCTGAGTGAGTCTTCCCTGCCGGGCACCATGGAAAATTCTTCTGCCCTAAGCTTTGGCATAAATCACCTGAAGGAGGCGTGTTTAATCATATAAATCCATATAACAAAGACAGGCTTATTCTTTAATGCAGATAGAGTATTTTAGAATTGGCGTCTTTAGTATTACCGAATTTAAATCCAAGCCATCTTATGAGTTATGAATTTGTGACAAATATGATTTTGTCGGAAGGCTGGAATGATTTAAGAAAAAAATCTTCAAAACTCCCCAACTGAGATAACATGGGATTTCCCTGGAGGACATTGCAGATTTTTCTCAGTCTCCCCGAAGCTATACAGGAATAAAGGTGCTTAGTGACATTAGGAATGCTTAGTACCCTTACAAATATTTGGCTTTATAACTGCAATGTTCAATTTGGCAATTCTACTGCCATAATATTGACATGACAGTATTAAATGAAATACACGAGGTAATAGACAAGGGGGAGGGGCATGTTGAAAATTGATGTCACCAGGCAGAAAGAGGTCATGGAACGTTTCGGCTCATCCTTCTGTGGGAACGTTGCACTGTTCTCCCCAAAGGAAACCCGGCAGTTTAACCTGGGAAGCTGTATCCCAGGTGCTGTTCCATACCATCATTGTTTCCGTGTTAGACAAAAACAACGACCTGGGGCTATGTTCATTGTTCCAATTGGGAGTTCATTGTTCCAATAAGAATGGAAAGTGCTATATGAGTTATGCGTCCTGATTGGTTTTTGGCTCTGGCATGGCCTTTGGCTATACCATGCAAAGGCTAATTGGCTACCTAGTCAACTTATTTTTTCTGAATATGGCCTGCAACTAGTTCTGCAAGCAATGATTATGGTTTTAAAAATAAGTATGAATCAGTTAAAATTATTGTTAAAAAGAATTCGAGTAGTTGGCATATCGGTTGGGAATCCAGACTTGTGGCAGGAAATGAAGCAGGAGGTATGAAATTACTAATGTTATTTGAAACATCTCCGTAAGCACTTCAGAAAAAACCCTGAATGTTTACTAATAGTTTTTGCCAGATACAGATTTGTTACAGCAACTATCATGTAATACATATTCAGGTTAGTATTAAATATAAATTAAACAGCGTTTTCTAAAGTATTGTTTACTCTGTAGCTGCCCCCATCAAGAAATCACCTTTAAAGAGCGTTCCCCACAGACCATTCTTATAGGTCAGGAATTTTAATGCGTCTCCAGAGGTTTGGATAGAGATAATATCACTTTATCCGCACACATCACAAAAGATAACGCCCCCGGTAGAGATTTCTCGCGTTATGCACCCCTTTTCTGACATTGTCCTTATGGAGGACAGTTATTTGCTGTCGTTTCAACTGTCTGTTAACCGAAGAGGATATGTCAGTCTTCATCAGCCACTGGGGGTCGTCCGCCTTTCCCGCTGTAGGTGTGCAACTGAAGCCGCGTCGCTGGAGTCAATTCGGACATTGTCGATTCGGTAAAGACAAGCATGATATGAGCCCAAATCGCAATATTTAGCAATTAGAGGAGCTGATGTGCGCGCACACGTGACTGCCTCTTGCGCGCGTCACTCCGGACCCATCTCCATCTCCTGCCAGCCCGCTTGCCCGAAGTGCATCAGCGATGCAGCGCTGCAAAAACTGAGCAAAACAACCAAATCTACACCAAAGTGAGACACCTGAGCAGCCGAGTATTTGACGGATTCGAGATCTGGTGGGACCAAATCGTGGTTATAAAAAAAAGAATCAAAGCCGACAGATCATGGCTGGTTTGATGGCAGATTTCGGCAACTTCACTCACGCCGTGGTGCGAGCGATCCCTGACTCCTTCGCCAAAGAGGACCCGAGGAGGAAAAAGACAGCCGAGGTGGACCTGGCCAAAGCTCAGCGCGAACACGAGCTCTACATCGAGGTTCTGAGACACCAGCTCGGCTTGCGGGTACTCGAATTGCCCGCCGATGAGAGTCTCCCGGATTGCGCCTTCGTGGAGGATGCTGCCGTGGTATGCGGCGACACAGCGCTGATTACGAGACCGGGGTCTGACATCCGACGGAAAGAGGTATCCCGCAATCTGGAGGCGATCTCAGCCTCGGGGGCATCCTGGAAAGTAGGACTCGGCTTCACCGTCAGCCGGTCGCGCACAGCATTCGATTTAAAAGCGAGATCGTGGCCACTGATGGGTTAAACAATGATGCTTCACTGCTAATTTTAATTGGATTTTCCCCACTGTGTGTCGCTTTGAAGCCGGAAGCCTCTATTATTACAATGTATCATTGTTACACGCTCTAGAGATCGGATAAATCAGTATCTACTGGTCTAATCATTCAATTAAGAAAAAAAAAAATGTATTGCACACGAATTGAGTATCTTTGAGAAACATAGTACTGGTGTTGAAGATTGCAGTATTTGGACTGAATCAGGACGGAATCAAGCGATAACTGAGCTAAATAATGGCGTAAGGAAATAGTGATCGATCGTTAACCCCGAAGCAGGCTAACACACAATCAATTTATAGGAATAAGTGCGTTTTATTTCTTACTACACATGTCCCCTGACTCCTGTCTCTTGGTATTCTAAATGTGTGTGTTAGTCAGTGCCCTATAGCACTGTTGTACTTTCCTGTGGATTCATTATCTTTCCTAAGTTGTACTGCGAGTCTCTCAGTTTAGTCAGTGAGACGTCTCATATAATATAGCCTGATATATGTTTGTAGGGCTATTTGTAACGTCTTACCGATTTTGGAAAATGATATCTTTACAGGTGCCACATACTGGGATTAGGTAAACGTGTTTGTCGCTTTTCTTTACGTGTGCCCACATGACAAGGATGCCCAAGATGATGGACCAAGGGAAATACCCTCAGTTGAGCTCGGAATTAAATGCCCCACGGTCTTCAGAGTCACCTGGTCACGATTAGGGTGTCCTCTGACAGGGGCCTTGGCCCTCTTGGTGTAATTTTAAGTCAGATAATATTTCATTTAGCTCTATATAACATTTAACTCTCATAGCTTGGCTTGGGATTTCTTTTATTATCTTCCTGAAACCTTAAAGGGGGAGTTAATACAGGTGGTGTGGTTCCTGGGTGGGGGGGGGGGGTGTTGCTAATTCAGGTGATGAATTCATTCACTTCACTTGTGCCAGATTAACCAGCCAGATGAGACATATTCCTGTATTCTGGCCGTCCATCAGCCCACCTCTCTATCCATCCACCTACTCATCCATCCAACCATTATTCATCCACCCATCTTCTATCATTCATCCCAGTCAGGTTCATGGTGGTGGCGGGGGGTTCTTGGGGCCTAGAGCCTATCCCACACAGCACAGAACACAAGGCTGGGCTGCTTCCTGGTCAGGACCCCAGTCTCCTGTCCCACACCCGCTGTAGCCCCATCCCAAGTGAGGGGGCCTGTTCCCTTTTCCCATGTATTCACTTTCTGCATTCTTGTCTTTCCTTTCCCTAATTCGCTTCCCCCCTCCTGTCCTGCCCAGAATCAGCTTCACTCCTGCCAGGTACACGTGTCACAGAAGCTGAGCTTTGCAGAGCTGCTGAACCGGTCAGGAGTCGACGCCTCAGTTGATTCCCTGGTACAGATTGGCTCTATGTGCATTTTTTAATCTCCCGATGAATGTTCTTGGGCACTTATACACGGTGACAGATATAAACTGGGCACCCTGGGGGGCCATGTGTATCATTTTCACATGCCACCACGGCTGCCCCCCACTGGTAATTCGAACCCAGAACTCCAGAGAAACATTTAATCCAGTTTTGCTGCCCCTAGATACTTCAGCCAGCAGAAGAATGCAGCCGCCGAACCTTCAAAATAAAGGGAACAAATAATAATAATAAAATAATAATAATAATAATAATAATAAAATAATAATAATAATAATAATAATAATAATAAATAAATAATAATAATAATAATAATAATAATAATAATAAAGATGCAATAAAAATGATCTGCCTATTTTAGTTGTAAGATGTATTTTGATAGGTCTTAATGTGGGATGGGAGGGCAGAGGGAGAATACAGAAGTACTGGTGTTTTTAATCCACCCATCCATCCATCCATAGGATCACAGATGGTACTTTTCAGTCTCATTCTTGTTCTGCAATGTGTGCCTGAACTTCCACTCTTCCACAAACATGTCAGTTCCTGCTGTTGCCTGAAATCAGAGGTGAATGCCCCCCGCCCCCTTTGCTGGCAGCTGAAACCCTAAAAGATTTATTACTCTGTTTTCATCCTATGACACCCCCCCCCCTTCATTGCTGGCAAGGGTAAGAGCCTGTTAGAGTGCAGTCTGTTCAAAAACACAATTAATTTATTAATTAATTAACAGTTAGGGTGATATAAAAAGAAACTGAGCACTTCAGTCTCTCCAAAGGCAAACTGTTAGACCCTTAGTTAATCAGATGCAGAACTTCTGATTGAACGCTCCCCAGCAATAGCAGTTATAGAATATTCCCAGAAAATATATCCAGACAAACCTCAAACATATGTATCCATCAAGCTAAATAATAATAATAACAGAAGCCTTGTTCTTGCTTGTATTGCTGAAAGCGTAGGTGCTTCTCCAGATCAGTAATTACGCCAAATCTGCGTATCATGCAGGCACACGGCTCCAGGTCTTGGCCTTGTAGGCCGCCGACTCGGCAAACCCACACGCCCTGGTTCCCACCACTCCTGCGAGCTCAGCCACCGACTTCTGACTTTAAGTAAATCACATGTGCCCTAATTATTAAAAACACCGGAAGATTATATAATTTGTTAACTGAACAGGTGATTAATTCAGATTTTGACTCATGGACGACACACTGCTGTTCACTGTCGTGTTGTGACGTCACTGGTTAGTTTACCATGGGTTAGGAGTTAGTAGCAGGTGCCAGGTGACGCGGAGTGGCAGAGCGCTTGTCGGGTGTCCTCAGCGCCACCTCCTGGCTAGACCTGCTCCCGATTGCGATCAGTTTCTGAGCTTTGCACCGGGACCCCACTGAGGATGGTTCCTGAAGACGTCCTTTCGTCTGAAGGACCTTTTGTGTTTGTCATAAACAAAGAAGGTTGATGCCCTGTCAGTGTGGCAGAGCGACCTCCAGCATTCGCAGTCATTCATTTAGCGGAAGCTTCAGTCCAAAGCGACGTACAGGCGAGGGAAGCTGGAAGCTGGAGTGCAGCTTCAGCCAGCACCCCTGCAGTGGCTGAGTTTAGGGGTCTTGCAGGGGCAAAGATCCCAAAACCACTGAACTATTCACTGCCCAAACACTGAGACGCTACTTTAAATCCACACTGGATTCAGCAGTTGCAGCTATTCTCCAAAGAACCCTTTAGAAAACAGATTGAATGCATTTAGATAAGTGCTTGAAAGCTATTACAGTGCTTTTTGCCAATGTTTATCTGAGATTTTCTGTCCTTCTTCAAGGTTATTAAAGTCTGCATATTCTTAAATGTTCTTGAAGACGGTATTTTTAGGCTTAAGTTGCATTAACCGCTTATTTACTTTTATATAAAGAGCATGAAACATACTTTTCAAGACAACTTTGGTGCGATTTCAGTAAACATTTAATCTATTAACAGCTAATGTTGTACGAGTAACAACTATAGCTAGTATATGAAGGATTCAAAGTTTATTCATGGGAAGCAGGTGGCAAAAGTGGAAAAGACAAATGGGAAATGTGTAATACAGAATGTATCCGAGTCTTTTAATAGCTACTTCTCGAAGGTCATGTAGTCGGCTGGTGCTAAGCGACGCTAATTTGTGCTGTGAATAATGGTGTCATTCCTACAGACGCACAAGACCTTCTCAGCTGTATTTAGGGCTCTTGCTCCAGTAGTGAAGCTCCAGTGACTTATATAAGGCTGTACCTTATAGGCTGCAAGGCTGCACCATATAGGCTGTAAGGCTGCTCCTTATTGGCTGTAAGGCTGCAGCTTTGGTGACCTCACCACCAACACTAAGCTCCGTTTAAATGCTACATTCTATCTTTTGTTAGCCTGTAAAGTAATCAAGACATTGTTTTAATTAGTACAACTCATTGTTGGTAATTAGCCACATTTTATATAGTTTAATCTTTATGAGGATGCTACAATACAGTCTACAGCATGTTAGCTTGTTGGACCAGGAACAAGAATACTGACTAGCTCACCATGGCCTCTCTTATCTGGTCAATTTTTGAAGACAGAAAGATGAGCTCATTCATGAAGACAGCAGATTGTTCTTGAGCTCCACCAAAACAGTGAGATGTTTATAGAATACAATGAAACAGGTAAGAGCTTGTTTAAGGGCTACAGCTTGGCCAATGTATGATCTGCGGCTCCATTGTAAGGACCTGGTCACCTAGGAGAAACAACTGTAGAAATAGAATTTCTTTGAAAAGCCTAAATAAAATAAACTATGAAACTTCATTTTGCTGAACATGCAAACGGTGAACCTCAGAGAATGGCCTGTACTCACCGGCCTCGGATGAATACATAAAACATTACACCTCATTACTGCTTCCCCAGCTAGAATCACAGTGAATATATTCTGAGTTTGACGATGACACTGATTTCTTTGTGGGTCTGAAGAAAAACATCCCTGTAGAACTTTCTGCTGAATAAGCTGGAATATTCATTATGCTCTTGTGACAGTTTCAGTGTATCCATGACTAAATCTGTTTTTCCACCTCAGATTGGTTTCGTTACTTTGCCACCGGCTTGTCATCGAGTCACGGCTCCTTGAACTCGTGCTAAAAATGGACCCCCCCCCCCCCCCCCCCTCGAATGCTCACCCGTCAGTAATTAAAGTGGGTAGCTGACAGCATGTGTGTTTGTCGCCTGACTGTAAACACAGCCAGATGCAGGAGTTAGGGTCTCTGAAAGGTGCCGGGGGGGGGCTACGACGAGCATCCTGGCCCCTCGGCGAGGCTTTCCTCGCCCATGCGGGAAAAGACAGCTCAGGAAGATGGAAGAGCAAGATGGGGAGGAAAGAGGACAGGAATTCCAGCAGGAAGGAGACAGTGGAACGTCAGAATTAGACAGCCGACTGATATCACTTATACAGCAAGTTACGGAGATCTCATTAGCAAGGGTCCCAGGGAAGGAGATTATGGTCCTTTTTATGTCCCAACTACAAAACTCAATAAAAGTTTTTCTCTGTGCAACTAGGAAAAAAGAACCAAGAATCTGGTCTCATGAAAATTGCATTTTATGAAATAGCATTATCTTCTTACCTCGTCTGATCTTTACGCGATAGATGGGGGGGGGGAGGGTTAAAGCTGATGCTAACCCATCGGCAATCTCTGTCGTCACCTCAGCAAGAGGACAAAAGCACAACATGCTGGTCTGTTGCCGTGGTGATAAACGAATATGACCTGGCACAGGCGGGGTTGCCCCGCTTGCAGGCTTTCAGTCCGTTCGGTGTTTGTTGGGTTCCGATTCATGCGTGCTGCACTTCAGGTTGATATGATGACTGTGCTACCCTGTGCTTAAGGCTATTTCTGTTTGCTGTTTTATATTTGGGGGGCATGACGTGGAACAAAGGAAGTACCACAGACACGAATGAGAGTTAAAACAGAATTTATTTATTGTGGCTTGTTTTATTCTCAGTCATGCTGAGATGCCATTGGAGGGACATCGATCATGTGACTCAGAGGGTTTGAGGCTTAATGCCCAGCGGGTGGCGCCCTGGAGGAGACCTGTCAATGCGCCCTGTGTGATGCTCGCATTAGGAAGGCAAGGTGCGCGCCTAAAACGAGACCATGGAGGGAACCCGGACCATAATGCACCACGCTGGCCATTGTTTGTAATCTCCCCACTGTGATCCCCCCCCCCAGAAAGCCAGTCTAGCAATGTGAGGGATTTATTGTTTTATTTGCTACGAATTGAAAAAAGATGCAGTTGTTTATGACTCGCTATAAAGTCCTGTTGAAAGTGGATAGCTAGCTCAAGGTGTTCAAAAGCGTCACCCTGCCAGCAATCGCCATGGTGCCGTAAATCACACAGCATCTTGGAATCATATATTTGTTGCCTGGGTTTCTTTATATAGCAAAACGCCCTCCAATAAAAGATTCTATAGCTCTTGTGATGACAGTTGTTCTTAATCTTTCCGAAACAGATTTTAATTGTCAGTCACCTTTGATACATTGAAGTTCAGATCCAGGGCTTTAGACTCTGCAATATGCAGCTGCATGTGACTCAAGATCCAGGAGGGATGTCCTGTTGTACCCTAATGCTAGAATTATAAGAATTTCCTTAATTAAACTGAACATATAAATTAGTGTGGACCAACAGATCCCTAAGTTGTTGAGAAAGTCCTCTGACCGATATCAGCTATACATTTCTAGGTTGTTTTCATTAATTATATCAAGTTTTGCATGAACAACTAATTTGTTTTCTCCCCCGTTGATTGAATTTGCCCATTGGGAGTTAAGGAGGGGGTATCTGAAGTATAAATAAATGCGGAAATAAAGGAATTTGGTCTGGCAACAGAGACCCAGGAGGCGTGTGTAATGACCGAAACCAGGTAATTTGGCTCCAAACATTCATCGATTGTCTATATTTTAGGTCTTTTTATCATTTCTCAAAAGCACAGCTTCAGGAAAATGATGTTGAAACGCCTGGAAGCTTTGCAGTATAATTGGCGATTAATTCCTATGTGCTCTTCCAGTCGAGATGCTTAGTTTGCTAGAGCAGAGGTATTCCCGTCGTTTTGTAGACTTGACAAAAGGGCATGAAATCGGCTCCTTGTTCCCTCTCCCCGGCTGTCAAATCGATCAGCCCCGTGGGGTTTAGCTCACCGTAGCGTGATGGCCACACTGCGCCCGTCCGTCTCGTGGGATTAAGACCTTCAGCAGTTTGGGATTAGGACCAGGGCAGTTTGGGGGAAGTCATTTTGATGTTTCATTCCCATGTGGTTTTTTTGGGCCACAGAGATGTACATGGAAGAGCAGGGAGGGGGAGATGAGGGTGCCAAGGTCCAAGCTGCGGGTGAGGAGTCTGTGTTCAGTCACAAAAGGGCAGACATTTGCGCCAGAAAAAGGCATTTTAACTCACACTTCCCTTTCAAGTCTGACGCCTTTGGAATTAAAAGGCATTAAAAGAGCTAATTTACAACAAGGCACTCAGTGTGTTCACAATGTCTGCGGAACCCTGGCTCTTAGTGCCTCAGTCTGTGTCTGGGTTTATAGGCCTGATTATCTCTATGCTAAATGAAATTACTCTCCTCCAAATGAAATATTTTACACATTAAACACGTTTATGTATCATCAATCTGTCTGCAGCAATGTGGCCCTAAAGGACTTCCTAAAACTCTTGTGGAATTTCAAATAGATAATTAATGAAATACAGTTCCAATATACTGTGTAAATATATAGATTTTATGGTGTGTGTGACGTGCTGGCATCCCATCCAGGTGTCCCCCGTCCTGTGCCCTGTGACGTGCTGGCATCCCATCCAGGTGTCCCCCGCCCTGTGCCCTGTGACGTGCTGGCATCCCATCCAGGGTGTCCCCCGCCCTGTGCCCTGTGACGTGCTGGCATAGACTGCAGATTCTGTACTGGATGGAGAGATGGGTGGATGGCTGGAAGGATTAATGGATGAAGGGATGGGAGGAAAAGTGTCTGAAACACAGGAATCAGACAGCTTTGGTAACTGAAGATCAGTTCTGTCAGGCTCAGTTATGTAAGACAGCTTCCGTTGTGTGACATTGTGAAGTTCTCCACCAAATACTGTCAAGGGGCGAATCGTGGGGGGGTGGGGGGTATGGTGGGGTACACTGGGGGATAGAGAGGTCTCACAGAGATGTTCGATGAGGTATTTTCTTGGCACGGTGCTCGGAAAACAGAGGTCAGCCTTGAGTGGTGGGGGGGGTGTCTTCTCCCAGACATGAAATGTCTGTTTTACTCTGTTTACCTTTTCCCAACAGCATTGTTCCTGCTAAAAGGGCTTAACACTTTTCACATCCTCGCGGTAGGAGGTGTTTATTGAATCGTCTCGTAGAGCAGGATGGAATATTTTCCCCCGTCCCGAGACCGACACTTAATGAAAGCGAACGGAGGGTGGGGCATTTGTGGTGTGGGCTACACTGATATTATGGCTCTTTGGAGTGAGTGCATCTTAAAGGAGATATTAGGTATATGTGAATTGTGGGGACCGGATGATGTCAGTGGAATTTTTGAAGCTGATTTTGATTCATGGAAATAGGCCCCGCCCACACCTGGAAGCACGGAGCGAGACGTCGATCTGATGATGACATTTTGCATGGTTGGCCCTCGATTTCGTTTCTGCACATGTCATGCGGTAGGGAGGGGGGTAGGGCGCGAACTTCTATAAAAATGTAAAGTGCAAAGAAAAGAAAAAAAAACACGTACGATATGTACCTGTTACATTACATTCTGTCCCAGGAACAGTCGGCCAACTTCTCTGCAAACCCAAACTCCAGTATCCCATTTTGGAGAGGCACTGGCGCGTGAACAGAACAGCTTCAATGAACTTTTGCCCTTAATCTCCCTGATACTCCGTGGCTGGCTTCTGGCGTGACTTTCAAGGAATGTCACCATGTTTATTTTCCAACAGCAGCAGCCATCTTGTAATGCTAAATGTGGCTAAAGGCTTGATTAGACAGACAAAGCCCTTGAAGAGAGCTATTGAAATGCTATTTATGGTTGCCAGTTCGTTTGAAGCTGATTTACTGGTGAAATAAGTTCTGTGAATGATAAGAATGAAACAGAAACAGTGGATAAGTTCCTTGTTTTTCAATATCAGAAAGTTGTACACAGCTACACAATATTTTGGGTGGGATCTGAAAAATTCCTAGAGATTTCTCTGGATTGACCCCCAGAGCCTCTACAGGTGCCCCACAAAGACCTCACCTTCCTCAGAATTGATCCTTCCATTGACCTGTCAGCCAGCCAAGCCCTGGACTCCGTTCGGGTCACACTGATGCTGCGTCTGAACCATGGGGGGGGGGGGGGGCTTTGAATCACTCACGGAGCTCTTTCAGCAATCCGGGTAAATCTCTGTCCGAGCTGGGGGTCGTGACCAGAAATCAGATCCTGACTTGCATGGAATCACCATAGCGATGGCTTTGCTTGGCTTAATATTTCCTTGCTGCTGTGAATTGAGCGTCTCTTAGCGTGAAGATGGGCAGGCGGGGCTCACGTTTTATCAGCTGTCAGAAACTCATGTAGAAGAAGTGACCTGCAATGGAGGCTTTTGGGCGGAGCTTTTAAGGATCGTTTTAGCGTCGCCCTCGTGGAGGTTTGGCGAGGGGCCTTTGGTGTGGCCAGGCTCTCTCTCACACGCCACAGAGACCTCAGAGTCCTGATCAGTGATTACAGCTGGGTTCTAACTCCCTAACTCCACCTTGCAGCCTCCCGTAGGTAAGATGTTTGTATTTCCTGACAGCTGGATCTCTGTTTTCTGAGCTCACTGTTAGCTGTATCATCGTCATCACCACGAGAGCAAACGAGGGGCAAGTTGTCCAGGGGATACCCTGCATCTGGGGGGGCAGCATTGATATAACGTAGCATTGCACTAATATTTTCCAGCACAGGGGTAGGGAACCCATGGAGAGCCGGTATGGGCTTTGGGGATGGCCTCTCAATTGACCAATAATAAAACAGTGGTACTTGACTCCAAACGGGGACCCACTGTTATTGGCTGATTGAGAGGTCATCCCAAAAACTCCCACCCACACTGGCTCTCCGTGGGTCAGGTTCCCTACCCCTGCTCAAGCATGTTGTGGGGGAGTCTGAGATGGGCTGTGGGGGGCACTCTTGTGCCTGGGTGGTCCAGTAGCTAGGGGGGGCAAGCCTCTCTAAGGAGGTGTCAGAGTCGGCATCCAGAATGTCTATCCTTTATTGAATCCTTTGCTATTGCAGTTACATCTGAACAACACTGCTCACTTAATGAGTTATGATGCCATAGAACCAGGCAGGATCTTTGCAGTTTCCCGGCAGCGATGTTAATTATGTGTGATTAGGAATGGACTACCCACGATGCTTTGCGCTGATGAGGGGATGCGTGAAAGGCCATGGCATTTTGGGGTACTTAACCTCCTGCCGCTCCTGCTCAGACGTGTTTCTCCGTGCGAGCGTGCATTACCTCATCGAAAGGGAGCAGTGCAGCCGGTCAGTCCCCGCCCCCCCCCCCACCCCCGGGGCAGATCAGAGGAATAGCTCAGTCCTTTCCAATTGGCTGCCTTTTGATGAATCGTCACCTGATGTCAGCTTTACCGCCTGGCCCCGCCCCCTCTCTAGAACAGCCCCAGGTCAGGAAGCTGATTTGCAGGGGGGTCTTGGGACCCCAGCTCACTCACTGGATCTTATGACTCCTGTCAGACATAAATAAAAGCCAGACATGCCCCCCCCCCCCCCAATCCACTACACACGCACAAATCCCACCCTGGACCCGCCTAGGGCCTGCTGTCTGAATTAGCCTGGCCTCTTTACAGCCTAGCGGAGGGCCTGCTATCTGAATCAGGCCGGACTCGTTACAGCTTTGCAGTGGGCCTGCCATCTGCATCAGGCTGGGCTCTTTACAGCCTAGCGGAGGGCCTGCTATCTGAATTAGCCTGGCCTCTTTACGGCCCGCCTGTCTAACTGCCAGCTGCTTTCAGACACGAGCTGGAATGCTAACGACAGAAACACGCCTGGAAAATACAACCCCCCCCTGCCAGGCCCAGCCCCGGCCTCCGCCGTTTTTAGTGATCCTCAAGAAGCACTTCCAGTTCTCTTTCCCCTGAATATCATGTCCAGCCTTCTTAGCGTGTGACCCGTTAGCGACGGCCACGCTACTCAGGGCCTAGCGGTGAGGGCTTGGCTGAATGCACCTGTCGACCGACACACTGGGTGTTGTCCATACACGCTCAGGCCCGGCCGGGAGTCACCGGATTGCATGTTGCCTCGCGTACCTTCCCCCTGGCACGGCGTCTGTGGAAATACAGCCCTTAATCAGCACATATTTAACCGTCGGAGCATGTGGAGGATTCAGTGCTAGCGTTTAGCTTCCCGTACGAGCCTCCTTGGGGCATCAGGATAAGGTCCCAGGCTTGATAAGCAGCTCTCCTGGGCAGTTATGTCACACGAATGGAAGAGAGAATGGGTCTCTCTTCTGCGGTCTGGCATTACAGCAGGGCGGCCGTGCCAAAAACTATGTGAGCAGCACTTATTATCACTAAGAATAATAATCAATACTTTATTGATCCCCTTGGGGAAATTGTTTTTATGCCTCCCTCAACTTGCTCTTTTTTGTAGAGTAAGCTGTCCGCAAAGGGCAGCTATTTGTAGCAGCGCCCAGGGAGCTGGGGGTTAAGGGCCTTGCTCAAGGACCCACAGACATGCTGAGGTTGGGTTTGAACTGGCGACCTTCTGATTACACGTACACAGGTTTACCCCACTGAGCCACACACTCCCCTCATCAATTAATTATTGATTAAGATCAGAACAGAACTAGATGCAACACGCTGCAACCAACTGAGCCAGGCACCCTGTTGGTTTTGTTGCTGTACAATCCCCACCTCCATCACAGGAGGCAGGCACCTGCGGGGACTGGGACAGAAGGTTCCTGAAGGCGGGCGGGAAAAAGATTCAAGTATTATTTGGTGGAGTTGGGGGGGGGGGGAGGCACAAGACCAAAATGTTGAAGATGGACACAGACCAGACTGAAGACAAAACTGGGGCAGCGAGGCTGAGCGGTGAGTGTGACACATGGTGAAGATGAGTAGCAGCTGCCGAGTGCCTCCCAAGGATGTCGCCATAATCTCGTTACTAGGGACCATTGTCAGAATCCCACTTCAGTCCGGAAGTGCGATGGCACCTGCGATAATATTCCACTCAACCGATAAAAAATGCAGCAGTTACCTGGAAGTCTTCTTGAATAAACAGAAGTGGAGAATCTGAGAGTGTTTTTCCTGAAGACTTCCGATTCACTTCTGGTCATTCTGCCCAGGGCGAAGATGGAGGCATTCCTGAAGCCACTGTCATCTACAGTTCAAGCCAGATTTCCAGGGGGGGTCAAAGCCCAGAAGAAACAGTTGCCACAGTGACTTAGAACCCTACAGAAATATGTTAAATATATTAATAAACAATAACATTCATAGAACAGCTAAAAAAAGTACAGAACAGCTCCTTCTAGCTTGACTGCGTCATCATGTTAAGGGTCATTTTAACTGCCAAATTTGGCTTAGGTTTGCGTAATTAATTAAAAGACAGACCGATGTTGAGATGCAAGGCCTATTTATACATTTACTAAATGTAATTTACTTTAAATTTTCCTCCTCTGATTTGTGTTATTCATAGAGTTTGGGGAAAAAATGATTCTGTTCAATTCAATTAAATTTTATTTGTATAGAGCACAACAGTACATTGTCTCAAAGCACTTTGCAGCATCCCCGCCCAAAGCCTCCAGAGAGCAAGCCAGAGGCGACAGTAGCAAGGAAATACTCCCTAGAAGGAAGAAATATTGGGAGGAGCCAGACTCAAAGGGGGCGCCCATCCTCCAGGGCCCAGCAGACAAAGTCAAATTAACAAAGTCCGGATTTATATACTCCAGTTTAAGGCTGTAAATGTGGAATCACTACCAGAAAGGCAGGTAGGAGAGACATCACAGAAAGAATTCCAAGCCCAGTGGCTCAATGGGTAAAGCATCTTGGTTTTTGTGTCTGGGGTACATTAGCATTGATGAGACTAAATGCCGTTCAAAGTCTCTTCCCATCACAGCTTGGCCAGGGGATGCCTTACCCAGAATGCTATGCGGGGTCTGAAAGCAGCCGGCCCCCTTCCCCTCAGCCGTGTAGCATTCAGACACCTGAGACTGAGTTCATTTAGCGGGGCCTAAAAGCGCTCCACATGCCCATAAACACAGGAGCAGGTATGTGGGTTGCGACCCCAGACCACAGGATAACCATGACATTGTAGCGTGACCTACAGCAGCCAGCCTGTGAAGCAGTTACCATTATTTAGTCTGTGTCAGTCAGCAATGTGGATTGCTGGGGTCTTTATGGCTAAGGCTGCATTTCTACACGGTATTCTCTATTCCAGCTGCGTTTTGAATGACTCCCCAAAGACCCTAAATTTTCTTAAAATTCATGTGTTCTTTTTAAACATCTACTCAGGCATTTTTCGTAATCAAGCTCCCGTCCATTTTCAGTGCAGTTTCCGAACTGCATCATTGAATTCATTAAAGGAATATGGTGTTCAGATGATTATTTCTTTTTATGATAATGCATTATAGTGTTTTTTTTTTTTTGCTACAACGAGCAGGTGTCTTGCATTCCGGTGAGCAAGGAATATCAAGTGTCATCAGGCTTAATCAGACAGATTGCACTGGATGGGCAGGTTAAATAACACATAAGGCGGAAATGTCTCTACAGAAACCTCAGCTGTAATGGGGAAAGCCGACCGCGCATGGAAAACCTGCATTTATAGATGTGGTTTTCATTTGCCTGAGGGATTGGAGTAAAGCATCGCAGTTAATGGATTATATGATTATCCTTTGGCAGATTCCCAGGAATCGTCAGTTTCAGTAAAACACTCATTTTGTACCCATGAGAATTTCTGGTCAACTGCTTTGTGTCATTGCCACGGCGAGTTCCGTATTCAGGCAAAGGAAGGAATGTCTGGCAGGCAGGAATTGACCTGGGCAGACACGGGGACAAATGTATGTCGTTCAGATGTCAACGGATAGTTCGAGCTGACACTCTTGCACTGTTTGCAGAACAGCTTGAATTTGTGTAGTAGATTGGGTTTGTTTATCCACCATTCGGACTATCCTTCGTTGCAGTCTTTTATCAATGTTTCTCTTCCGTCCACGTCCAGGATGATGAGCTACAGTGCCATGTGTTCTGAACCTCTTGATTATGCTACGCACAGTGGATAAAGGAACATGAAGATCTCTGGAGATGGACTTGTAGCCTTGAGATTGTTGATATTTTGTTCTCAAGTCCTCAGACAATTCTCTATTCTTCTTTCTGTTCTCCCTGCTTAGTGTGGCACACAGACACACAACAGAAAGGCTGAATCAATTTTTCTCCATTTTAACTGGCTTCAGGTGTGATTGCTATATTGCCAGCACCTGTGTCTTGCCACAGGCGAGTTCAAACGAGCATCATGTGCTTGAAATAAAACGATTTACCCACGAAAAGGTGCTAATAATTTTGTCCGGCCCATTTTTGGAGTTCTGCGTCACATGATGTCAAATTTGGCTTTTTTGGCTTTTGGTTTTTTTGTGTTACTCCAATGCACATAAAGGAAATAAACATGTGTATAACAAAAGATTTGTAATTGCAACTAATTTCTGGGAGAAATGGTGCATTTTCTGGAAAAATTCCAGGGGTACCGATAATTTCGGCCATGACTGTACCAGGAAAACCAAAACACGATAAGCATGTATGTTATTGGCTGTGACATCATTTCAGCACTTCTGTATATATCTAATTCGGTACGAAATCTTTTATACAAAGTTATGCTAAAATATATCTTTCTGTATAATCAAAGGGCCTCATTCTCAGTGGGTGAGCTGATGTAATGTTTGTGTATTTGCCGTGTAGGAGCTTCCTTCCATATGGTTATCCGCGAAGACCCCAGTTACGAGCTCCAGCCAGTAACCTGTAAATGCTACACGATAGAGTAGCTATAAATGTTCATGCTGAGAGTATTACTGTCAATGATATGTGCATTTTCATATTATTAAACATTTCATTCTGTTGGACCTTTGAGGGGGGTACCTATTCTGAATTGCAATAATGCTGGTAAATAGATGATTTGGATATGAAAGTCATTGTGAAAAGGTACCAGGCTGCTCCAGAACACCCTTTGCTGTCATTTGAAGGTAAATTGGCCCGGACCGGCAGGAAATGGCGAGTGAGTCTGGTTTCCAGGTTCTTCCGACGTCTCTCACACGGTGGAATGCATCCATACCCTGATGAAAACGCTGAGTGTTTGATGACAATCCAACCCTGTGATTGTTCTCTAAATCGCTGTGGGTGGGGTTCCGGTCTTTCGAGGGAGAAGGGTGTATCTACAGTATGTGTCAGTGTGTCAGATTCTGCCCCCGGGCCCAGAATTCCATGCCAGGTGTCCCTGCTCATGCCAGGGAAGCACATGGCAGCGGATGCTGGGGACTCATTTTTGGCCCAGTTACTCGGAGACCTAGATGGAGGCTTAGAAGCATCATCTGTACTGAATTTTCAGTGAAAGCAGTGAGCCAAAAAAGGTTTTTTTTTCTCTACAATGGACTGGCATTCCGTGCAGGGCGTCCCCTGTGGCATCCCAGGCAGGGCATCCCCCATGGCGTCCCATCCAGGGCGTCCCTGTGGCATCCCAGGCAGGGCATCCCCCGTGGCGTCCCATCCAGGGCGTCCCTGTGGCGTCCCAAGCAGGGCATCCCCTGTGGCGTTCCATCCAGGGCGCCCCTGTGGCGTCCCAAGCAGGGCATCCCCTGTGTTGTCCTGTCTTGAGTTCCCCTGTGGCACCCCATGCACGGTGTCCCCTATGTTGTCCTATACGGGGCGTCCCCTGGATACTGGATAGGTAGTTAAAGGTGGATTATTGAAGGTGGATGGCAGGTTGTATGGATGTATAGCTAGCAGTTTGTTAATTGCTCATTGGCGAAGCCCCGTGGCACAGCTTCTGGTTTCAGTGACCTTGTTTCTGAGGGAACGCCGTCTCAAGGTTCCCAGGGCCCCTGGGGAGGGCCAGGGGCAGGTACAGGCACGGCGAATGAGTCACATCTGAAAAACGAAACTTCAGTAATTGCATGGTTATAATGAGAATGGCTCCTGCGGTGGATTTAACGCCCTGTACTACCTGTGCGTGCGCAGATTCTGTCAGAGTGGCCCAGGAGCATTAGGAAATGAGGATGAGAGCGACGGCATGGGTGTGCCGCTCAAATCGCCACGGTAACAATGGCTGGCTCCACATCCGACCCGTCTTCCCGGTACACCACTAGGGCTGGGAAACACGCAGGCAGCGTCCTTGTCAGCAGGCCTGTGTGGAGCCTCTCAGCTGACGGGGAGGCCTGCCCGCACCATTGCAGGCTAACAGCTCGCTACCGTAACGTCGCGGGTCACATCCCGTCTCTCCTTCCTGCCCGGCGCGAGCCCCCCCGTCGTTTTCCGTTTATATCCTGTCATAACTGCTAATATCCTGTTGCACCTTTCGGAATCCGTGGAGGAATTCCTGGAATGACTTCCCCGGGACCCCCTGCCAGACAGCTTGGAGTTATCGGACGGGAAGGTGCTGAAAGGAGACCTATTCATTTTCATCACATGTGAACGGAGAGGAATTAAAGATGTCGGCATTCACCCAAAAGCGATATCATTGTACAAAAGTCTTAGGGAATCAAAGAAAATGTTTAAAGCTATTTGTCTGCGTAGAAAGTGTATATTTGCATAGGGAAAAAATTTTATACAATTAACATCAACATTACAATATATGCAAATTAACAGTAACATATTAAGACGTAACAAAAATTCTCTAAAAAGTTATACTGGATGTAGGGACTGTATTGCTGTGAGTTAGGAGGGATTTTGAAATAGCTAAGCTGACACACTTTGACAGACATAATAGCATAGCTTTACACCAACACAAAGATCATTGAAATATCATTTCTTTGACTGTCCGAGACCTTTGCATGGTACTGTATGTGGAAGCTCAAAAAGGGAAGAGAAAAAAGTCTCTCTCTGAGTATTACTAAGTTACTCGTATGTCGTAATTTGTTATCAGGGGACTGCTGATACATAAACATGAGCCCTGAAATATGTTATGTGATAAACATTTGCTTAAAGTGGTTCAGCGAGTTTTTTGTGTGATGTTAGGTCTAGACAACAATGGTTATTTTACTGCTTTAATAATAAACCCAATATGCTAATTATTTAATTAGAAACAGCCCACAGAGATCCACAGAGGTCCCCAGTGATAGCACCTCACCTACAAGTACGTTACGGACCTGGGAGGTTTCATAAGTGTCTGGATATGCTGATGAAGATCTGCTTCACATTAGTGGATTCCTACGCTTCACCTTCCTAGACGTTTGGGTTGTTCCCTTTTGAGGCATACCCCATGTTTTCATTGAGGGATTCCAGCCCCCCCCCCCGGCACAGCGTCAGTAATGCCCGTCAATCGTAGCGACATCTGGTCAGATGTTTCCCAGATGGATGGTCTGAGGCTCCTGGAAGCGGGCCAGGCAGACATGCTCACGGTTCTCCATAAGGGATGGCTTGTCTGGGTCTGTCCACTGACCCCGAGGAACACGGAGCCTGAACCCAGCTCAGACAGGTAGATGTTTGACCACTGAGACCAGGCGGCAGAAGTATGCTACTTCGAAGTGTCTGATGTGGAAATTTCTGCAGGGGAAAGGCGAGATAAATCAAATTGTGGGTATTTGAACCAAATCTGACATGTTCCTTGCCAAAGATCCCAAGGATAGTTGTGGAATTCATTCTTTTGATGCAAAAGTTGTTAGACAGAACAGAAGCAGATGGGGTTGCTTAATAAAATCAAAGGAATATTCCATAACGGAGTTATGTTAATGTTTTGGTTCCTAGGGCCTAGTGTGGGACCAGACCTGAAGCACCGAAGGTCCACGCAGCTTTCTGGAAGGTTCCATGTACTTTTTTTCACGTTGAAATCATTATCCGACCCAAAAATAGATCACAGGGTAATTCTGGTGTGGAAATTGCGATCGAATGCGGTTGGTTTTAATCTCCTGAGTATAAAATAAAATGGAATAAATAGAAGATCATTCTTTTCCAGTTACGCTCCTTGACCACTGATGGCTCTTGGCAGGAGCATTTATATTATGGGGATTAATTAAGGGTGAAAACAAAACGGACCCAAACCACGCTGGAATAAGTGGATAAAAGCCCAGGGCAGCACCCTGGGAAGCCGCGTCTGCCCAACATGCTGCAGAGGACACAAAGGAACCCAGCATCAGCCGATTAAGACATCCTGGGTCTTCAGTGATGTCAGAGAGATCAGTTGCACCACTTTGGAGATGTATCAGCCTGTAGTATTGGTCCGGGCTCGACCCAGATGGGGGACACTCCAGTCCATGTTTGGGTCCCAGTCCTGTGACTTATTTCCTAGTATAATTAATTCACAAATGAATGGTTTTGAAAATGGTTTCGTTTCAACCAACCAGTTGAGTACTCTGTGACCGTGACTCTTTATACTCAACTGGTTGGTTGGAGCAAAACCTTGGTCTGGATTTGTATTTTCTGGACCTGAACTTTCCACCTCAGTCTTTAACGGACTACTTTTGTGAGTAACTTCCCCAACACTGCTGCTGAACCTCTGAGCACAGAGCACTGGCCAATTAGTCAAAATGTCATATATTGTACGACTTTTCGCAAATGATGTGTTTAATATGAGTAATACACTGTGTAATTGCACACGCACAGATTTATGGTGCAGTGATGGACTCCAACTCTTCATTATGGAGCGGCGAGGCCGTAGTGTGGCTTGCTGAGCCCCCCCCCGCCACCCACACGGATTATCGTCATATACAGTTTCTCGAAAGTCTGCGCCTTCGTTAATGAAAACCACATATCAGCTGAGTTATTTAGATAGCTACCTGTGCCCCCCTGTGAAGCTGACGTTAAGCCAGGTAGCTATACCTATAATCGCAAATGCCGTCACAAAGGCTCAGGGAGGTTTTCGCTTCTCGTATCCCGTGTGGTAGCTAAAGAGAACGGTACGGTATGGAACGGAATGGTAGCTAAACGGCTGCTTCCGACTCGCTACTCGCGTCAGGCCGACTTCCGACTCGCTGAGGGCTACCGCTAAGCCTGCCGGCGCGTGCGAGGACTGCAGCTGGGCCTCCCTTTGTACTACTGGGGCGTCATGCTTACGCTTCTCTGATGAATCGCTAACAGACTGATTACGAGGCATAAACAGGCAATTAATGTTAATGAATATTATTCAGTGGCAGAGCCGATTAATCATTCCCTTCAAATTAAATGGGCGTGACTTCGCTCGTGGGAGTAATGATGTAATATCAGTTATTCTTCCCAGATTAAACAGTCCGATATATGGTACAGCTGTGGTAGGTGTCTGGGAACTGTGTTACGCCACATCTATTAAGTGCGTCCCACACTTAGGCACTTCTCTGAAAGCCAGTATCTCGCCCACTCATAACTGGGGGCGAGTTCTGGGTTCTTCCATTCACTCCCATGGTATCTGGGGTGTGACTGTGCGCTTCACACCCACAGGGGGCAGGAGTGAGCTCAGAGCTTGCCTTGGCAGCCCTTGTCTGGGTCACTTACTGGTTCATCTGCCAACCCCCCCCCCCTTTTTTTTTTTTTTTTTAAATAATAAATAAATAAATAATCATTTTTAAGCCAGCCAAAGACATAGTAGACTTTGGGTAATGGTGTTTTTTTTCCCTATGAATTAGTGAAAATTTCGATTTGCAACACTCTAACGTCAAAACTTCGGGTTTAAAAGATCTCTGTGTTTCTTCACTTACCACCCTCCTCCCCGGCATCTCAGTGGGGGGGGAGGCCATGAGCCCAGCCACCGAAGAACAGTGTCTGTCACAGCTGGCAAGGAACAGCAGCGGCTGATGTCAGCTGGTCATCATCAGAAGGCGTGTGGTTACCATGGAGCAGAGATGGACTGCCCTGCCTTCACCCCCAAGGGTAGACCCCCCCCAGCAATGACATTGGCAGTGAAAGTTGTTGTGCATTGTTTCCCGACTTAGTTCACATGGTTCATGTTTTTGCTCCCTCCCCACTACCTGCCAGGCAGTCCACATTTTTGCTACCTTCCAGGAGCTGAGAGGGAGTCTTTGGGTCCCTTAGGTCTGGATTGAGAAACATTGCTGTAGAGGACAGGAAAGCGGTAGACAGGAACAGGAACACATCTGTTAACATGCATAAGTTGAGTTAGCATAATTACCAGCTGTGACTTATAATATAACTGCTTATTAAACTGTCTACCCACACGGCCTAAGATTAATAATTGTTTATGGACTTGGTGGGGGGGGGGGATAGAGGGACCGGGTGCTGTTCCGGACTCCGGGCTCGTTTATCGTCCGGTTGCTACTTTGTGTACTCAGCTTGCCTCCCCACATGTGGACACTCATATGCTGGTGAGGTCACAGACGCTGAGAGATGCAGGGGAAGCCTGGCTGATCGACACCCGCCTGCCCATGTCTCCCAACCTGTCCCCCCACCCCACCCCACCCCCACCGCTCTGATGTGAGGCTTCATTTTTATGTTCACACAGTATCCTGCTCAGGGAACGCTCTCGCTGTGAGAAGGAAAGGTTCTGGATTCCTACCGCAGGGAGATGTGTTACAGCTCCGTGTCTCTGATGCATGAGGTAGCAGCTGCATGTAATTATCCCTATTTAATTAACATAATTAAAGCTATTTGAGCGGGATGAATCGGATCCAGCAATTAAACGGAATATCCAGCTTCCCTGAACCCCAGATACCTTCATGCGTCAGTGGATGGTCTTATACAAAAACGTAAAAGCTTATCTTTCTCTGTTGTTGTTTTCCCAAAAGCGAACAAGAGACTCCATCTCACGCTGCGTGTGTAGCTGGGCTTTGATTCATCCCTCCATCTGTCATAACTGCTAATCCGCTCCTGGGTCACCAGGGCGCTGGAGCCCATCCCGGGAAACACGGGGGCCGGAGGCGAGGGCCCCCGGGAACGGATGCCAGTATCTCTCAGGGTACACACCATCGCACACGTCTGTAGCCTGTGGGACTACCTGGAGGACACACACGCCACACGGAGAGAGCACGCAAACTGCACACGTGCAGTAGATTATATTTTTAAATGATACGTCATTCAGATGATTTGTTCTATCGTACAGTGCGGTCATTCAGATGCCCCATTTACCCGCATTTGTACAGCCTAGCACTGCGTATAGCTTTTCCAAGATCCTGATCCCCCCTCTTCCCGCCGCTTCTAAAGGAACGTCCTCCCGGATAAATGCCTCTCCATTACCCGCTCCACCCCCTACACAGCTTCACAATGAAGACAGGCTGCGATTGTGCCTTTACCCCAGGGGGAGGCTTTGGAATTTATGAGAATGAAAAAACCTTTATTTGCCATTTGTACAAATACAGGTACACTGAAATGCTTCTCCTTGCCTGCGCCTCCTCACCCTCCATAGCTTGAGGAACATAGCAAAAGGTCAGCCAGCATGCGGTGGCCCAGAATTTGGGGGTTGAGGGTCTCTCTCTAGGGCTCACAGATGTGTGACTATTGTACCAGGGTCAGGGCTTGAAACGGCAATCGTCTGATCTTATCCACAGTCTTAGCCGCTCATCCATGTCAGAGGTGTTTACCTCTCTGAGTAATTATGCAGGAGCACCACATTCACTGTTTTCCGATCCATTTCTGTTAACGGGTTTATTAATATCATATTATTTAAAGCCACAAGTGATTTACTCTTTGATTTACAATTCAGTTTTTTTCTCCCATGGTGCCTTGCATGCATTTGTAACCCACTAGCATTCATCATTAGGAGCTCTAACTGAAAGCAGCGGTATTTACTAATGTTATAGGGTTCTGGCAAAATTCATCATCAATCCAAACACAGATAATCCCACAGGGCACAAGGCTGGGGTCCCCATGGATGGGATGCCAGTCCACTACAGGGCACATACACTCATACACTAAGGGCAATTTCAAGATGACAGCGAGCCTTAACAAACACTTAGACGATCTTTTTCATTAGTTTATCTGACATAGATTTCCAGATGGTTTCCCTTGTAAAATATGCCCAAATGACAGATGCAACATGAAATAATTAGGATAAAATCCCCTGTGTTGCACATGATCCATCCCAAGCTGATAAACCCACCTCTGCAGCTGCCTTCCAAGCTGGAAGATGGAGTTGCTTTTTTCTGACAAAACCTCATAAATAATAATTTGGGTCCGAGACGTTTTTGTGATTCCCTGCAGTTCCTGTGACAGGCATCTGGAAACACTGGGTCAACTTTCAAGCTCAGAAATGCCGTCTTCAAAACAATAGGTCTAAGAAGCTTCCCTGGAAATGCCAATGGCCAGACCCAGAGGACTAAACATGAGCGGGGAGTTAGCGTTAGTAAGCCATGGTGCTGAGAGAAATCTCCCCTCCATCTAAACCCCAGAATCTCTCATCAGCAGAGTCTCTCCTCCACCTAAACCTCAGGATCTTTCTTCAGCAGAGTCTCCCCTCCATCTAAACCCCAGAATCTCTCATCAGCAGAGTCTCTCCTCCACCTAAACCTCAGGATCTTTCTTCAGCAGAGTCTCCCCTCCATCTAAACCTCAGGATCTCTCTTCAGCAGAGTCTCCCCTCCATCTAAACCTCAGGATCTCTCTTCAGCAGAGTCTCCCCTCCATCTAAACCTCAGGATCTCTCTTTAGCAGAGTCTCCCCTCCATCTAAACCTCAGGATCTCTCTTCAGCAGAGTCTCCCCCCATCTTAGCACTTAGCTTTTACCTGATACAGCCTCAGGCTCTCACTACAGTCTCATCCTGATCAGTGTATGCGTCACGTTTCTCTACCATACAGGATTTTCTCTGTAAGCTCACAGTTTCCTAGGAGTTTCATTAAAACTAGCAGCGTCTGGACTCACCCCCAGTTTCGCCTTTGGTTTTTGGGTGTTGCCGCATCATGGGTGGATTTTAATGTCACTTTCCCTGTGTAAGATTCCAGGCGCAGTTCCAGGCCAAACAGCACTTGCTAACATGACGCGGCTCGCAATAATTTGCATCAATACGTCAAATCAGACCCAGTGATTCACCTTAATACATTCCCTTACTACAAAGAAACTAAGCACTACTTACAAAGAAGCAATGTGATCCCTAACCTTCAAGTAAACCAATTCAGACATCTGTGTAACTCTACAAGAAGCTATTCAGTAATGTGATTTTGGTAAGGTGAGTTTCGTTGTATTATACCAGAGGCTGTTTCTACTGGGCCTGCACTGAGATATGTCCTCAGATTTGCATCAAATTACCGACTAAAACCATTAAACGAGACATAAACTCAATGCTGCCCTGATAAATAAGTACAAATTGAAAAAAATTAATCGGATTCGAAACATCATATCAAACAATGCATCCATCCATCGTACAGCCTCTTAAAAGGATAATGGGGGGCGGCTGTCCAGTGTAGGGATCCCCATGGCCCTCCTCAGGATAAGTGCTTAGAAGATGGACAGATGAATGGAAATCACATAATGTCACAGCACTTTTTTACGTTATATGTATAGCTGGGCGTCTGTGATCACCATCTGGGCGTCTGTGATCACCATCTGGGCGTCTGTGATCACCATCTGGGCGTCTGTGATCACCATCTGGGCGTCTGTGATCACCATCTGGGCATCTGTGATCCCATTCGCAGTTTATAGCTTAATGAATGCAGGAGTGTGAGCAGTCCTTTCTGGAAATAGGCCATCTCTGTGGCCTGGAGACACTGTCCCACCTGAGACATCAGAGGAACGCAGAAACAAATATGTCTGACAGAGGAACATGTTTCCAACCACTGAGTGCTTCTGCGCCCATTTGCAGCAGTTTGGACAACACTCCAGTGTAGTACCCCTACTCTATGTACCCTTTACATACTTTTATCAATTATTATCCCAAGTTTGGTCACATTCACCAGCACTGCTGAGAGCTCCAGGTTTGAATCTGGGCTTTTGTCCCTTTAGGTTGGAAGTTACTGGACATTTAACATCATCACGTTTGAACATTCATTACTCAAGAATTTCCTGATCCCTGGTGCCCGCTCAGGAATTTTGATCCAGGTCACAGATAATAATCCAGCTGAGGGGGCTTCGTCCAGGGCCTCGCTGGTACCCCAGTAAGCCTTGGCACCTTCTGGGAAGGCAGGGTTTGTTTTTCCATTGTTCCTCCCAGCTTGAGGATTCGGGCTTCCTGCACTGAGGACCCCTTGACTTCCACGGCATTGATCTTAGTCCTGAGCTGCTTCCATCCCCAGTAGAACCTAAATGAAATTTCCAGTCTCCAAACGGTGTAATCAGTCTGTTTATATGGCCTTGTCATGACCAAGTATATCCTATAGGGGCTGAAATTGCCCTCTAATTGCATCATTTTGAATGAACTGTTATCACACGCCTGTCGATCTTTTCATAGAAAAGACTCACAGTGCAACGCAGTGTTTGCATGACGTCAGCTCCGTGAGCTGAGCCCTGTCATTCTATTTCATCAGCTATCGGGACAGCTCATAGGTTTGAAAGCTGCAGTTCAGGTTCATGTGTAGCAACTTAGCCCTTTGTGAGAGGAAGACAATCAACCCTGAGGGTCAAAGGTCATCCCTTTAGTCTAGAGTGTCTAGAGTCTAGTCTACCAGCAACTCCAAGATTTTTTTCAGAGGTGAGTGCTTCGACAGTGTGGATGTCAGCTACAAATGTACGTTAATCAGTCAGACTGGACCACCTTTGTTGTAAATACATACAGGCAGTTGTACTGATGATGAATGAATCTGTTTCTTCTATGTGAACAGAGGCCTTGGTTAATGAACCAGGCCTTTAACAGAAGGTTCTACACTCAAGCTGGACTGAGCCAGGTCTTGTTTTTCAGGTGGATGTGTTTTTCTGCATACGGTGTCATGCAGAACCTCTAATTAAAAGCAGTATTGTGTCAGGAATTAATTGTGGACAGACAAATACTGAAATTTCCATCTGTAACGGCTAAAATGATCCTGACATGAAAAATAACATCAGCATTCAGTTGCTGGAAATAGAAAATTAATTTGAGGAAGATTAGCGCATCCACGGCGCACTCTCTGTTGCCGTGATGTCAGCCTGGAACACCATGGCAACTGTCCTCAGTCAAATTGGGCAGATGAGAGTGTTTATTATTTATTCTGGGGAGAGAGAAGAAATAATTCTACACGGGGTTTAAATATAGATGGAGATTCTTATGTCCAAATCACACCTCTCCAGTGCCCAGCTTCACCTCCTTATGTCCAAATCGCACCTCTCCAGAGCGCAGCTTTGTCTCTTTATGTCCAAATGGTGCCTTGCCAGAAGTGTGGCTCCGCCTCCTTATGTCCAAATTGTGCCTTGCCGGAAGTGTAGCTCCGCCTCCTTATGTCCAAATTGTGCCTTGCCTGAAGTGTAGCTCCGCCTCCTTATGTCCAAATTATGCCTTGCCAGAAGTGTAGCTCCGCCTCCTTCACATTTAACCTTTTTTTGTTAATGTCCTAAAATTTAGTAAAACGTCGAAGGGTTTGATAAAAGGTTTTGCGCTAAAAAAAATCACGTGTTTTCTTCACCATTTAATGTTAGTTTCACAATGCCTTGAATTCTGTCAGGAGTTTTAATATTTTGAGTTGTTTTGTTTATGGCACCGCTGCCAAAATTTCACTTACTAGCTAGACTCTGCTAGAATTAAGACATGTAAAAAGCATTCTGTGAATAGCATGATATTTTAATGCATTTTCACAGGGACATTACAAATGAAGAAGCAAGTGTAGTGATACGGTTTTGATGCAGTTTTAAGTTTTATTGCATGTAATGTTCAGCCACAGTTAACTTCTTGTGTACTCTGTTGTTAAGATTGTAATCATGAATACATATGATTAATATATTAATGTACAGGGCAGCTTATTCAGGACCCATGCTGCTCCCCCCCTCCCCCCCAAGCAGCTCTTCAGTTTTGAATTTTGAATATAAGAAAAGTTGTTGAAACAAAACAGTTGAAACAAAACAGGGGACCGATTTCCTCTCTTTGATGCTGGTCTGCGATATGCATCCTTATTAAATATGGAGATGCCTTGAGGGCCAGTCTGGTCATCATTCAGTAAAATCTCCTGCCTGCTTGTTGAACTGTCAACAAAAAGAGAGACTTAAAACCTTACAGCTGGACTCTCAGGCGAGTTCCGAGACCTTTTGGTCCTCTCTGTGCTTTTTGTGTCAGGTGGTTTGCGCTTGGCCCCATGACTCTAGCACGCTCGTCAATGCCCACTCTGTGGGGTCACTCACTTGACCAATGGGACCCCGGCTGAATGCCCAAGCGGCCAATAGGAAATGCCTTCTTGTTGAAGGCTGAGGTTATTGCCTCAGGCCTGCACCATCCCCATGGTGTCCGCCAGCTGTAATAGCAGAAACTCCCAGGTTGGCTGTTTGTTTGTCGGTGAATGGCAGGGGGTTCTGATAGAAGATTAGGAAACAGATCCCTCTGTCAGCCACCCCCCCCACCCCCCAAGCCCCATCTCATCAAACTATTTTTCCTTGTGTTCTTTGCCAAGATTTAAGCCATGAGTGATTCTGACCATATCAAAACACATTAAACTCCAGATTCCTTCGTTATTACTCAGTCTGTCATACCGAATGGGTGGTCACCTGACTGAACTCACATGGATCGAGGGCCGGTTTGGGATATTCCACAGTTACAAGTGCTTGTGTAAAAAATGGTCTGAAGATGAATTAAGAACATACAATATAATGACTCCTGGAAAAAGGTGTGCTAAAAATAACCCGAAGTGGTTTGCTTTAAAAAGAGAGTTATGCCACTAGAATTTGTGGGAGCTTCAATTTTCCGGCTTTTATGCTAACATGAGAACTAGCATTCCTCAGAAATCGCTGACGACAGCAAAACTTTTAGCCAATCGCAATTACATGTCGCACCCAGTGGTATTTTGCGAGCAACGAAACGCTAACACGGTAGCCGTGAACCAGGGAGGCGCAGAGCTGTGGAGGCGAGGTGTCTGCAGCTAGGAATGCGAGGAGGGAGCCAGTCATACTGCTCTCGCAGGTGCGCAGGAACCGCTGCCAGAAAGCTCCACTATCCAAGTCAGAGAGGAGTCTTCTAGAGCTCGGGCACTACTGGTGCATGCTGGGAAATTGGGCCAGAGGGTGGGGCTTTGTGCTGTCTGACAGATACACTATTTCAGCCTGGAAGAAGGCTTATCAGTTTGACATAATCAGCCTGCTTGGGCAGTCAAGGGGACAAATAGACATGTGAATTTCAGTTAGCCTGACCTCATTGTGCATCAGCCCTCTAACCAAGTGAGCCTTCTGAGCTCATGGCTGCCAAACTTCTGCTTCATCTCTGGAGTACTTGAACTGACTTATTCTGGGTAACTGATGCATGTTTCAGCACCTGTGTCCTTGCAGTTTTGTGATACCAGCAGTGATACGGTGGTGTTGTCTGTGTAAAGCAGCTTGTAATTCTCCTCAGTGACCAGTGGGGATGTTTCTGTCCAGAGAGTTGCTGCATCTAGCCTGTAAACATGCCCTTTCTCTCCTCTGATGCTCAGTACACCCCTGTTTTTTGTAGACTGAAGCTGTGAAGATGGTGCTCAAAGAAATGAACCTGAACATCGTGGAAATAGATGACGAGTCGGCCACCCTGGATGGAATGGATGTCTTATTCACTGGTACGAAAGGGCACCGTTTGGGGGTGGGGGGAGTTATGATGATTCCAAGGGCCCCTGACTCACAATATGATGCATTTTCATGGGGCTCAAAATCTCTAGCAGTGCCCCTGATGGTACAGACAGATTTATCTGCATCCCTTTTATGAGAAACACCCAACATCTGTCAACATTTTTTTCTGTTCATCAGCCAGCTGTTCCCCAGCTTGGTGCCATAATTAGCAATTAATCTGTGCCATAGTTAATTCTATTACGAATTCTGCAGGGCGTGTCCAGGTTTTTTGGTTCTGACACCCGCCAGTGACATCTAACTCGTTGACCATATCTACCCGCTCAGGCAGAGAGTTCTTTGTGGGCTTGTCTGAGAGGACCAATCAGCGGGGGGCGGAAATTCTCGCGGACACGTTCAAGGTGGGGTGAGATTCTGCGTCTCTGCGAAAGGCTCTTGGTGTGAAATCAAACATGGGATTCTGCAGCACAAAGAGTTTTCCCTCCCTCTGAACCCTGACCAGGTGATTGCATCAAACAGTCTAGTTACATACTCATTTACTCCCATGGTATCTCATATACATTCAGGATGATTACAGGCCACTCAATGAGGCCAGCTCTTGTTACCATCAAAAAAAACTCACAGACCTGGTCATGAAGTCAGGAAAGAAGATTCTTCTGGAAGAATCTTCAGGAATGTCCTTGCACAGCTCATTACACATTGACATAGTCCTTTTAAGTGCCTTCGTTTAGCCCCAACTGTCTGCTCAGAAACAGCGCCCATTTCCTACCTGCCGAACTTGTGTTTTGCAGGACTACGCTGTCTCCGTGGTTCCCGTGCAGAACGGCCGGCACCTGAAGAGCTTCTGCAGCATGGGAGGACCGGACCTGATCATCATTGGGTCCAGCGAACAGGCCCAGCGAGCCCTGAAGGTACAACCACGTCTCTTGGCCTTTCCTGAGATTCATGGTTCTGGGTCTGGTCCACTTGGAAGAGCCTGAAAGTCAGCATCTTGCTCTGAAGCTGAGTTTTCCAACCTGTTTCATATACAGTGGGTACGGAAAGTATTCAGACTCCCTTCAGTTTTCACTCTTTGTAATATTGCAGCCATTTGCTAAAATCATTTAAAAAAAAAATTTTTTTCCTCATTAATGTATACACAGCACCCCATACTGACAGACAAAAAAAAAGAATTTTTGAAATTGTTGCAGATTTATTAGAAAAGAAAAACTGAAGTATCACATGGTCCTAAGTATTCAGACCCTTTGCTCAGTATTTAGTAGAAGCACCCTTTTGAGCTAATACAGCCATGA
>JAODLC010000047.1:15561457-15583272 GCA_026781145.1 Hippopotamyrus pictus
TATGCTCAACTGGTTGGTTGAAACAAAATCCTGGTTTGGATTTTTACTTTCTGGACCTGAAATGTCCGCCTCTGCACACCATTCACAGGAAACAGGAAACACAACCATAACAGGAGACACAGGCTGTGTTTGAATTCAGGGGCTGCATCCTTGTAAGGTTGCATTTGATGACTGAATGAGTCACAGCAACGCCCCAAGGCTGTCCCATTTCAAAGGCTCCTTCAAATGCAACCCAGAAATGCATCCCTCTTTTCCCGCTCTTCGAAGAATCACCTGATGGATCCTTCGCAGCCCAACATATCCCAAGATTCATTGCATAGAAGTAAAGTGGGTATATCCTGGGTAGTCGATAGGAGAGGCGCTTTGTGACCCAAGGTTGACGGCCGGAACAGCTGGTGACGTAAATAGGAAATTGTCCGCAGGCCAGACCATCCCATTTCATGCTTTCTGTACAACCTTTGAAGAACGCATCTTACAAAGGCTACACCTTCATAGATCATGTCCTTTGAAGGATGTAGCCTCTGAATTCAGACACAGCCAAAGTAGGGGCACGTTTGGGGCTCCCTGAATTGCTTGGGGGGAATCTGGAATCCCCTGGAGTGAGAGCTGGTGCTGGGTTTCAGGCACCAGTTCAACCAGTTGGATCACCATGTTAAAGACAGCTCATTTAGACAGTGACAAATAATGTCATTCACTCCAAGCTGCTGTCCATTCCTGAAAAGAACACACCCACTTGACATCTGGTCCCTTCCCAACCCTCTCCCCCCCTGCCATGTGGTTCCGTCCCCTCGCTGATGTAATGTCACCATCACGTCACCTCCAGGTTTGGTCCATCTTCAGTGCTGCCATTACGATGACGATGACATCATAACTAAGTTAGTAACAGTTTCTGGCCCTGAGGTCATCCTCTCCCAATAAACCCGGGGCCCAGCAGTGGTTCCCCTGACTCAGGCTGCAGGACTGAGAATGAGAGTGACCTCTCCTGCTAAATATAACTAATTTTATTCAAAGAACATATCCCTGAGTCTTCTGTAAATATAGCAGTGAGTAACTCACACTCCTACGCATTTTACGGAAAATCATGTATGACCTAACAAAGCAGTAAAAGCTAACAATGACATAAGGAAAGCTAACAGTAGTCCAGACACAAGCAAAACTGAACCATGTGAACCATCATTTCCCCCCAAATGATTAATTGGCCCCATTGTTTGGACATTTCTTGCATTTCAGAGGGATTAAACACATTTCCAGGATAACAGATGGAATCCTGACCGGACAGTCTAAGCTAGAATCTTACCATAAATAACTCTGGCTGACAGACCGTCTGGTATCTCAGACGAAACCCAGCTCAGCGAACCCCAGAACATTTCAGCTGTTTAAGATATTACACAAACGCCGAATATCTTCAGGATGTCATGAAGACCACGTTTATTATGGCACGTGAAATTATAGGAAGGTCCGGGATCCTGGACGGGACGGCGGCTCGCCCTAACTCTCCAAGCCGTCCCCTGCAGATCATGAAGCAGATGAGTGACCATCGCTATGACAAGCTGACGGTTCCCGACGACGCAGCAGCCAACTGCATCTACGTGCACCTCCCTGACAAGGGTCACGCGCTACTCCACTGCACGCCGGAGGAGTTCCCCGAGAGTGCGAAAGTATGGACCCCCACCCCGCCTCATCACCCACGCGATCCAGCATGGCGTAAATGTCGTACCCTCAGATCTAACTGCCCCCGCTGATCATGTGACTAAAATAACAATATTCTTTCTTCTTCCAGTCTCAGATGCTAATTAGTATTTTTTGCCTCCAACACAGACATGTAAAGTGATGTAAAGCCCAGACTTGTTTGAATCCTTGAATTATTATCAAATAAATATGAGTACTTTGATTAAAAAAAAAAATCTATACTGCAGTACTCTTTGAGATTGTTCCAAAACAATTTAACATGTATGCCCTTGAATTAGAAGACATTAGCTTTTGTCAAGTGCACAGCATGCAAGTGGATCAAAACAGATGCCCTGGGGAACACTTTAGGCTTCTGAATTAGGTCTTAATCTCTGGATTGGGCTGTAATGAGCTGATAATACAGCCTAACCATGTGTTAATGAGTTATCAAGCTGTCCTTCCCGAAATGTTCTCTTTGGCATCACTTCAGGTTATTTTTATGTGGCGCTTAAAGACTTTGCAGCAGGATCACACATGCATTTTAAACAAGCTAGGAACCGCACGACAGAAGGACAACAGCGGTTTAACGTTACACACTTCGGCAGTTCGGCAAACATTAACAATTAAACAATAATAAATTCATTACAGAAGCTATCAAAAACAATTACGGACAGGGCTGGACTGGGATTAAAAACCGGCCTGGTCTCTGCTGCTTTTTTTGCACAGAGATTTATGATTGTTCCATCGGTCCACTGGGAAAACACAGAATAACCAGATGTTTACAGGGGCTATAGATACTTAGAGGCCAGCTGTCTTATTATTAGTGAACTGCTTCACACATTTATATTATTCAAATTATGTACAATTTTAGTTGTTCCCCCACCCTGACCTCTGTTACCCCCCCATTCCCCCCCCAGATGTATTTCCGGAAACGTCGCGGGGGCTTTTGTCACAGTGATTCATGCTCGCAGGCTCTCATGGCCTTTAGCCATATTAGGAACTACGTGAACTATGTGGGCTGTTCTCAGATCAGATTTATTCTCTTTGAGGAGATCTCCAAACACAGGCTCTGAATGACAAACTGTTTGTCCTTTGATGCCCTGGTGCTCTCTTAAATGGTCAAGCAAGACTGGGGTAAAGAAAACGCCGCTCACACGATATCTGGAAAGAAGCCTGATGCATGATGCCCAGTGCCCTGAAATGGGTCGGCACCTTGGCCCATTTTATAAGTACAGTATATAAAATGGATGGATGGATGGATGATGACTCCTGGAGACTGTTAAACTTAATGTGCAGAGAAAAAAAATATATTTACAAACGAAAGGATATATATTGAAATGTATCATGAAATACATGTTGGTGGGAGAAGAAATGAACTTTTTTTTTACAGCTGAAGACAATGGAGCGTTACAATGATCTAAAACAAGATGTTTGGAATAAAGTGCAGAAAAGCAAAGATGTAATCAGTTTACAGGACCATCCAGTTCCTGGTTTGAATCTGACACACGATTCCCTAATCATTTATTGACGTGTGTGTTGACGTCCATCCGTGTTAATTCACAAGCACCAAGCACATAACATAGTGTATTTTTTTCGACTAGTGAGGACAGAAAGCACCTGGCACCCGCATTTCGACAGAAAAACAACAACAAAATGATTCTTTTCATTTTCATGGCCTGCCTTTCCAGCTGCTCTGCTTATTAAATCCTGCACCCCAAACCCACTACTATTCAGTACATCTGTTACATAATAGTCCCACTTTTCGTTCATAGAGTTTAAAGAGTTCCTTGCATTCCTGTCTCCTGGCATTTGTTTGTTATCCTTTTGAATGTAACTAGCTTACAAAAAGACAAATTTCTTAACTCCAGTTTCAAGAATTCATCTGGAAGTGCGTGTAGCCATAAAATCTTTTAAAATTAAAACTATAATAAGACAATTTATTTTATAAACGCTACAGTGAAGTCTTTAGACAGTTGTCGCTGAAGGCATCCAGCCTCTTCTTGTGACTAACATGTAATTACCGCCAAAACAGGGCTTACATCACGTTCGGGGAATCTGCTCCATTCCTGTGCACAATGATTTCTTGGAGGAGTTTAGGGAAAACCACGGCATCTCAGACAGGCGTCACAAATTACACATCATTTTTAAAATTCGTTTACGTAATAACGCTTTTGCTTAGGGAATTAAATTGATGTTATATTAATGATTTCTTTTAAAGCGGAAGGCTTAGCCAGCAAATATAGACATGTCATCATTGCATAATTACCGTGCGCCGTTTTAATGCTGTCCAAATGTGGTTTGTGGAGCTTTGCAGCAATGTCTGGATGCCAACCAACAAAATAAGGACGCTGCCGTTTCTTTGCCGTTTTTTCCAGGTCTTTGAAAGACTGAAGGACTATTTGCTCATTCCCGTCTCCAATGCCGAAAAGGTGAAGGTGGATGGCGCTCTTACCTGTTGCTCTGTACTCATCCACAAGAAGGTGTGAGTCAGGCTCCTCAAAACCGCGTCTCCCAGGGTGCTCTTAATGTGCTTAAGGCTGTGTGATCGAGGTGTGTGCGATCGAGAGGAAGGTGAAAGTTTGAGTCTCTGTCGTAACAATTGATGTTTATAGCACTCCCTGATAATTTGGAAACCCGCGTAGAGTACCTACAGTTATTTTAGTATTGTAGTTGTTGCGGTATATTCCCTACAAAAATAAACATTTTCGACTAGTGTCGATTTCTAATATCGTTCGATATTCACACAATTAATGACGGAGCCCAAACTTCCTTCTCACCAGCACTGTTCGTTTTGTTAAAACCGGTATTTTCAGTTTGTATGCATATGCCGGATAGCCTATTCGTTTTTATTCAGATTAATTTTCACTTTCTGCCATCATAGGCCTATAAGGATTATTACTAAACCATAGCCGTGTATTTTTTTCCATGGGATTTGGTGCTGATGATTTTATTTGGCACTGGCGAGTAGAAATCAAAGTTTTCAGTTTGCCGTCATAAAAAGTCAGAAAGTGAACACTACGAATGTTCTTGTGAACCTAACAAAGTCTTCATTGTTCAAAACGCCTTTTGATATGAAACCAGGTGTATTTATTCTCTTTTAAATGACCCCGTGAGTTTAAAAATGTGAAGTGCAAGGCCATAAAAAGACTGTTTAAAGACCATTGAATATTCTGTGGAAATTTCAGGACGGCAGATGGTGAGGTTTGTTCGCAGAGGATCAGGTTATTACCCTGGCTTACCATCCTGTTAGCGTAGCCTGCTCGCGAACAATCGAAGCTTTTTTAAAAAGCTCTAAAATTACAAAAGGCCTACTTTATCTGCGTTTTTCTGTATTATACTCATCTACCTTATTAGCCTTATAAATACCTGTTCAAACTGCAACTGGTTCAGGATTTAATTAGAAACAAACTCACAAAATCACAAAAAAAGAAAAACAATAGGGACCCAGCACCCCCAGTGCTTGGACCCCCACAAATGGGAATTTTATGTTGTAGCCAATTTGTATTACACTGAAAGTTTCTTTGAACAACTATGATATGTGCCCGTATGTGTATTGTTGGTGAAAAAAGGACTGTAAATCCTGTATAATGTGACCATACTAAAACAGTAATTATAGATTCTTTTAGTTCTGCTGTATAGATAGTCCTGTTTCACTTAGACCTACTTGTTGTGCCAAAGACATTGTAATATGTAGCTACGTTTGTCTAATGTTTGGATCAATGGTTTTAATAGATTTTAATAAAATATGTGCCTCGTCTCAAATTTGTTTTCTTGCTTGAGTTATTTTGTTGTGAATTGACTACACAATACTGACTGGCTGAAGTTCAAAGCAGTTTAGACGCATAGCAAAAATCCGTAACCGGGTGTAAATAGTAAATGTAGAACTACAGCGCCATCTTATGGCCAATGTTTATACTGTCTGTCATAAGTCGATCGTTCGTCTATCTTCCAACTGCCTAACCTGGTCAGGGTGTGGTGAGACACAAGGCAGGGGTACACCCTGGATCACGGGTGCTGGTAGAGATTTTGGGCCCCCCAACCAATCCAATTATGTCTGAAAATTTTTAGGGTCCCTTCTGTCCTGACAGGCATTACAGGGCACGTGCACTTTTGACAAACTAGAGACGCCATTTAACTGCATGCGTTTGAACATGCCGTTAGAAACGCCCCCAAATGATGAATTATTATACAATAAATTTTAAATCCCACTTGAGCCTGGGTTTAATAATTGTTCGTATGTCCTAAACAATATCATTCAGTATAGGCCTACACAATATAAGCCAAATCCAAAAACAAGACAGAGCAATGCTACTTGCAACATGATATGCGTAAATTGAATCACGAGTGCAGTGCTACAGCGATGAGTAATTTAATTAAAACCCTAAAAGCACGCTGAAGTGCGCTGACAGCTTGCTGTGCAAACTTAACATTGCAGTACTGCGATACAAACTTGGCTGCGTGTCAGATGCACGGTAGTGTCCCAAAGCGCCAGCTGGCAGCTGGTCAGTAAATATCGCTGCGAGTGGCATAATGGACACTGATGGCTGATAAAGAGCTAGGCCTACTGACACGCCTGCGATCGGAGTAAACAATTATGTCAATGGGAAACAGCCCAGACCGATCTGCTGCTTAAATGTCTATCTAAAGCTAGTACTTTGCATATCTTTGCTAGTCAGCCAACCTTTTTGTGGGAATATTTTATTCAGATAATTAACAGCAGGGGGCGCTGTAATGTACGGGGTTATTATTTTAAATCTATACAGTAAAATATCTTAAAACTTAGGAAATAGCAAATGTAATAGTTGGTCTATCACATGGTATTGAGCTTTCTAACAGACGTATGACACTGGCAAGATCAACTGCTGTCGACTCGGCAGAACATGCATTATGTCTATTAAAGGTGGCAACTTCAGCCTCTTGAGTTTCCTCCCGTCCTGTATTGAAAAATGAAGCACGGTGTCCCCTTTTGAACCAACAGACCTAAGGGACGCCATCTAACCTATATTTTCGTGTCTGGAGCGCAAAAATAATTTAACCTGGACCGCACAACCTCTCCCCCCTCCCCCGGTCGACAGCTACATTATCGGACAAAATAGTAGAGGGCCCACCGACAGCTCAAATAACACAGGTGATTCTGACTATGTTAATGAGCCTCTGGTTAACAGGTAACTTTATTTAGTAGCTTATGTTTACATTTAAAGTGTCCTAAAACATAATGGTTCAAATGTCTGGATATTTCTCTGTAGAAGCTCAAGTTAAACGCTCTTCAGTAGCTCGACAGTAGGGAACATCCGGGGAACTGAACAACCCCCCCCCCCCCCCCCTCCGGGTTACAAGTATTTCGTCGTAACAACAGCACCACCTGCTGCCCGACAGCGGCATTGCTTACCGGTAACAGGTAATGAAGAATCAGGGGATTTTTCAAAAAGCGATTGTAATAGCTTATTGCAAAAACCACACCCGTGCACTACAGCTGTTTCAAGCTGTACAAGAATCGCCCACACAAATGACAAACACTCCAAGTAACGCGTAAGGGTTTAACGTGGGTAATGTAGGACCTACCAAAACAGCCACACGTTTTTCTCAGACATATCTGGTCATATACACTTCCACCTGGCAAAAAATCAAAACCGAAATGCGAGGAGTATGAACTTCATCTCACTGAAAACGCCGGCTGATGTGGATGTCGTTTGTACAGGAAGAACCCTACTTTTTGTCAAAATTTGTGTAATTGTGACCAGCAACCTTGCGCCCTGGCGCATGAAAAGGAAATCGGTTTATTTTATTACAGTCGTGCGCATAGATCTGATGCAGGACAGATTTGCCCTGCAGAAATCTGGAGCATGTAGTGTTACAGTCTACGTGCCCTTTTAATATCTGCATTTCCAGCTGGCCTTAAAGAAACCGCAATGAGTGACTTTGGCCGACCTGGCAAAAGAGAACATTTGTGAGCCTTTTAAGGAGTCTTTTTAAGCTTTAGGGAGAGCCTGGTTGACATTTAAGAAATGCAACAATTAAGTGCTCGCCTCTCTAAAGGAAAGAGAGCTGAAAATGAAATAGTTTCCGTCATATCTCTCGGTTCGTCACCCTTTCACATTCTGCCAATAGAATCAGTCAATGGGGACGGAAAACGGCGAGCATTTCCAAAACAAGTGTGCTTTAGGGTAACAGTACCTGAAACTTCACTTGTTTTCTTAAAACAGCTTCAGATCGGGGCTACAGCGCAATCATGTTAAGAATATAACACCCGGTAAGTGGAAATAAACTTCACTAGTACGGATCACGCAGCTTTTGGTTTAGAAACTCTGACGGCGGCTCAACAATTGGCGTCATTCTGCATAAACCAGGAAGCTGCAGGTTTTTTTCCCCACATTGAATTACTGGAGATCAAGCCGAACTAAGTAACACTAATACGAGACTTAAAAGGGCCAATCTGCCCCGATAAAGTGTACAGTCATTGCCGGCGTGATTTGCTGATACTTCGGCAGATCGCCGTAACCTTTTTTGGGGGTGTGTGAAGTCTCCGCTGACAGCTTACCTTTATTTTGTGCTCGATTTAAACGACCTCCCTCCGCACCCCCGGAAGACCCAACTTAGATAAGCGACCGAATACAATGGAAATACCACATCTCACAGAAGAAGAAATGACCGAAATAAAAAAGGAAGTGAGTATTTTATCCGGTTTTTGTTTGCTCTTTTGAACATGAACTGATGTGGCCGACTTTCGAGGTGCTTTCATACGGGGCTCAGATTTAGATTAACGCGGGGAAGGTGCGGCGACTCAGTGCCAAATGGGGGCGAAGAAGCGTTCTCCCTATCATTATGTTCAAATTGTGTCTGACCCTAAGATCTTGTCCGATTTTGGGATAAGAAACTCACAAGATGGCCCTGGGATGAGAGACAGTCGGCGTCCTAACTCTACTTAAGACTGCCATCTTTTTCCCCATTCCGAACAGGGCCACTTTGAGTCCCAGTCTCACTCCAGTGCACTTGCAGCCCCCAGATTATGGAAAGCACCATATATTCATGACGCTTCAGTTCAGTGGCCAATATGTAAAATCTGCTTTATTTTTGTAGGTTTTGTCAATTATTTTAAGTTATGTCTCTTATGCCTTCAAGTAAAGTGATTCACGTTTTTCAGCCTGTCAATCAAACTAGGGGCGGGCTGACTACGTCACGATGACTCTTCCATTACTGCGAGCTGTTTCGAATCTGATATTAGTGTGATAATCTTTCATTTCCTAGCCTGGGATTATCGGTGGTTAGGCCTATACACCACCCCTTATTATCAGTCCGAGCGGTTTTAGCGCTTTGATAGCAGTCAGAGGCCCATAAACCAATTCACTTAACCATTATAATAACCACGATTTATTAAGAAAAACACAAGTATAAGCCGTGCCTCCCGTTTATTTTAATAATTTCCTTAACTAATTTCCATCCAAGGCAGGCCTATTCGTTTGTTCCCAAACAATGCCATCCAGTTAGATCCAGTGATACAGAGCGAATGGTATTTAAGGTACGGTGCAGCACGTCATCTCACTATTTAAGCGTCACAACTTTTTATAAATGAATTAAACGCAACATTTATACGCAGACGAAGGAGTTTTTGCGGATTTGGGGTACGTGGCCAGCAGGGGGAGACACTGGCCTGAGTAATTTCCACCTACCTGAAGGTTCTTGGCCTTCCTGACCCAAGGAGAGTCTCCCCATGTTCAAAATACCAGAGACCAGCTACACCCCTCGTGTATGTAACAGAGACTCCGGATTAAGATTAACGGAACCGTTCTGTGGGCACCCTCTGACATCGCCACCCTGCACTTGGTCATTTTGGGCTTAATTTTAAGTCCCGGTTGTTAACCACGGATAATTAGTGTGCCTTTGTTTATTCCCGTCTTTTTATATGTACGGTGTTTAAATGCCTTCAGCGCAGTCATGCAAGGGTGGTGTCTGCTGCAGGAGGTACAGTTTTCTTTTTTGAGATGGCATTCTATTCCGACTGAATCATAGCTTACCGCCCTAGAGGGCTTTTAAAGGAAAAGTCGTATATCTTTCACAGTCGGCCGAAAATACAGTAGCAGGGCTGCCTGAGTGGATCTGGGTCGATTTCACCCCGTCTTTGTAAAACGCAGCTCGCCTGCAGCAGACACGATACAGGACTGATTGTAAATTAACTTTTCATACTTTCATAGGCGAAGCAATCAAAATATTTTATAATATAGTACGAAAATGTTATATTACAGGAGCCCTTAATGAGCAAGGGTGTTTAGAAAGGGCATTTGTCAGTCTGCTAGGAGTTTCCGGCTGCTAGTGTGGTCTCACCTGAGGATGGGATTCGGGTGTTAGAGGACAGTTCAGCTAAGAACATATTTCTGGTAGCTGATGATCTGTTAGGTTCAGCTGAGTCAGACCCCGAGCCAGAATCCATGAAGGACATAATGGAGGGAGGACGTCTGTACTGTTCACAAGGGTGAAATCACTGCATGAAAATAATTACTGCTGAAGTACCCACCCCTACGTCCCCCACCCCAAGTTGTGGATAATGATGCGTTCCATTTACCTCGGAGGTCGGTACTCGGAGCTGGGAACGACGTCATACACGACTTAAGTGTTCCAGTACAGAAAGTCGGAAAGCCATTTAGCAATACTGGGGACCCGTTTCAAAAACCCGGATAACATGGGATTTAATTTACCCCAGTTCAAATGGACAGTTCACTTGCATTTAGCCCAGACGACCTTAAATCCGACAAGATGTCCGCTTAAGCAAGAATCCTGCTTAATGAATAGGACCCCCGTCCAAGCCCGTTTAAATGTTAGCTATTGTTAGTAATATCAGTGGGTAACGACATATTACTTGGCATTTTGCATAGCAACACGTCCACAGATAGTGGTTGAACAGTTACCATGTGTACAATCAATTTTATGAGACACAAATAAGACGCAAGTCGTAAGCCTTAACTTCTGTTGATAAAGGGCGCGGCCATCTTGAATCTTGAGTTTGGGGTTTTGTCGATTCTTCCAACTTCGTGAGTTGGAATTCCATCCGACTCCGACTAGGAACTTGGAATTTACGAGTTCAAATGGAACGCTGCATAATTGTAACCGTTCTGTTCCTCCAGGCGTTGGACAGACTTAGGCCATACCTCTGTGACAAGATCACAGCGGAACGGCACTTCGATTACTTGCGTTCGAAGAAGATCCTAACCCGCGAGGACACTGAGGAGATCAACTGGAAGGTGACGAGCCGCCAGAAGACGAGCAAGCTTCTGGACTACCTGGCCGAGAACCCCAAGGGTCTGGACACCCTCATCGAGTCCATCCAGAACACCCGGTGCTCGGACTTCATCATCACCAAGATCACCGACGAGGTCCAGAGGCTGAAGAACGAGAGGATCGAGTCCCTCAAAGGTGAGTCGCCGCGAGTCCCTGTGTTGAAATTCGCAGTGACTGCACCCCTAAAGTTTTCCATCCGTGGCCCCCAACCCCACACTGATCCCTCTTCTATCGCCCTCCACAGCGTCCTTCAGCGCCTTCTTGCCGACGAAATGCACAGGGGCAACGAATGACCTCTCCCGGACATTCTCCAGCGACTCCAATTTTGATAAGGGCTGTGTCTCCACCCTGCTGTATCACCCTGAGGGAGAGTGGAGTCCCTCGGTCTCCTCCACGTCGGCCTCGCTGAACGTTCCTCACGGGCCGGCCTCAGAGGCCGCACCCCTGTGCAGCAGCGTCGTCAGGTCCGCCGCATCCGGCCTTCCGAGGCCCGGCGATGACGGGGCGCCCCCGCTACCTCCCGAGCTGCAGGCGGAGGCCGAGGGAGCCTGTGGAAGCACGACGGGCAGTGACTCCGCCTTCCAGCCCCTGCGCTCACGCTGCATCTCGCAGCCCTGCCAGAATGCCCCCCTCCAGAGCTCCCGGTGCGCCCCCCCCCCCCCATAGGCTAGCACCCACCTCCCCAGGGATCAGCCCACTGTGTAACCTCATAGGCAGAGGTGGAAAATTCGACTCCAGTAGCTACGAATCCAGATCAAGGTTTTGTTTCAACCAGCTAGTTGAGTACTCGGTGACTGTGACTCTTTATGCTCAAGTGGGTGCTTCATTTGTAGTTACTGGACCTGAATTTGCTGTGCACTTTTCCATGTCCTGCTGTCGCTTCCTTGTTTCCCGCATTGTCTCGTACCCCATTACCAAGGTTTGGCCTCAGTGAAAAAGGGACCTTTTTAACAGAACAGTGTGTCACCATGACATGGACATTATACCCTTAGTATGTACTGCATTTATAAACATAGCCTCCTGGTTATTTGAACATGTAGCATGCTATCGATTTACATATTGTCTTATAATGGCCTTTGTTCGACCATGACCGGAATGTAGTACACACTTGTTCACGCTACAGTAAAGAATTTCTAAAATCTGTACCGAAGATTAACAGTATGTGTGTTTTTTTTTTTTTTTTAGGTTTTGCTCCAGTTTGAAATGTAACAGTAGCCTTTTGAATAACACAGAAAATGTAATTCACTTAAATTTCCATAAATAGGGGAAATGCATTGGTTCGAACTGCTTGATTTTTAGTATTGTAGTATTGTACATAAAACTAAGATTTACCACATTATCGGCAACTCGATAGCGTGGTATTTTAAGCTAATTGGACAATCTGTGAATGATATAATTATTACATATGTATTTCCATTACCTTGGCCACCAAGTACAGCTTTAGCATCTAACTGAGTTTTATTTACATATTAACTGTGGTGTTCCTGCTTTTTCAGCGCAAACCTTGGTAATGAATTCATTTTGTCAGTTGAATGGTCTGAACCAAATCCTGAGAATTGTTTGGCTATTTATCGGGGCGAGGTGGCGTGATTGTAGGGTCTTTGTGGGTGACCACATCCGCTAAAGAGGTAGGCCACAAAAACATAGCAGGGAGATTGTAATTATATTTAAGAATGGACATTTTTATAGTGCAAATTTTATTTTTAATTGCATATGGTTTGTGATGTTTTTTTTTATTATGCATGGTGCATTATTACAGTTAGGTTTTGTGGTGGGTAGATGGTAGATTGTGTTGTAGAATATGCCGGAAAACCCGAACTTGGGACTCAGGCTGTCAGTACCGACAGAAAAGCTCCTCGGCTAATTCTCAACTCTGCTCCTCCACGGAAAGGGCCGTGTCACACTGACGTGGAGACGGGACTCGACCTCACCGAAGGCCTTGCTGACAAAGATCCCTGAAATGTCTGCAGATTGGGCTGATTGTAGTCCCAGTCTCTGATGCTTTTGGGGGGGTTGTTTCAGACGGGGACGGCCTTGTCTGGGCAGCACACCTACAGGTTCACCTCGTTTGCTGTGTAATTACCTCTGGGGAATTCCTGGTATTTACCTGAATATATTTCTTTTTTTTTTTTTACTTTTGTTGGTGTCGTCAACAGCAGTAAGGCACCTGGCAGACTCTGCAAGCGTCTATCTGCTCTGTTTTCCCTCTTATTGTCTGGTCTTCTCAGCATCCTCTGTTTGACTTTCATTCCCATGCGTTCCATTGCGTTGGAGTTTGAAAGGGCCAAGACAGCCTTGAGGAGTATCTTTGAGTGGGTTTGATGAAGCACTACCTTTGAATTGTGATTTTGATGATGTTATGACTGTAACGGCGGGATGCGGAATGTGCGATGGCGAGCCTTTCTGTTTTTACAGTATTTTTAAAAAGAGAGATTTTTCTCAGTTTCTTTTCAAAGTGCTACAATGCGTTTGTTGCCAAGGTTTCCATATTTTAAAGGTGCTAGCTAGCTTATCCCTGCGCTTTTCTGATAATTGTAACACCTGCGATTTATCGCAGCTGTCATTGCCGTGTCTGAATAAAATGCATCCAAAAGAAAAATGGGATTTAGGTTCTCTAATGTACCGTCTGTAATATGGAAATCAAAATGAATCACACAGTTTTGAAATACGAATCCCGCAGCCGGAGATATTGTGCATGTAAGTTTCAAGAATTAAATGTCCATCTGCCTGGTTAGTTTGATGGGTAGGTTGGGGTTAGTCTTCGGTGATAGGTCACCCCCTTTGGGGAGGTAAGATATATGCTGGCTAATTATTCTGTTTTTGACTAGTTTGCTGGTTAAAGGTCACATACTGGCACAAAAAGGTCACATTACTGGCACTCAAGACATACCTGTGTGACCTCAGTCGATCACGACGTCTTAAAAATATGATGGTGGCCTTCCAAGGACGTGACCCTCGAGCTGAGATGTGCAGAAATTCCTCCTCCCTCCTTGCTCATACGTTCCCTCCATATGGGTGTAAGTCTCAGGCCATGTGCCGTCATCCTGCCTTGTGAAATGTAATACATTTTCATCCTTTAATATCACTCTAGGCCTGATTTGATATATAATCACTGCAGTAAGGAGCCTTGTAATTTAACGCTGCACAGCGGAAATTATTCGGTATGACGCTTAAAAGCTCACAGAGGTTTTCAGGCAGTAGGCAGTGGGCACGAGTACTTTGAGGTTTGACTTTTACAATGCGTCTCTTATCCGGATTGATGTCCGTGCATTAGAGGTGTCGTGGTGGGGGTGGGGGTGGCTGAACTCTGGGCTGTCAGAAATGCTTGGTTTTCAGGGGGTATTTGCAGAATGTTTGCAGGTGCCGGGGGGGGGCAAATTCTCAGAGGGTAAATCTTTCAAAGGCCAGAACTTTGTCTTTTTCACCTCTTCGTATCAGATCAGACTTTTAGAGTAAAGGTGACTTACCCAAGAAAATAAAGCCCTTTGAATTAATTCAGATTGATCAGCCCTCAATTTTCAGAGCTGTCACTTAAAACAAGAAGCCATTTTTAAGCAGATTTTGTTGCTTTACTGAAAAGAATATTTATAATATAAAAATCGTGTGGCATGTGTAATATGCTTTATGTGATAAAATCCTGTGAGAAAAGATTAGGAATGAAATTTTAAAAAAAAGAATCTGTTCATTTGAGGCTGTTGGAGTGTATCCCACATGGAGGGAAATGAAGGAGATGGTGAACACAGCCCATTTGTCCTCACTGCCCATCAAGTGACCAGGGCTGTTTGAACACAGGCCAAGCAAACAGATGTTCTGATTTAACATCACAATGGGTGAAGCAACTGGTGGGTAGTGGGGGCTGCCTTTTATGCCACAGAGCTCCAGAAACGCTGGATGGGTGGATCATTGTCACATGGACGAGATATGCTCCCATCAGCCATGCCAGCAAAAGAATTAGAATCACCGCTGTCACCCAAGCCGGGGTAATTAAACAGAGGACCACAGAGATGTGGGTCACGGTATTTGATTTGTTTTGAGTTTGTCAATCCATATTTTTAAAAGGACCTGGTCAAAAAAAAAAAAACGAGAAAATAAACCGATTTTAAAATTAATTATAATTATATTATTATAAAATTAATTATAATAAAACTCGCAGTTTGTTTTTAGAACCGCTTGAGGATCATACAAAGGATGATCAGCACAGAGGCCTGAACAATCATTAAATAATTCAAAACACAGTTACTGTTGTTGATGTAGTCAAGTTGACCTAATAATAGAATGAGATAAACATATCCATACAAATTGAGATGACTGAAAAGATTTGGCTGTTTAGTCAAGAACATTTCAGTAAAGTTTGTATCTGGCCAACTAAACATCATGACTTCCTCTAAAAATAAAGCACGGCACCCAGTTATCAGAAATGGCCCGAAACCTCACACTTATTTACACTTAGGATTGAAAACGCGTTGACAACGCCTTAAGTATATTATTTGAAGACTGTATTGTCTAGCTTCTGCGAAGTAAGATTTGGAGTGATCCAAAATTGCGTTTGTTTTTTATTCTTAGAGGTAAGATTTTCTGCCAAGTATTGTTTTTGTGCGTTTTCCATTTTTATTTTCATCCCACGAAACTCAATTTCGCCAAGAACTATAAATAACAGAGAAAAAAAAACACTTTTGCGGTTATACAGAATGGTTAGGCAAGAAAAGAGATGGAGTCCTACCAGGCGCTTTTAACTCGACAAGGGGGAGCATCTTGAGCGCCTTTGACTGATTATCTTCAATACCGAGACACGCAGTTTCTTGCTGAGTTCACGCTGCCGCAGTTTCACTTTCACGCCGGACGGCTCCTGCGCAGACGCGGCGCAGACGATGCGCAGACGCTGCGCAGTTTAAATCCCAGCAGAGGCGCTCATTGTCTCCGCAGGCAGAGACGCGCTCGAGGGCTGCGCAGGTCGCCAGAGCGAACACCGCGACCAAGCAGTGACAAGCGGAATGGCGCAGCCCTCGGAGTCCTGGACGTTTTTCAAGCGGAGAAAGGGAAGCACAAGTCGCCCGCAACTCGCCAAATAATAAACGCTGAAGCTGGAGGTCTAAAGGAGCGATAGGAATGGCCGATCCTCTGCGGAGGACAATACTGGCAAAACTTCGGGGGAAGAAATCCAGGAAAGCGGCCGCAGTCGGGGGCTTCGGCGTCGCAACTTTTGTGGATAACCGAGAAGGTAAAGACGGAGTTTTGTGCGGTGTGGATGAGCAAACACCGGACAAAATTATCACTGAATTAAATGATTTGCCAGACATCATGAGAGATAAAGAGGGCTGCCTTAACATAGCGTTTGAAAGCGGGGCAGTGAGATCGAATTGCGAAAACGCCGTGGTTAAAAATGTGTCGCCCCGGGACGATACTTGCGTGCATTTAAACAGAGGATCGGGCGATTATGCTCGGTGGGGTGCGGACTTAAATCATACGGGTCAAGTTTATAAGAGACGCCTGGGGGTCTCTGATCAGAACGAAATGCAGACTCGGGCGAGCCGCGGAAACCGGATTAACTATTTTAATGAGCTGGAGTTAGATCTCTCCAAAGATGCATGCACTGAGTCGTCCGAAATTATGCGGGAAAACAGCCAGCCGCTTTATTCGAGCGGACCTCCAGGACAAATACTAGATTTAGACGGGGTAGGATTGTATAGGGAGTTAACTCCGATCCAAACGACCTTTCACTATGTTGAAATGAGTGGAAACGGTGGACAAGGTAAAGAGAGCGGGGTAGATGTGCATCAACAGTGTGGGGGGTGTCAGGGGAATCCAGTGGCTTCAAATGCTGAAAAAGATGCCGATTTACTTTGTAACCTCCCTCAAATGCCCTACACCGATATTTCTATAAATGGGGCACAAATATATCAGTTTCTTGCTGTCGGTACAGTAGCTGAGAACCACCAAGTCAGTAATAATCCCTCGGGAGACGACAGAGTGAGAAGTTTGCAGAACACAAGACTGTTTCCAACCGATTCGGTTGTAAGCGATAAAAATGTGGGCACCGAGGCAGAAATGCAGTGGCAAAATTTGGTCGGCAGTGATGATGGGGATTATTACGACAACGACAATGTCCTGTTTTATAATCCACTATTATGCGCAGCTTCCGGGCCAAATTCAGACCAAGTCGAGTTGAATCGGACACAAGCTGAAACAGACGGGTTTAAGGTGTATGAAAGCTACATTGTAAGGACCCAGTTTAAGGAAGCTTGTGTTCTGCTTATAAGTGCGATGCAAGGCATTAATTTGGATAATGAAGTTGCTGTCAATGGACTTGGATGCCATCTAAATCTTACTAGCTGTAATTCCCGGGAGAGTCTCTGCTCAGAAGTATCTTCTAAAGTGGTAGATTGTGATGCATTCTCCTCTGGAGAGGCTGTTCCCCCTGAGTCCCATTCTGTACGCTTTCACGATGGTGAAAACGGCAACTTGTCTCTCAGAAGGTCCTTAGCCTGCAAGAGCTTTGAAGTCTTGCCCACTGAGAATCCTCCACCTTTGAGAAGGTCCGTAAGTGATGGAGTGATCGAATACCACCAAAATCAATATTGTCGCCTTGAACGCAAAGTCCCTTTGGCCCTCATGAGAGAGAATGACTGGGGGATGTCTAGTGGTGTTGTCAGCCTCGCGAATCAGGTTCCATGTCATGGCAAAGGTGGTGACAGTCTTCTCTTGGAGATGGGGGATAATTGCCCATTGAATGAAACCAGTGGACCAGTGAACAGTGCAAAAAGCCAGGGCACAGAGCACGGCTTATTGACCACCCAAGATGTCTTGAAACCCAACGGGGTGACTGTCAACAAGATTCAGGAATGGATGCAGAAGGGACGCATGCTCTCCTCTGAGATGAAGCACCGCATCACTGGTTCCACTCTCCACGAGGCCTGCGGTGACTCCCCCCCCCAGCGTTCTTGCCCCGGTTTCTTGAACAGGGCAAAAGTGGCGCCCCGGGTGACCGGATCTCAGAAACGCAGGACCGTGGCTCACGGCCAGGGAACCAGACAGCCAGGTAGGCAAGTTGCCAAGCGTGTTCGATGGGTGCGCTCTCACCCGGGCTCCATAGTGCTCTTCTCTTCAAAGGTCCAGCCCGTCGCTCTTCTGGATGTGGACACGGGTGGAGGGATGACCTTCCAGTGCTTTCTTTCTCTGGACTGGTGGTTGGGGTTCACTCTCTTCTAACTAACATAGGCTAATCTCACACTAATCTCACTAATGGGTTTCCAACTTTCAGGTGTGGTGTTTAACTATTTTAAGGGTTACCTTACCAGGAATTTCTCATGGGAGTGGGGGGTGTTTCTTACTGCTGTGATACAGGACACAAGCGTGTAATATATGCAATAAGGAGTTTTTTGAGTCTAGTCAAATGTTAAAACTTTTGAAGAGGAAAGTAGTCAACACAGTAGTAATGGTATAACCATTCAATGTGTGTGTGTGTGTGTGTGTGTGGACGGAGCATCTCCTGACCTGATTGGTTCCCCCAGCTTTGTGAACATTCGCTGCTGCTGTTGCCCTGTGTTTCTCAGTTACATGAATGATTGCTCGTTGGATGCTAACTTGGGACTTAGTTATTTGTTTACCTAATTGTTTATGTGTGTATATCATAATTTAAAGGCATGGTGGTTTGTTTAGATGGAGAGTAGGGATTTCATTATTGGAATACAGATAAGGCAGTTTGAAAATGTTCAGTATAGTACAGTATCTTTTTAAAGTCTGTGTTTTCACATACAGAAACCATGAATTTTTAATGCAGTTTAATTATCTTTAGCTGAATGTTTAGCATCCTGATGACTCTGTGAGTACGGTAGTCAAAGTCATTAAACTTTTAATATTAATCGTGTGTCGTGTTGCTCTCTTAGGGACACTGGGGTCACCTTCTCCCATTTTGCTAATAGGTTTTCTTTTTCTGAGCTGGTAATTGAACGGGGGAAGAAAAACGTCCGTCCAGCATCAAAGGTGCAGAAGTGTGTGGTTTTGACAGCAGACGCAGGCCTGCTGCGATGGGTGGAGCCTCCGGCTCTGGTAGCAGCTGGCATGCTTGGCTTTTGAGGTTGCGCTGTTGTACCTGCGGGTCACCGTGGAGACCAAATGGCCTTAATTGAATCTGTCTTTGCCTAAGGGGCGGGGTGGGGCCTCAGCCCTGCGGGGGTCAGTCCGGCTGAGTTGGGATGCTGTTCTCTCTCCCTCCCTCTTCTATTCAGCTGGTCCTATGAGCCACAGCAGCAGCGTTTGGGCTCCGCTCTGTTATGGTCCCTGTGGGGTCTTGGTTTTCAGCTGCCTGTTTTCTGTAAAGACGGAAAGCTGCCGCAGATGCCGAAACTGTAAATGTCAGTTTGCAGGGAAATCATGGCTTTCTGTCCGCTGAGTTTCTGACCGAGGACGAAGCTCTGTGTTCGTCGGTCCGTCACGGCCACACCGTAAACAGCACAATTTATGGTTTAGACCATGTTCAGCAATTTCACTGCTTTGCTAGTGTTCCTGCTGTTTCTGCGTGAGGGTTATTGTCCGGGGGGGGGGGGGGCGGTTCGGCAGTTGGGGGGGGAAGCATCTGTGGATCAGACCATTCCGTGACACTGCTGCCGCTCTTTCTGTCTGTGATCTGCCACAGCCCAACTTCTACACGACCTCCTGTTTCATCTCGGCCATCTGTCACCCTGAGGGCTCACAGATGCATTTAAATGGACATACATGCCCCCCCCCCCCCCCCTTCAGTGCAGGTCAATTTATTCTCAGACAGCTTTCTGAGTGCCCCCCCCCCCCTTAAGTTTTAACGTCAGTCATATATTTTCTTGGTTGCTATCAAACGACTGAGATCATTATAAACCTACAGCACGAATGTGTGTTGAGCCCATTTCCAAACAAATGACAGGCTGCACACTCGACTTCCTGCTCTGTGTGGCTTTGTGCGTTTGGCTCTTTGAGAACTTGGCCTCTCTCCTCACGCTACATTTTAACGATCGTGCGTGCTCACTCGCCCTTCCCATCAATAATATGGATCCACAACACAAATAATTAGGTTAGGTTTCCCGGAATGGATTCCGCACGCGTGCACCTGGCGTACTATGACCCGGCCGACTCCGTGTTTGCCGAATCTGTGAAAGAGGTCAGGAAAAAGTACAACCGGTGTTTTTGAGATGAGCATCAGCGCGAAAGCTGGTAAGAACGGGCCACCCCCTCGTAGCAGAGAAACCCAGGTGACGTATGGGGCACTTGCAAGCCCTGGTTTAAAGAGTGTGAAAGATACCTGAAATGCATTATTTATTTTGCTTATAAACTCCTGTGGACATCTCTCTTCTTTTTCAGCCTATATTAAAAATGCTCGAAGTTCCGTCACAGACACCCAGGAGGCAATAGTGAGCAGACATAATGAAACGAACGAGAAGCTGCGGCTGTTGACCGCCATCACGGTCTCTAAGAAACGTCACTGGTTCCAGCATAGTACGCCCAAGAACCCCGTATCAGAGGAGGGCAGCGTTTCCGTGGAGCCTGACGTTGCCCCCGTCGGCTCTGAGCCTGAAGCTGGCCAGCCGGCATCGACCTCCCTCCACAAAGCTCCCCACCTTCAGCCAGTCAGTGCCAACTGTGACCCCCAGCGGGGAAACGCCGCCGATCAGGCCAGGGACGGCCACGTGGATGAGGAAGGCGGCGAGATCTGGTACAACCCGATTCCAGAAGATGAGGATCCCACGCTTGTCGGTGGCCCTGCCGACGTGGACAGCATCCATCACTCTCAGGAGGGCTGCAGCTGCGAGAAGAGGCTCATTGACGGCTCACTCCTCATGGAACCTGCTGAGCTGCGCAGACGCATCCTCACTCGCAGATCTGCAGAGGACAGCCTTCCTCCCAAAGTCACAGCTCCAGGTAAATTAAAGTACAGCGATTAAATCCCTCGCCGCCCTCACTCGAGTCTAGGGAGATGTGTCTCAGACACGGGGGCTTATCTTTTATCGAGAATATATTATCTGCTATGAAAATTCATGTGACACATAATAGCATTTAATAAGGAAATTCATAAGAATTAGCAAGGCTAGTCACTGCAGGGATTTATTGTATATAATTACTTAGGTCTTAGACAAGCTCAGAGGAGCAGCTTTGCCCTGAACAGAAAAACCTCCATAGTTACGGAAGTGTTCCGTCAGATTTAAAAGCCACTCTAGTACAAATATCCAGCCTTAGGTGGGGTGTGTGATTTGGGGGAGGATGTTGCAGTTTGGGGGTAGATGTAGTGTTTTCCAGTCCGGTCCTCAGGGACCCCCAGACAGTCCACGTTTTTGCAAGAACCTTTACTGTCTGGGATAGGAGCAAAAACGTGCATTGTCTGTGGGTCCCCTGAGGACCGGATTGGGAAATACTGGTTGTACAGGAATGCCAGGGCTGAAAGGCATAGGTCGTTTGGGGCAGGCGTGAGACTTGGAGACAGCTCAGTGTCACATGGTCCCTTTGTCATTTTTTCCTTTTCTGTATTATTTGCTCACGACCGTGTTTGCTTTAGGGCGCCTGCACTCCGGCCGTTCACAATGCGGGATCTGCCAGTGCGCCTGCACTCCGGCCGTTCACAATGCGGGATCTGCCAGTGCGCCTGCACTCCGGCCGTTCACAATGCGGGATCTGCCAGTGCGCCTGCACTCGCCGAAGGAATACGCATCAGACGTGTCGTGTTTGTGACCCACGTGACGTGAACGATGGCTCGGATGGCGGGTGGCCGCTTTTGCCAGCTGGAGCTTTCACAGAGATGTCATCTTAGTCCACGTGTCTGCACAGCTGGCCTGTTAGTCTTAGAACATAAGAACATAAGAACATAAGAAATTTACAAACGAGAGGAGGCCATTCGGCCCATCAAGCTCGTTTGGGGA
>JAODLC010000047.1:15587232-15599969 GCA_026781145.1 Hippopotamyrus pictus
TCAAATTGCAACTTTTGAAAATTTTGATTAGCAAAACTGCTAATCAAGTTGAAAATCTTATTTGGAACCCTGAAATGCATGATTTTTGACTTTTGGGTTTATTGTGATTTTCACTGTTGGTGGCAGGAAGGTTTCTGAGTCATACGATTGTGTCTGCCGAGTTATTTTTGTAGCGATAAACGACATGCTCCTATGAACAGCGAATCGTATGCCTACCGCTGACCGGGTAAAGAGGTCCAGTTTGGCTCAGTTGGTCAGTGAGGTTAGAGGAAAATGGCGAGACTCGCTAACGGTGACGGAGAAGCTACAAGTGCAAAAATAACGGATCGGTCAACAATGGGGTGTGAACTTATCTACCCTTGAACCAGGTCCGGAAACAAAATGGGGTCCTACCAATTATGGCTTGAAGCGGCCAGTAGAAGTATTTTACAACTGCATTGTTACACTGTGTCGAAATATAGAACACAGAGTGGGGTCTGCTTAAGTCAGACCTGCACGCAAGGGCGTGACGGCGGCTTTATATAAAATAAGAAAGCAGAAGGCCTGCAGGGCGCTGGAGTAAGGGCACTGAGTAAGAGAATGTGATGCCATCCTGGCTGTGAGGGGCTGGAGTAGTCCCTGAGTAGGACCCTGGTGAGTATACAGCACCGTAACCCAGGGTGTGAAATCAGCAGGCTGTCACTTAATGCGGCACATTAATCCTGATCGCCTAGGAACCTGTTACTGTGAAGCTGTCCTTGTGATAATATAAAACACTCTGTCATCGGTTGCAAAAATGGCACCTAATCATGGTACTGTGGTGGATTTGTTAAGCTGTGGGGCATAGATAGTACAGGATGGTATCCTACCTGAAAACTGACCGGGTCAATGAATTGATTCTATTCAGGGTGCTGTGATATAGGTCACGCCATGGAAGTGCAGTGTGTTTCTGTCAGTATTAGTAGGACCCCTAACACGCCCTGCTGTCTGTAACCTTAACTGAGATCAGATGGTTGTTCCCTTTTCATGTTGCCGTTCTACTTGCATTAGACTATGATAACATTAAAACTAATGCCTTTTTTGTTTATTTTTTTGGTACTGATAGGTTAAACAGTGAAGAATGGGATTTAACATGCTAAGATTGCTAGAACAAAGAATTCTGGTTTAACCAAGATACCAAAAGATGGTAAGACAAGTAACTTTTAACAGAATAAATGTTTCAGGCAATTGGCTGGCCACTCCTGGAGGGGGTCCTTGGTTTCTAGGATACACTATCTATCTAAATCGGTACTAATAAAACTCTCTGCTCCCTGCTGGATGCTGGTTTGGAAGCAAATAATGAATATTCTCGTTGGGCAACACAATATAATTTTCAGTGTGACATGCTGTCTGCGTTTGCAATAATGGAAATAAATATTGTATTTGGATTAGGATCTAATATATGATGTAGATTTAGATTGATTATAAATATTAGCTGTTCCCATAAAAACATGTCAGAGTGTCGTTGCCTGCTGCTCTTGGGATTCTGCTGTTTCAGGGACTTCTGGCTCCCTTACTCCTCGTGGAGGCAGCTCAGCTCCTGCTTCTGTGAGTCACTGCTTAGTAACCCAGGGCTGAATGGAGCACAAGACACCCTTCTGAGTTTCCGCTAGGCTCTCGCCTTGATCTCGCCGTTTCCTCGCCTGATCTTGCTGGTTGTTTTTCAGAAAATTATGGGGTCTTTTAAAGAGTACTGGCTTCGGGTGCCTTTCTCCAGGTTCCTTAGTACGTTCCTCTTGGGGTCCCCTGAATGAGGTTCTGCTTTAGCGTCTTGTAAACGCTCAGATCAGCTATATTGCTGCGATTAACACTCTTGTTAAAAGCAATAATGGCCTTAAACTTTAACAGCAGTCAGCAGTAAAGTCTTCAGAGCGGTAAACTTACAACTATGTCGTAGCCAAGAAACTGAACGAAATTAGCGGTTTTAGGTATGTTGTTACCTCGTGTGTTAAACACATTTGACTCCCCAGCCAGCTCATTAGCTAACGCTTTACTGCCAATAACTTCCACCAGATGAGCAGATAGATGCTAAGCTGTGAGGCCCTTGACATTTAACTCCATGACTGGAGAGCGTGTGATGTTTTCTCAGAGGGCGTAACGCCATGGGGGAGCTGGCCTTCTCAAGTTACAAAACAGCCCTTCTCATCTTTGGCCGTATGGTGCTTGGTCCATTAGTATCTGGTTTCGAATTATGCAACAAGACCTCAGGTGAGGGGGGGGCGGTCTCTTCGTCTCCTGTTACTGGTACGAATGAGGTGGGGCCCCTCCAAAGGGCAGAGATTCACCTGCTTGATGTGACGGCCCCCCTAAGCAAAGAGCTGGTTGAGTAGGGTGTAGGCGTGGTTGACTGTCTCCTCACCTCCACTGGTGAGACCCATTGTAACATCCTTCAGGTATTGGCTGGAGCCCACAGGCCGTCTCCTCTGGCGTCTGCTGTTCTCCTTCCGTGTGCAACTGGCTCGTGAGGTGCACAGGTGTTCAAACGCAATGTGGTTTATCACTGTTTGCATGCTGCCCCCCCGCCCCCCTACTCCCCACTCAAAGTGTAGCCCTGATATAACACAAGGGAGAACATTGTCCCTTTTCATTTAACCTTCTCGCTCCCCACCGCCTCCCCTCCCCAGTAAAGCACAGCTGGTCTTCTGTAAATAGAGCTGCCCTTGTGGATGGCTAGTGTTTTGTAGACATACACACACCGGCGCTTGGTGCTTGGAAAACAAGCCTGAAGTATAGAGTGAGCAGAGGTCCAGAAAGAGCAGGGAAAGAGATGCAGGGTTTGAGTGGGAAGCATCGCTCGATATTTCGCTTTGGACTCGTTGAGTTTGACACCTTTAACTTGCAGATGAATCCCTTAGGGGTTAGGGTTAAAATTAATAATTTAAATGAAACGTCATATTCCCCCTCCCGTATCCACCAGTGATGCGTGAGACCTATTGGGGGTAGGCGAAACCACGGACAATAGTGAAGTTTCTGCGCACCCCATATATAATGTGATTTTCGTGTAAAAACATATGGTAAAGTTTAATTGATAAACTTTGCCAGTAAGACATTACCAACATTAAATAGAGTAATAATAAAGGATGTTATACAGTACTGTACTCTCTCAAATGAATTCTTACATTTTAGCATAAATTATTGAGGCTGTGCAGCAGTATAAAAATATCAATTATTAAGGGATGACAGCAATGAAAATTAAGCTTTTTATTACATTTTCGTATCAGACATTGCGATAGCGTGGCGATGAATGCAGATCGGTGGGTATCAGGGACAAAGGGAGCTGAGGTGGCAGATTTAACCATGTTCACTTGGTGCCTGGTTTGAAACTTTCAAACTGTTAATTTCTGGAATTTTCCTGTTTTTTTTTTTCTTTGTTTGTTTTTTTTGAAGGGGGGGGGATTCTGCCTTCCCGTACCGGAATTGGGGAATCTTGGTGTAGGCTATGTGTGTGTGTCCTGTGATGGACAGGCATACTGTCCTAGCTGTATCGCAGCCCTGTGCCCTGTGCATTCTGGGACAGGCTATAGGTACACATGGTACACATGACCCTCACCATGATATGGAGTTAGAAGATGAGTGTGTTTTTCACAGGAAGTAACGGGGAGAGCAGTGGGTGTCTAATTACTTTTTAATTACTGTTTAATTATTGAAGCTCGCTTCTTTGATAAGTGTTGATGGATTTCTTAAGCACTGGAAATTTTACAGAGTAACACGTTCCACTGATTTATCTACTTTTATGAGTTGAACCGTTGCTTTTCCTATGGATCAAGCTGAGGTTGCCTAGAAGATGACAAGGACAAATACATGAGTTTTCAAAGATTTTTGGCCCATGCATATTTTTTGCCCTGTCTGTTAACATGCATGTGGAAATCTATGTTAATTAAATGGCCATATATTTACTGGGATTATCTATAACATGTATATGAATAAGATGATGTGTTATCAAATTTTCAATGATACTCTTATTCTCTCAGCATTTAGTCTAACACAGGGGTCTGAAACTCCAGTCCTGGGGGGCCGGAGCCCTACACAATTTTTGGTTCACCCTCATTTAACACACCTGATTCAACTCCTTGTGCTAATTACCACAATCATTTGTGGTGGAACAGGGAAAGAGCTTAGCCACACGGGGCTCCAGGACTGGATTTTGAGACCCCTGGTCTAACAGGACTGCACACCTCCAAGTCTCGTTTGTGTCCCTCTCTTCTGGCTTTTTACGGGCTACTAATGACCCGTGGGCCTTTAATTGGGGCTGGGAGGCAGGCGTTCCAAAGCATGAATGGCCTCCTGGTTTTTCTGACCTCCACTCCTTTGTCTGCTTTTCTTCCCTGCAGATGGCATCGAGGCCGGTGTCTCACCTCCTTCCAGCCCCAACCCCTGGAAGAAAGGGGGCTCCATCAACTGGTCCTTTCCGGACAGGATCAAGTCTCCGCGCACAATGAGGAAGCTGTCCATGAAGATGAAGAAGCTTCCGGAGCTCAGCAGGAAGCTGAACGTGAAAGGGGTCTCCAGCAGCCAAACTGATCCGCTGTACTCGTCCCCAAAGGTCACCCGCAGACTGGAGGGCGGCCCCAACCATTCCCACCTCTCTCCTGGGGGTGGTCAGACTGCCAGGAACGTCATCTCCCGTTATCACCTTGACAGTAGCGTTTTCACCAGGAGCAACTACAGCCAGAAGACCCGGAGCGGCTCCAAGGCGGCCAGCAAGGGCGGCTACCTCAGCGACGGAGACTCCCCAGAGCTGGTCACTAAGTCAGGGAAACCGAGGAACGAAGACGGGCCGGCAAGCAACGGCTCCAAGCTCCACGGCCCGGAGATGGACGTCAGCTCCTTCCGGCACTACAGCTTCTCAGCTCAGCCCAAGTGTAGCCAGTACATTTCGGGCATCATGAGCCTTCACTTCTTTGGGGCGGAGGACCTGAAGCCTCCCCGCGTCGACTCGCGCAGTGTCTACTGTGCCATCCAGGTGGACTCCGTCAACAAGGCCCGCACGGCCCTGCTGACGTGCAAGACGGCCTTCCTGGACATGGACCATGCCTTCAACATCGAGCTAGAGAACGCCCAGCAGCTGAAGCTGGTGGTATTCAGCTGGGAGTCCAGCCCACGGCGGCACCGTGTCTGTTGCCACGGCACTGTGGCGTTACCCACGCTCTTCAGGGTCTCCAGGTCCCACCAGTTGGCTGTCCAGCTTGAGCCACGGGGAGCGATCTATGTCAAGCTCGGCCTGATTGAGCGCTGGCCCAACTCGCTGGATGCCCCCGACGGAGGGCAGGAGCTGCGGGTCTTCCGGGTGGATGCCAGCCTGGTGGTGGAACGGGAGGCCAGTGGTTTTGTGGTGCCCCTGGTCGTCAAGAAATGCATCGCAGAGATCGAGAAGAGGGGCTGCCAGGTGAATGCATCTTCCCTTCGCATGATGTGAGGTCTAATGCGTTAATCTCACTAATAGTAGAATAAATTAGGTCTTGGGACGTGATGTGTAAAGTAAAAATAAGTGCATGGAATGCAATAGAGTTGATTTTACGATATGACTTTAGTCCATCTTATAGGAGTGCCGGGATACAATTATATTAAATGAGGCTCTTGTCAACACTATCAGCAGAGTTAATAGCTTTGGGCTACCAAAGCGTATCATCATTTGGAATTAAGGAAGCTATTATTATAACGGCCCCTCTTTGTGTCCTGCTGGGTTTGTGCAGGCCATCGTGCTAAATTAGGTCGCCCTTCTTGCTGAAAGATGCCGCCAAGCAGCCAGAAGCGTTGTGTTTCACTTCCTCTGAAGAGGATGATGGGGGGGGGGGGGGGAAAGCAGGAATTGCCGGGTCTTCTGCTTGGTCTTGGCACTGCCTGCTGTTTATAATGCGTGCCAGATGGGCTCGTTGGGTGACGGCCGTCCGGTTTGACTACCAGGCCCCGGAATCTACTGTAGTGCAAGTGAGAGCTTTGTGGGGAGGATACAGCTGATTTTCCATCAGAACCAGAAAAGTAAAAGATGTTTATAAAAGCATGTGACTTTGTTCCAAAGATCCGAGTATGATTCCAGGTTTCAGATCATTGCTATATTCAGAATCGGGTTGCTAATCTTGGTGTTCATAAGCCGGAGAAAAACGGCAATGTCGTATATAGTCTTGGCTTTGTCAACTGACCAAAATGACTCATGGTGACCCGGTTGGCAGATGGTCGGCCTGTACCGCCTTTGTGGTTCTGCGGCAGTCAAAAAGGAGCTACGGGAGGCTTTCGAGCGGGACAGCCAGGGCGTGGTTCTCTCTGAAGATCGATACCCAGACGTCAATGTCATCACTGGTAAAGTACCCCACTGCGCACTCCATACCACGTGCTACAGTTAGGAACAGCGGTGGGTAATTCAGGCTCAGAAAGTAAAAATCCAGAGCAAGACTTTGTTTCAACCAACCAGTTGAGTACTCTGTGACTGTCATTATTTATACTCAACTTGCTGGTGGAAACAAAATCGTGGTCTGGACTTTTACTTTCCGGACCTGAACTCTCTACCTCTGGTGTCAGATAAATAATACTGAATATGAGGGCTGTATCACTTCTGTACAGATTTGGAATGTACAGTTACAGACCTCTGCTCTCGTATTTGTGATTAAAAATGATGTAACATATCAGCAATGCTATGCCAGGATCAAGGTGATGTCGTTATATCTATACAAGATAATGTGCGATATCATCGGACCTCCCAAACCAGGAAGCTTTGTGTCCAACACTCGCTGTTGTCTGAAGGGGGGGTTGGGAGGGGGGTCGAGACGAACATCCATCTACAGGCATATTGTTAACAGCAAATGAAATCTGGACAGTATCCATCCATCCATCTATCCATTATTAATAACCACTTATCGTCACAGAGGATTGGAACCTTTCCTGAGAAGCAAGGGGTGTGTGTGTGTGTGTGTGTGTGTGTGTGTGTGTGTGTGTGTGTGTGTATACAGTACCTTTTACACAGTGAAAATAAGATCACACTGGAATTACACTCCACGGATGTCTCTAACAAAGATTAATAATTTCCAATACAATGATTAAGGATAAACATTAGGTTTGGGCCAATATCTGAATTTAAATTATCGGTTATTGCTGAAAAAAATGCACCTTTATAAAGCATTCATTATGCATTCATAGAACATTCATAAGAAACTTTAATATACATTAATAAAAAATTCTATGGTAAACATACAAATAGAACATTTGTTATTGATGGATATTAAAGCTGTTAATGTATGTTAGGATGTTAATGCATCCTTGCATGTTGCTTATGAATGTTCTATGAATGCATTATGAAGGTAGGATTAATGTGAAGCATTACCATATGTTTATACAGCCTATTTTGCATTTTCTTTTACAACCAATACATAGGTAATGTTGTTAAAATGCCCTTAGGGAAGTTAAGTTCTCTACAGCCTAAGATTTCCAGTATTTTGTTCACTTGTTTTTGTAAAATGTCAGTTTCTCTGTCACAGGGCAGTGGCAGCCTCTTTTATCGTGTGTTTGCAACTAATGATGTTTACAACTAATAATGCAAAAACTACTCAAGATAGAATTAAGCGTTATTTTCACTTTTTTTTTTCCTACAGCTGAAACACGAGCAGCAAATGTTGCCCAAATAATCAGCGCACTGACTGTAGTCATTAATGTATAACCAATGTAAACAATGTGCAACACAGAAATGATAGTTTAATAATTACAATAAGCATCATAATCACAACAATAGCAAACTATGTTTTAGTACGTTCTCGTTTATTAAAAGAACTGCACTTGCCATTTGGGAAAGGAATTTACACAGGAGTTTTTAGCAAGAACCTCAAGAATGTTTACTTTGCGAGGGTTTAGCTGGGCGCGCAGCGGATCTGCAGTGTGGCCTGTGGCACTGAAGACCTGCTTTGACGTGCTTGTGCCACAGAGGCACATGCGTTTTTTTGTCAGCGTCAACATTGAAGGAAGCCATCTTTGATCGTGTTACCAACAGAATCTCTTCTTTTTGTGGTGGTGTGTTTATCACAAAACTGCAGGGAAAAAGGTTTTTTCGTGTGTTTGTTTTTTTTTTATCCTATAACGCAGTTTGACCTGATGAAAATAGAATTAGCTTTCACTAAAAATTTAAACTCTTTGCACACATTTTTCAATGTGTATTTTGGAAACAAATCGCCAAGTAGGGCTGTCTCAATATCTTAGACACACTAGTAATCTGCTTACCAAATTGTAGGCGTAAGTAAATGACCGTATAGTACTGAAAATCCAGCCTCCTGACAAATGTTTCATCCGTCATCTAAAGCCCTGGTGATGATTGCAATTACATCACGACGTGATCGTAACAGATCTGTCTGTAAGGGGAAGAAATAATTGCCGATTATCTGCTGAACTTTAAGAAGCGTCCCCATTCTTTAGTGTGTTTAATTTTGTTTTATTTATCACGGTAGAGCTGTGGATGCTGGTCACTGTTAGGGCAAGGCCTCATGTTTGGTTTGATTTGTGTGGTTGAGGGAATGGAGGTCGACATGTTGAGTCGTGTTGGTTTTAGTGTGCTGTTTCAGTTTGACCTTCGGAGCCAGAGAGCATTGTGAGAGTCCTGTGAAGGGGGTGTGTGGGTTACTGCTGGGGAGGGGTGTTAAATTAAAAAAAAATGGCTTGGGGTTAGCAGGCAGCTGGGGTCAGGGAGCTGCATTTTACACTGCTAATTTGTCACCCCCAGGAATTCAAAAGCGCTAATTTGAGTGAGCAGTCTGCCAAAGTTACAAAATGCAGTCACTGGTTCCATAATTATAACACTTGTAGAAAATGAACTGAAAGTAAATTTTGACCTGATCTCTGTCTTGCTTGAGTGGCTGCTTTTGTGTGCCTTTCTCTGGCTAATGGCTAAAATCCCTTTTCGGCCTAATTAGCGAGGTAGAGAATGGCTGTCTGCGGGGATGATCTTGCTCCCATTGGCAGCGCTCTTCAGATGCACTGGGGCTTGCCTCCGGCTGGATGAACTCCTGTGTCCTCTTGTTCGCAGACCATAGTGCCCTGGAACCCTGCTGGTCAGGAGGTCACCTGTGCTTGGAGGTCTGGGCCCGGTCTATATAATCATCTAAAAGTATTTACCGGAGATGACGATGTTCGCTAATCGTTAATTTTTTTTTTTAGTCGTGCATCAGACATTAAGTGAAGAAAACAAAATAAAATTTCATTGGGGGAAGAAAATAAAGAAAAAAGAGGTAACCTGAGGAACCTCGCGTGGCCCACATTTCGGCAGGGACGGGAAGCCACATGGCTGCTGTTGACTGCTAAGCTGTCTGGCATCCTTTGACGGACACGCCGAGTCTCCTTCCACTTGTCCCAGTGGCCTCGATAGCATGGGTGTCTACAATGGGGGGGCGGGGCTTTCCGGGGTCAACGCCGGGTGTGTCGGTTTGCATTTGTTAGTCGCACGCCGTGCAGTCTGCCCGTGGTAATGCAGGATGCGTGGGAACACATTGACCGGGATCCCTAAGGAAGTCGATGTACAGCAGCCGGGATTCCCCCCCCGATCGATCGCAGCCGCCGTGTGACGTCTCGTCTCCGTCTCAGGCGTCCTCAAAGACTACCTGCGGGATCTGCCGACACCCCTCATCGCAGACCGCCTGTACGAGGCCGTCCTCGACGCCATGGCCAAGCGGCCTCTGAAGATGGGCGCCGCGGGCTGCGAAAACGACCCGGCGGACTCCCAGCATGCCACGGGGCTGCTCGCCCACCTGCCGCCGGTGGAGAAGGTGAGGGGATTCGGCATGCGCGGCGTGTGGCGTGTCGTTACGGCGACCGTTGCCAGGGCGAGTGCCGGGCTTCTGTGGCTGCTTCCCAGCACGGAACACACTCACCTGGTTCGCTGCAGGCGGCTTGATCGGGGCCCCTGGGTTGCTGGGGATGCCGGTCTATAGAGGGGACTTTCCCTTTGTCTCTTAGAAAGCGAGACAGACAGTATGCGGTGTGATACGAGTCTGTCTGGCTTTTGCTGGCAGCTTGAAGAGGGAACACAAAAAAAAACAAAACAGGGAGGCTTATTTCACATTCTCTGAGATCCGTTTGTCTCGTATCGACCGAGCCGTAAGGATCGGCCATCGATTAGTCATGCCTGTTGCTGGGTTGCGGCAGGCCACCCTCCAGACGCTGTTGGACCACCTGAAGCTGGTGGCCTCCCACCAGGACGTGAATAGGATGACCTGCCAGAACCTGGCCGTCTGCTTCGGACCGGTGCTGCTGGGCCAGAGGCAGGAGGCCGCCTGCCGCAGCAACCGCGCGTTTGCCGACTGCGAGGAGCTGGCCAGCGCCTTGCACTTCAAGAAGCACATCGAGGTCCTTCACTACCTGCTGCAGCTCTGGCCAGGTGAGGTCTGGCCGCTGGAGTTTCCGCCACCAAGTTGGGGGTCACTGCAGGCTGGCACTTCTAATTTCTTAATTACTTCTAATTACACGTAATAGATTCAAATTTTAAAGAATGCATGAAATACCAGCTTTAGAGTTTCTCAGTTTTTAATATGTCTGCCAGCTTTTGGTTAATTAAAACCAGAAAAAGTTCAAGAATGGATTCTTTTTCAACTCGATGTGATTGTTTCATCTTTGTTGCAGCAAAGAATGTGGTTTTGCTGCTACTTTAGTCACTGTAAGAGCCTCTGAATGGAGGTGGGGGGGCAGTTTTTAGCTTGAAGCCCAGTGCTCAGAGATTAAAGATTTCTTTTGATCTTCTTGCCCCCTCACTGCAGATTCCCCCTCATGTACTTAGTGTGTTTATATATTTTTTTTCTTTGTGCAGAAGCTTAAGACCCAAGATGACTCTAAGGATGGCTGTGTCGTTTAGTGGCACGGTGGTGGTGGGGGGGCTGTTACCGCGATTCTTTGCAAAGCCACCTCTGTTTAAGCCGTCGTGCCGGCCGCCAGTAACAGCCCAGGAATTGGCCGCAGACTTGTGTAGCTCCCTGTAAGATGATATTCAGTGACTAGGGAGGGACTTCATTTAAACCATTATAGTGTGTATTCCAGTAAAGGGGAATTGGGAGGTTCAGGGTGCGAAGGTGGATACTCTGAGGGCGTACTCCTATAGTTAAGCACCCTCTGAGATCTGCCTATAGACCCATGTTTATTTTTGCCTTTAACGCGTATGTTTGGCTACACATAGGCTATAATCCTGGGCATTAAACCTCTTCCTTGTCGGCACCCTGTTGGAGTAGGGCGCCCCCTGGAGGAGCATGGTTTAAGCGAGCGTTCGTGCGACTAGACCTCGAAGCTGCAGTTAACTCACTGCGCTCTCCAGTTAATAGGCAGAAAACTTTGCCTGAAAAAGACGGTTATTCTTTTAAAAAAACGGTTAATTTTTTAAATGAAATACTTCTCAGCCGCTCCTAATATTTAATGTGTTAATTATTCAGTGGTATTGGCCGCTGGTTTCGGCGGGAATGTCTCCCCGTGATATTTGCACTGTCCTCAGAGCAGGGAAGTGATGGTTTGGGGGATCCTTCTCTTCTGCAGTGGTGGACCCGAACAAGACCCCGAGTCCGCAGGAGGAGGAGGAGGAGGTGTCACCGACCTCACAGTGCATCCGCAGGAGGAAGGACCGTCCGCAGGCCCTGAACCTCAGCGAGGCGGAGATGGCTGGGGTGCTGCGTTCCAAACCGGGCCGCCTTGACAGCCCCAGCAACCGCTACGCCGGAGACTGGAGTCTCTGCCGGGACAGCTACCTCCAGCCGTCCAAGGAGGGTGACGGGGAGGACGCCGACTACGACAACGTGCCCTGGGAGGAGGAGGGGACCTCAGAGGAGGGCAAGGCTGCAGAGGAGGATGAGGTGGACGACATGGAAGTGGAGGAGAAGACCTCCCTGCCCGATGAACCGGACAGTAACATTTTGTCGACCCCGAATGATCTAACCAAAGACAACGAGTATCAAGGCTACATGAAGATTCGCGAAATGAACTCGGTCTTGAACAACGCGCTGAACCTCAACGAGCTGCAGCAGAGCATCGACAACTTGATCGGCAGCTTGGAAAGGGAGCTCAACAAGAACAAACTGGCCGTGGGTTACTGATTTAGACCCCCTCCCTGATGAACCCCCCTCCCTGATGACGTGTCGGAGGGACCTGACCCACCCCTGCTGGTTTCCGGACCCGGCCGAACCGGGCCGTAGCTCTTTCCTTTTCCCCCTGGTTAATGATCCCTTTTGTTTTGGTGCTTTCGTCTTCTTAGGAGAATCTCAAAAAGCTGTGAAAGCACCTTAAATTTTGCAGGGCGGTGCTCATTTAACCGATGATATGATACGAAGCCTGGCACTTACGAAGGTACATTCTCAAGGAGCTGAAGGACACGTGGATTATGGCCAAAGTTGCTGTCTCTACGCTGGGCGAGCTTGATGCTTGAATCACTACTGGGGCCAACCGGGTTCGGACCTGATCTGGGTCTGGAGCACCAGTTTACCTACATGTTTAAGTTATAATGCATGACTTACCCTAGACAGACTCTCTGTAGCTGTTAGCATGAATTATGGTACGTGTCATACGGGAAGAAATGTCTGTTTTCGTCTGAAATGCCGAACTTGAAATCTACAGCTACGTCGTTGGTACCACTTGGGCATGCGTGGTTTCCGATGTCGGTAAATAGAGAATCAGTCATTTACTGTGAAACTACTACAAGTTTTTTAGAAACCAGATCAGACCACTGCAGTGACCTTGCTTGCTATAGAATAGTAACTGTCCAGTGTTCAATATTT
>JAODLC010000047.1:15606753-15645809 GCA_026781145.1 Hippopotamyrus pictus
TTAAGGCAGTTCTGAAGGCGAAAGGGGGTCAAACACCGTATTAGTATGGTGTTCCTAATAATCCTTTAGGTGAGTGTGTATTACAGTAAGTATAGACTACAGCAGCAAGGTGTGGTTAGATGTAATGAAAAATCGATGCCTGTGGATTATAAAAGTACATTTATTACAAGGAGTTTTCCGCCTCAGAACAGTTGGCTTGGTGCGTTTTGTTCATTACCCGAAATCTCGGTAAATTCTTGACAATGTAACGTTCTTGATCTGAGATTCTGGAACGACCACATACAGCACTAACAGTCATATCTCATTGTAAACTGCTTATTAAAAGCATCATGCATGGTATGATGCTTAGCCAAACACCAACTGAACCTTCAGACTCTTTCTGCATACTGGGACCATTTCTATAGATCAGAGTGGTCATACTTTCTGCCTTCAGATTCTGTGATCCCATACAATTCCAAGGGAAAAGCAGTGACACAGCAATCAAATAGACTTCAGATGACTTATCATGAATATAAATTATAATCCTGAAAATAAATAATTACTGGGATATACAGGTCAGCTCTGGCAAAGGGGTGATTTTTTTTTTTGACACCTGGCGTCAGATTTTGTGACCCCCAGTGTGACTTGTGAAAAAGTAGCAATATAGCATTCAGAACGTTTCGTCCTTTCGCCGTGTTTACACACGTATTGTCAGGACCTGCTAGTCCAATCCTCCTGTGTGACTCGCCCCCCTCGTTACCTCGTGTTAATTCCTCATTGGTATTACCTGTTGCCTGTTATTCTCTGCTTGTCTTGTGTATTTAGTCCGCGTTCAAGTCTGTTTCCCTAGTTCTGTCATTGACGTGGTTCGTTGTGAGCTCCCCTGTCTGCCTTGCCTACTCTGAACAAATCCCGTTCACCCGTATTCACGGCTCTATTATCTGTTAACAAGTGTTCGCCCGGACTTGCGACATGTATGGCGTCTTCATATTATATCGAGCATTCCTGATTGTGAAAGTAAATGCAGACCACCACGATACACGGTATCACACCTCAAAATAAAACGCCAAAAAAAAAAGCTGTGTAAGTATCAGAATAATAAGAAAACTGAAAAGAATAACTATCATGTCGATTTAAAACATTCATTTATTTGAAATCTGCATTTACAAACATGAATATATCCTTCGGGGATAGTTCTACGTAGCTTCCATGCACCCCATTTGAAATAAATAAATCAAAATAAATTAAAAGCGAGGAATGGTTGAAAATAGTTGCAACCTTGGCTATATGCTTTGCAGCTCAGAAATACCCACTCTGTTAGGCACCTAGATAATTCGCGAATGTTGGTTTTGAAAGAAAACGCATACGAGTTATTTCCAATAACAGCTCCTGAGATAACACTAAGAAATACAAATAAGAGAACAGAAAGTGGAAACGCTGCTGCCTTGAAAAAGTTATAATTTAATTGCGGTACGTTAAATGAGAAAGGTAAAATAATTACGGTACGGAAAATGCTCTTGCACGTCTACGGGAACATTCCGTTCATTCCCAGTAACGTGTGAAACAGCGCCCCTGGAGTCACAAAATATGGTGTAACACCTGTTACTACGGGCGCAAAGCAGGGAATACGGGGCGCCAAACCATCTGTGGCACACACACACATTTACACCTACGGGCAGTTTTGCCAAACCAGTTCACCTTAGCATGTGTTTGGACTGTGGTGCAGGGGGGTGCGGCCAGGAAGGCAATCGGCGTCCTATTATTATTATTATTATTATTATTATTATTATTATTATTTGCCGTCAACGCTATAGGTAGGCTCGTAGCGACCGTATAGACTTCATTCCTCTGAAATATTCTTATTAATGTAAGCCTACATATGTTTTATACTCCTATATACATTTTTTTTGGGTGTGGGGGGGGTCCTATAAAAGAGAAAACGCAGTACTGCAGTCTTCGTTATTTTTTTCTACGTATCGATCCTGTAAGTGATATTGAATCTGATCAGGCACATGCGGCTTTTTACACCTGTGTGGCACCTGCATCAATTCTTGTCAGACAGGAAACCGTGCGGGGTTTGCTGTGCCTGCATGTCTCAGTCAGTCGTGCCCTTCACAAGTAGCCTACTTGTTCGCCCCAAGGAGCGCTGCAACGCGGTACGTCTCCTCTGTATCTGTGCGTGGGGGATTGGGAAATGTATAATAGTCATCCTGATTTTGCTTTGCTTATGTAATCTGGGGAAATAGGTGGTGGCTGTCTACCACTGACATGATATAGTTTTAATTGCGTTTCTGTTTCGGTTAGCCTTCTCTGTGTTAAGCAACTTAAAAATCAAAAAATACAATGGGATGCAATAACGCAGACATGCTATAGGGACGGCACGGCCCAATCACACAGTAGGCCTATAGATGATAATGTGGTGTTTTGAATTCCTGCATTTGTTATTTGTGCTTAATGGAATTTTATCAGGTACTGGCTGTCTCCACCACTTAGGAATAAGGAATTCCTTATCGAGGACCCGTCAGGCGGAGGGGAATGTGGCGGCGATGAAAACAGCCCGATTGGGTTTGACATCCCCCCTCCAGCAGCAGCCGCCTCGGTAGAGATCGCGAGAGCAGCCGCGGCACCCTTCCTTAGGAGTGTAGCTCTCAGAGTGACTAAATATTCCTCGCAGGTGTGTTCACATTTCCCCAAATGCTTATTCTGCCGATTTATTTGTGTTAACTTGTAGTATACTATATAACGTCGTTAGTATTTCTGTTATGTGGCAAGTAATCTCCTTTTCAAGTAATGCAAGTAAACGGTACACGCTGAATCCTGAAATGAGTTTGCAGTAAATAAAGGTCAGCATTAACCGGTTCAGCGTTACTCCGAGAGTATCATTCACTATAAGTATAAAGTTATCTAGGCATCCAGTTAGCATTTCGGAAGTAGTTGAATATTTTTAGATTTTATACTTCATTGATCCCAAACAGGATATTTTGCATTTTTTAAATTTTAGTCTTTGAAGAAGGAAAATAACTTAACGAAACGGTATATTAATTGTTACCATGAAATTTATATATAAATGTGTATTTATATATTAATGCTTTGGTTTGGTCGTTCCTTCCATCCATCCATCCATCCATCCACCCATTTTCTATGACTGCGTAGGCCTACCTAATAGATGTTTTGATACATCTATTAATTAAAAAAAACTGACAATAAACAAGACATTCGGTATTTGGCGCCATCAAATGGAAGAATGAATGAACAACGTGAGTTTAACATCTTTTAGGGAAGTTTGTTCTCTTGGTTTATGCACAATTGGTACTTGTGAAGTTCAATACAACTGACTGCTATTTTAATACGATTTCTTAATTGTTATTGTATTCAATATAGGAATGCTGTTCTAATAAGAACGAGAGTATCAAGTCGGACCCGGTCGCATATCAGCATCATGTGCTGTGAATAATTGTCGAAATGAACCAGAGAAACTTTGACTCGTCGTTTTTCGTTCGTTAAGAATTATAAAAGTGCGGTACTGCCTGTTTCAGATTTTACAGGACCGTTCGAAGCCCATGTTTGCGCCCTTGGCAACCGTCACCGCCGGCGGCAGTTTACTTGGGTGTTGCCCGCTCCGAAGATGAAGCCATTGTCGGCATAATTTCCAACCTAGTTCCAGTTCACACTTTTTTTGTCCTACCCTCACTCCGGTTCAGTCTTATCTGTGATCTAGCGATCATTTTCATTGGCTAACGTCGGCCGCCCGACTTCTGAGTACTTGACAGACGGTGACAACTTCTCTGGGGGAATTTTCCATGTTTTTAAATCACTCTTTGATGTTTGTTTCAGGAGCAACAGTAGACCTTATAGCCTAATAACTGTATGATTTATAATTTTATTCATAGATTTATTTTTGCTGTTTCTGTATTTTATTCGTACTAGACAGGTAGTCATGACAAACCTTAATTAATATCAGTTAACTTTTATAGGCTTATAATGGGGACTTTCATTGATTGATATATATATATTGATTTCACTGATTGAAATTTTGGCCTATAGTGCATCCCAGGCTGCTAGTCTCAAACATTAGATCTAACTATGTCCTCTGCTTTTTTTGTACATCTTATTTCTGCTTTAACCTGTTGTTGTCTTGCTGTTGTTTTTACTTAGATGTGATATGGATACCCTTCTTTTGACGCACTAACTCCAAAGTGGGTGGCACACGTCTTTATAGTTTATGAAACAAATGTTGGCATGTTTTGAGACAGCCTGTCTACAAATTATCATGAAGTTCCCTACCAGCTGTTTGGCTACAGGAGTGTCACAGTCGCCTGACAACCAATGGGATCACAACAAGGGGCGTGGTTTACTGGAACTGGGTTGGAAATTGTGTACATGCTGTCAGAGGTACCCTGTGGATCCACATTCCATTACAGTAGAAAAGTTGTTTGGCATAAATCCTAAACCACAGACCATGTGACACTGCCAAATAATTAATGTATTTGGGTAAAAATCTGTCAGTAATCAATTTTTACAATATTACAGTCCTATTGTTAACTTATAGTATTATATTGCTAATTTACTTGGTGCCATAAGAAAATTAAGTGCCATGAGAAGGAACAAGTCTTTTAGAGTATAAGGAAACAGATGAAGAAGATTAAAGTCTTGAGAAGAAGAATGAAAAGAATGGGTACATTTTTATCTTTGTGTTTGTAATGTTTTAGTCTGTGTTTGTCTTTCTTTGGCAGTAGATGGACTTGAATGCCGTGTGGGTAACAGCCATAGCTTTACAGGTTGATTCGGAGGGATACGATTGCAGTTGCGGCTTCTCCACATCGCTTTCCTGGTTTTGAGGGATGGAGAGGCAGAGGGCTTCCCCGGACAGTCGGAGCGGCCGCCCCAGTGACAGCAGCTCCGCCACCTCCCTGAATTCCGATACCGTCGAGGATTTCAGGAAGAAACTCGAACACTTTTTCACGAGCCCCTGTGAGAAAGTCAACACACAACGGCGAATATCTTGGAAACTGCTTCTACAGATCCTTAAAATCGGACTTGTCACCACCCAGGTATAAATTAAACGAGTTATTTAGTTGTGGATGATTGCGCGTTCATTTGCTCTTTGTAGTGCTGTATGCCGCATGTCGGTCTCACGTTAAGTGCATTTACCTGCTAATGTCTTTCTGCCTTATAGTTGATCTCTTTTGGACTCAGTAACCAAATGATGGTCACATTTGAAGATGAGATTCTGGTCACACTCAGGCATCTACTTTTGAAAGGATACAATGACAGAAATATTGAGAATTATGCCGTATACACAAAGTCTGAAGTGTATGACCACATCCATTTTATTGTTGATCAGGTAAAATGACCATTTTATTGGAATATATACACTGATTAACTTGGATATACTGTGTGTTTTGGTTAATGTGTCCTTATGTTTGTGACTTAACTGTCTGGACACTGGTTTTTGGAATGATTCACGGAGAGTCACCAGCTGCTGTTGGGGGGGGGGGCAAAGTCATGAGGTTCGATGTGATTTATTCACTTGATTTCTGACTGCTCATCTGGATGAGTTGTTGTTGACGCCACTTACCAAAATTGTAGTGTAAAACTACCAAACCAGGAATCGTTAACCTGCACAGGTTACTTTAGTGCAATAAAAAAATTTGCCCACTTGCTATTAAAAAACGCTTTGGTGTCTGACACTGGTGTAATCTGCATAAGCAAATACCAACTTTCCAAAGCATACAGCATTTTAAAAGGGTCACCTCACCAGCACGAATTACGAAAATAATTTCTTCATACTGTAGTTCGGTTTTAGCCATTTATTTGTACTTGTGTGTTGTGCAGCTTTACTCAATATTTGTACGTAGCAATTTTTCAACAGGCCTGTTTGAAACGTTTTATTTATTTATTTATTATTATTATTATTATTATTAGTATGTAAATTTGGGGAATCTTTCTGCGGGCAACCATGCATACGAGAAGGACGGCGGGAAGTATACGCCCCTTTCCATATGCCAGGACTTCTACAGAAACAGCCTGATTTTCCCAGAAAATGAGACCTTCTACATTGATCCCCACGTTGAATCAGGTACCGTGGTCCAAGTGACCCGTCCATCTTTGTAAAGTAAAAAACATTCATTTTTCAGCGGAAAAATGTCATGGAATATGTGATTGGGTGGAAAACATTTCTCGTCGGTTTGCGTGACCACAGAAACAAGAAGTTAACTATTTACTCAGACGTGTTTCAGATCCATATATAATTATTAATAAGTCATATTTTCCTTCCCGATTAACATTTAGGTATTTATATATATCTCGCAGTATAAATGGCGTCTTTTTGTTATTTCTGGCAGAGTGCTCGGACATATATCCATCGCAGCTCCTTGCAGACCCTACAATTATGAAAAAACAGTTGAATATCACTCTGGATTTTAAAAGGTGATTTAAAAATAAGTTTTTGAACTGTCTGAAAATTCTCTCCACAGTAAAGTTTTGTGCAGTACAGTCCCCCAAAAGCGCACGACCCAATTTTGATCGGAATTAATCCGAATATAGTGTTGTCATGTTTGATTTTGATTATTAACGGTGGGAACAAAAGCGTTGTTCTAAGGTTTTCATTTTTTTCCTTCTTGTCCTCAAGGCTGATTAGAATAAAAATCCATTTCGCACTGAAGGCCATAAACGTGCAAACGCTTTTCCATCAGGAGTTGCCCGATTGCTACGTCTTCGCTGTGGCGGTAAGCATCCGAACACCTCCCCAGTTCAGTCCCAAACGGAAAATATTCTTCAGCCCCAAAAGAAACAAAAAAAAAAAAAAAAAAAACTATAAAAATACAACTATTTCTGCTATGTTTGCGTTACGGACTAGTGCAAATAGCACTCGCCAAAAATATATTTCTAAATCCATATTTATTTTAGACCAGAAAGATAGCCAACAACACGAATGCAGACTTGGAATAACCATCTGAGATACAAATAGGTTTGAGCCACTGGGCATTAAGTAGCCTAATGGAATGACCCGCTTTGATCTGGTTTTAAAAACCAGAACCGTTAGTGTTCGACTTCAGACCATCACAAGAAATGCGTGCTTATGTTATTTTCTCACACTACAGACCACGTTTCACAACATTGCTCAAAGTGGACGCATCAAAATGACTCTGAACAGCAATACTGACATTAAGGAGTGTAAAGACGGGAATGTTACATTCACGTGTAAGTGTTTCGTCTATTTATCGTCACTACTATTTTGTGTTTTTAGATGGTAGGACAGCGCTACTGTTCGGTATCAGTGTTATGAGTCTGGAAAAGGGCTGCGTTTACTCTATTTAGACAACAGGTGGCGCAAAACGGCCAATAAATTGAGAGGCCTAAAATATGTCTTGTTGCATAGTTTAATTTTTCACAATACTTTAGTTAATAGCGATATGTATATGTCATGACATAATATAAGTAATTTTCAGTTCCCAGGAACATCCATTACCTTACGTTAGATTCTTTCATCATCCTCACCTGTTTGACGTCGCTGCTTCTCTGCGCCCGCTCGCTAATCAACGGGATTCTGCTGCAGTTCGTAAGCAAGACCTTTAGTGATATGATAGTACAGTGGGAATTGTCTGAAATGTCTGATCTACATGTATGTGTGTTAATCTCACTCAGGAATACACTGCCTTTTTCCGAGATCTGCGCAAAAGTGCACCACCATGGTCGGATCGCATGGAGTTCGTGAATGGCTGGTATATTCTTTTTATACTCAGCGACTCCTTGGCAATATCAGGCTCTCTCCTCAAAATCGGAATCCACCTGAAGGTATTTCTACACGACTGTGATTAATGAAGTATATCTTATATAGGTTTATACTACGGGACCGTTGAATGCTTGAATCTGATTGGCTGACGAACGTTCTGAGGTGTGCAATTATTTTCAGGGAAACGCACGGCGAACGTAGTTCCAGGCAGCTCTCTTGACCGCATTACAGTTCCATATTAGTGATGGGATTTATGGCTCTTTGAGGGGATCCGGACCTTGGCGATCCGTTCCTTTCAAAGAGCCGTTCAAAAGAAATATTTTTTATATTTTTAAATATTTAGTCAGTTTTAAGAAGCCAGCTTGGGCCGCATCACCACCTCGGGTGTGCATTATTTTTCTAATAATTCAACGGCCCGTCGTCAATTATTCCTTACCTGTTATATCTTACATTGGGGCGTCATGGTGGTGCAGTGGTTAGCACTCAAGCCTTTGGGACCTGGGCTCAAGTATCCACCAGGGTTCCATGTGTGTGGAGTCTGCATGCTCTCTTGCATGTGTGTCATCATGGGATTTCCTCTGGGTACTCTGAATGGTGTGTGAGTGTGCTCTCTGATATGTTGGTGCCCTGTCCAACCTCATTTTCCTTTCCTTGTGCCCATAACTTCCCGGATAGCCCTGTGACCCTGAATAGGACAAGTGGTATCAGAAGATGCATGGAGATTCTATGTTTATGTGTCTCTGAAGTGTGAATCACTCTGACCAATCCTATTTATTGCATCTGCGTTTTGTCAGCCCTGTCTAGCCCCTTGAAATGCATTGCCAATATTGAGATTCATATGTATGTTAATCCATTTTTAAAAATCTTCTTCATTACTATTTTTCTTGCCATTAATCTTTGAGCATCCTGGTCCGTGGTTATGGGGCATCACAGTTGCGCCCAGCACAGAGGTTCATGTAGAGATAGCAGAGTACCCTTCTATACCAGTTTACTGTAGCCCATTTTTTTAAATAAAGCAGTTTACCAAGTTTACTGATTGTCTGATTTGCAGTGTGAATGTTATAGAATTATAATTAACATTTGTTTACTGGTTTCTCTTTTTCAGAATTTTACCAGTTATGACATCTGTAGTATTCTGCTGGGTACAGCCACGCTGCTGGTCTGGACAGAAGTCATCTGGTACCTCGACTTGTTTCAGAAATATAACGTAAGGCTGCTATGTTCATTTTTTTTAGCACAACGAAATGCACAGACTGCAAGTTCCACTTTGATGGTGAACGCAGGATGTCAGTGCAGCGATTGAGCAACTGGGCTTATGACTAGGAGGTCACGGGGTCAATGTCCTGGATGGTGTCCAGCTCTGTAGATTTAGCCTTATTGAGCCGATACTTTTGCTCAAAGCGACGTACAAGTGAGCCTGGGAGTTCTGCTGAAGGCAAATGTAAATGTGTTCAGGTGTAAAAATAAATTAGGATATTTAAAATGTGAGGCATACCCAAACGTATACACACCCAAAAGAAGTTGGCTGATATTAATCCGTTGCTCCATGCACAGCCTGTGAGTTTTCTAACCCTGAGACTGCCTTCTTAATTCTGCAGGTCCTAACCCTTGCGCTAAAGGCAGCCTTTCCCAATGTCCTCCGGTTCTGCGGATGTGTCATCACGATCTTTCTTGGTTACTGCTTCTGTGGCTGGATTGTATTAGGACCTTACCATTCAAAAGTAACCCTTCTACCTCATTCTCTGCAATCCTGCACAGACCTGCTAACTCGTGTTGTGTAATTAACAAGTAATATCGATCTGTTTGGTTTTTTCTTTTTGGGTCCAAAGTTCCAAACTTTGAGCACCGTGTCCGAGTGCCTGTTCTCCGTCATTAGTGGAGACGTCTTCCACACCTTCAAGAACATTCGGAGATCGAGCTACCTGGTGTGGCTCTTCAGCAGGCTGTACCTCTACTCCTTCGTTTTGCTCTTCGTCTACATGGTTTTCAGTCTCTTCATCTCGCTTATCACAGACACATGCAACACCGTGAAGGTTGGTTTCTTTATCTGGTGAATCGCATTGTTTTCTATTAAAGGAAACTGAGTCATGAGTTGTTATTTTCTCCCTTAAGCAACAGCAGCAAGACCGCCGGACGGAGTCGGCACTGAGGGCGTTCATAGACTGCAAAGACCTGCCGGATTCAGGGAAGTTCACACTGGACGAGGAACCGGATTCATGCTCTTTTTGCAACTGCCTTCGGTGTGTCACGTAGCCTGTAAAACAGACCTTATCGAGAAAGGGCCATTGTGTATGTGGGTTTTCGCTGCAACTCCTTAATTAGATTACTAATTAGAGGGCTGATTGACTGAAGAGTCCTCGAACCTGAGTTTGAACAGCTGACCTAAAGGTTACCCCAGAAACCTGCACACACACTGGCCCTTTGCGGATTGGATCGCCCACCCGCTGTTAAAGGCAGTGGTGGGAGTAACTGCTCTTGGAAGTGAACCGGATCATATGGCTCCTTCACCATTCATTTTTCGTCTCTTCTTACAGGGCAGAGGTTACTAGGTTTATCTACAAAGTAATCAGTGGGATAATGATAGGGCAAGATTTGGATTAGATTCAGACTTACACATCCTACTGATATAATCTCATTTCTTATGTGTGGACTACGTTTGGCTAGAGGAGGAGGTGCCAACTTTGAACATTGAGTTTGCAAACAGTAACTAGCAAATCCTGCTCATTCTGCCTTTGAGGACCATAACGCGATAATCGATACCTCCTGCGACTGGCTGGTGCTACTGTTGATATAAAGGGGAGTGGGAGGATTTAGGAAGGGCGATGAAATTTGGACAGAACAATAAAAAGAACAGCTTAAGTACGACTCGATTGTCTTCGTTCATGCCAAGGAGTCGATACAAAGAATCGGATCGTTTGCAAGCGTAGCATCACTAACGGACGGTAGTTCGTGGGGCTAGTTACATGTTCATTCAGGGGCTTCCAGAAGCCTTTCTTCGGTGATGGGGCTGGTGCATCAGCGGTCATTTAGCCAAGGGAGCAGTTGAAAACAGTACGTGCATGTTCAACACACTTTCAGTTATGAACTGTGGTGCACGATCATGTTGGCCTCACGCTGAGAGTAGCCAATAAAAAATAAAAGAATGACATTCGTGAAGACCATTCAGTAACCCTCATTTGCGGTATTGGTGTTGCCAATTGGTAGTCATCGCAATTATGTAAACCACTACTAATGACAAGGCAATAATGGATCAAATTGACAATTTTCTCAAAGTTAAATTTAATACTAGGTTTGTGTGCAGTTACACTGAAGAGTGGGATGCTGTCTGTACAGAGTACACCGTGTCCGATCAGGGTTTCTGTGCCAGAGACTCCACTGGTGGTTTGTACAAAAAAAAAACCCCACATTTCTCTCAATTTATAAAGCAAACTAACCAGTTCATTTTGAGTTGTATAAATTTAAGCTGGTAATTTGGTTCTTCTATAAAGGGAATTTCTTCATTTTGTACTTGGACTAAGAAAATAAAGTATTTTAGTGCTTCATGCAATCTCTTAACTGCTTGAGCAGAGCAGATAACAGCTTGTGGAGGCAGTCAGTAGAGATGAACAATTTCTCAGGGCAGTTCCAGCACCTTTGAGAAGTACTGGGCAGTAGTACAACACTGAGATACTTATGTGTCAATCAGGCAAAATATTCTGTGTTGGGCTTTTGCAACTAATTAGTATTGGTATCTTATATTAAGGACCAAACAGATAGTAAAACAATGGTGGATTTTCTTTTAGTGCTTCAGTAGTAGAATACATTTCAGCACTCATTAGCAGAGGTGGAAATTTCAGATCCAGAAAGTACAAATCCAAACCAGGATTTTGTTTCAACCAACCAGTGGTGTTCTCTGTAACTGTGACTCTTTATGCTCAACTGGTTGGTTGAAACTAAATCACGGTCTGGATTTGTACTTTCTGGACCTGAAATTTCCACCTCTGCTCATTAGTGTGTGTGCAAGTAAAAAATGACTCTAAGAACAATCTATGGTCCAGATACCCTAATTAGCTCACTACCATAGAATTACACCACACAGTCTTAGCATTTAGCTGTGCTGTTTCCGGAACATGCAATTGTCCACAAAGGTACATGGTAATGCTATACACATCAGTCCCTTTGGTCCAAGATCCCAAGAACCTACTGGCAGTGACTGGCATGGATGCGGCCGAGCCATTCTGGGACTTTAACCGCTGTGCTGGTGACGTGAAGGATCTGGATCCGCTTGGTGCCTCGGAAGTCTCTGACCACCACCCAGTCACCAGGCTACAAGCCAGGCAGGGGTCCGTCCTTTTGGACTGGAAGGACTGCTTTTACCTGGGGGTAGAGACAGGAGTGGACTGATTTCTCTGGGGGGCCCAGGCTGACTTGGGTAGGGGGCCCCTAAATGGGCTATTGGAGATCTTTTCAGAGCCAAAAAAGAAATGACAGGGAATTTAAAACGATGAGACATCAATATTGTTCTAATCAGAGTGCAGGATACCAGCAGTAACACTTACACTTCAGGGTGGGGGTGGGAAATTGCTGATGGGGGAGGGAATATAGCCCCAGAGGCTTGATCGGTCACATTTCACAAGTTCAATCATTCCCTCTGGTTGGTCTAGATTTTTTTTGTACATATTCTCTCCATGTTTGTTCACATGGTGTCTATAACTCTAGCAAATTCGTCTCCATTCATCTGTATAAAAATAGCTGGATGAGACAGAACCGTCATTTCTATTTTCACAGTTTTCTATCGTGTAAAGTTTAACTGGAGCTCGTTCAATGACGTCATCTCGTTGCGCTTCTGATGCGTACAAATTATTTGTACCTCGCACGTCTGCGCATGCGCAGCAATACATTTCATTGTAAATTTTACGACGGTGCCCGATTTGTTCAGGTAGCCTTGATTTGAACAATTTCATGACCCAGCGGGATCCTATTAGTATTTCTTTTCACTACTTTAGGGTCATTTATAGGACAGAGAACTAGAGAAATGTGTGGTATTTTCTCCATTTATTTCTGATCCAGCTGTTTTGGAGTGTGCATATAACTGGTACACAAGTACGCATTCGCCGTAAAGCGATACACGCTGCAATTTTATCTTGTAGGAGCGTAAATACGTGCATATATTATGTGCATTCGCGCTGTTATGAGAAGAAATTACCGTGCATTTTAATCTTTACGTGCCTAATTTGTACTACTTTCGCGTTATACTCATTAAAACGCAGTAATTTCTTGTTATATGCATATAAAATAAATACGCCTTTTTATATACCGCGAATGCGTAATTGCGTAGGCTACCAGTTATGCGCATCCATATAGCAGTTATTTCAGTTGATGGAAATATAAACTAAAAATTTCGGATATGGGATATTTAGGTATTAGCGTTGACCCAAAAACTGGAAATAGATGACCGGAGTGAACACTTAAAATGACAAAGAAAATGGATTGTTTTTTTAAGGCAATGGAAACATTAACACGAGGGGGCTGTGTCATGTTTCAAAAACCAGATTTCTTGCTTAGCCGGATAACTTGTCAGATTTAAGCTACCCCAGTTTGAAATGATTTTATCTTCGTTCACTTAGGCTATATTTACTCCAGACTACCTCAATTCCAATAAGTTATCCGAGTTAATTAGTTTGCTGTAAATGTAGACAATATGATTTGTAGTAAAATGTCAGAATGAACAGATCGGGCAGTGTAGACGTACGAGGTAAAATCGGGCAGGTGGTATGGATCGGGAAAAGACAACCAACTATTTATCTCGAGGCGTGTAACTTATTATTTCTTAATGTCATATTAGGCCTCTACAATTTTTGTTTACAAAGCTTAAAGGCAAAAGCAGTTTTTATTTAAATGTTTGAAAATTTAATATTCAGTTCTTCATCCGGTGTATATGTAATATTAAACTGATTAGGCTAACTATATAGGCTGATAAAATGGTCAGAAAAAGACAACTCGTTAATCGCAATTAGCCTATTTGTATGACAATCCTAAACTAAAATTTCATGATCGTGACAGCCCTACCTTAAAGTTTCTGCATCAGTATCTTATGTTAGCCCTGGTTATGAATATGTGCCTTATTCAGCTCCGCAGCTTATTGCTATGTTGGAGGCCAAAGAATATAGTTGGCTTTGTAGCTAAGCAACATGTGACCAGCCTGCTACTGTTCATTACTGAAAAAACACCTGAGTTCTCAGCAGTTTGGGGTGTCTTGCCTGAGGCTCCATTATAATGTACTTTCCTGGTTCTTGGGCTCTCTGCCATGAGTATACAAAACATTGTGGAGGCCGTTTTGCTATGATCGTGCTTTCTAGAAGGTTCAATCAAAGAAATAATTGGCAGCCCACAACTTATAGAGGTGGGGAATTAGTTGAACCCCCAAAAGACAGGGAGTAATGGTAAAAAAACACCTTGGGGCGAGGATTCTGAGCCCTGGAAGAGGAGGTACAGTGATAGCAGTTGGTCCAGAAAGATGATTCCTGGGATGTCCCCTGTGACGAATATCCTGGTAAGAGATATGAAAAGTGTATAAAAATCAGTGTAATTCAGTATTAGGCGCACTTCTGCAGAGTGTCCAGCCTTGGTTGTAACTCCGATGTTACAATAAAACACTTGACTTCAAATTCTACACAACAACTTCTGATTCCTGATTTCGCTTAAAACGATTAACCATGACAAAAGGAAGTCGAGCAGACCATTCTGTTACAGCCGAGACGGGGGCAACTTTGTCTATCCTGAAAACAAAAAAATGCAAGTAACATACATGTTGCTATTATTTAAACAATCATATTATGCAATATCCTTAAATGTAGCTTCTGAAAGTTCTTTCTTCATGGGGCTCCTACTTTTCCTTTCCTACCTTGCCTTAAGGCTTATGGTAAGTCTGCCCCTGGGTAGAGCTCTTCTGCTGTATGGGTTAGTTTCTGACAGTACCTGAACATGGTCTCGTCCATGTCCTCTAGAGCAGAGGGAATAGAGAGATCAAGATGGGGCCCACATCGCATAGGACGTCCAGTGAGGACTCTATAAGGGGATATCCCTGTCCTGGAGTGAGGCTGAGGAACTGGAAAATATCCATTATACAAAGCATATTATTTACAAGTTATACCTCCAGTTGCCAGTGTTGTAAATAGTTATTTTGTAGTCTTCTTATGTCTAATGCCCACTGTCTGCACTTTAGATAGGTAGATGTTATTGTGTGTATAGTTATTGGGTATTGTTACTGTTATATGTGCACTGTGATCAGGGATGAACGCTTTTTCATCTCACTGTGTGCTTGTACAGAGTTGTTGGTGACAGTAAAATAAACCTTAACCTTACTGTTCGAGTTGAAGGAAATACGGAAGTTCATTAACTTTTTATTACGTTTCCATGCAGCACAGTATGTTTCTATTTACGCATTAAATAAACATTTCCTGTAAAAATTCTTATGCGTGGGGAAAGGCAAATAGAAGCGGTAAACCAGATGTGGCGTGTTATCAGCTGCAAGTCGCCAAATTATGAATCGTTGTCTGGTGTTATCGGGGATAAGCACGAGGGACACCCCCCCAAAAGAGCGTGCGGGCGTATAGTGATAATACGTTTAAGTTTACACCCTTTCATGAAAATAAGTTTGGAGAAGACGAATAATGCCGTGACGTGGTGTCCTACAAAAAATAACCTATGGGAACATTTATATTTCCCCCTAGTCATTATTCTGCATGGCAACATTCACACTGACAGCTGAGAACCAGGATGTTTTAACGTGAACAAGCGATTGAAGGTATATTTAGAGAATCGTGCCCCCTCCAGGCCACGGACAGTGCCCGGCGAAGGGTGAGTGGCACCGGGTAGGTGCTGCAACCACGTGATAGAACACGTTGCACTTTAACACGGTTTGGAGTGAGATACAGCGGGCTGATCGCTGGCTGCGGGGCCCGGCCAGCTGCACTTACCGGTGTGTGATGTGAGCACTCCCACACCGAAATGGAGTTTCTTGTAAGATACAGTGAAGCAAGTGATTCGATACGGTAAGGGTTGCCTTTCGGGAGCGTATTGATTGCAGTGCAATAGGTTCTGATAACTGTTTAAATTGGTACTGCTCTATAATAAAAAAATAAACAGTCTGAGTATGTGCTTCGAGGCTGACCTGAACGCGATTATTATAAACGGTGGATCAAACTGATTTTACGCTTCATGCGTGTGCAAAGTAACTTTTGGACGTCCGGGGAATGTAAGCTGCCTGCAAGCGCTTTAATTCTCACTCGATGATATTTAACCACGGCGTTCAAAAAAACTCAAAGTTACGATCAGTTTAGTTCAATAGTTCCGCTTTTGCTTGGTCGATGAAGTTTTTTTTTTTTTTTTATCTGTTCAAGTCCACTATGTACTATTAAGATAGTCAGAAAGCCCATGCATTCGTTTGTTTAACATGGTTTCTAATTGAAAACGCACCTGAGGTTAATAATTTTCAAGAACAGCGGAATGGGTGTCCTTTCCTGTTTCGTTTGCGTTAAACGCCCTCAAAACCGAACGCTACACTAAAGTCACCAACTCCCGAAGTTGAACATTTAACGTCCAATGATTATTAAATGTTTTCCAGTAATGCTTCGTATTTTGAGTGATTCCCGCTGTCGAACGGTTCATTAAAAAAATCTTGTCAGTATGATGTCCTTAAACGGAAACGAACGGATCCTGCTATGTTGCAATTCATTTCCAAAAGGACAAGGTTCTTCATTTCCCCCTTCCTTTGGTTATTTTAAAACTAATGGTTATTATTATTAGATATTAGAACATTCCTTTCTCTGAGGAAACAAGTATACATTGATGGTATTTTTTTTATTTTGCAGTACCACAATAAGCTCTGATATGTTAGAGGATGAGGAAAAGGCATTAAGGGATGACCTAAAATACTACTTCATGAGTCCCTGTGAGAAGTACAGGGCACGTGGGCAGATCCCATGGAAGCTTGGAGTGCAGATACTGAAAATCATTATGATCACCACACAGGTAGGCCTAATAAGCATTTCATACGGCGCTGATAGCTGCGATCTTGCATGAACTGACTTGCGGTTGAATACACACTTGTGGAACCGATAAAAAGGGCAAGTGTAATTCTGTTGATGCATTTCATTTTAAGCATTAGTAAAAAACCACGCTGTCAGGACAGGTAAATCACTGTGGAAATCCAGTAACAAAGTCCACAGTAATTTGATTACCTTTATTAAGATAAGTCCGCTTCTCTTGTCAGAACTTTAAACCTGCTCTTTGATTTGTGGAAGTATTGTCAAGGGTTGTAACTGCTTTTTTTTTTTTTTTTGTTTCAAAGCTTATCCTTTTCGGCTTGAACAATCAGCTTGTGGTTTCCTACAAGGAGGAGAACACGGTGGCTTTCAAGAGCTTATTCCTGAAAAGCTACACCGGTGTTGATGAAGATGACTACAGCATCGCCCTGTACACGCAGCAGGCAGTTTCCGACAGTCTGTTCCACGTGATAGAGCAAGTATGCGTTTTTTTTTTTTTTGCTTGTATCGTGTCTTTTGCAGGAAGCTGAAGTGCAAAAGCCTGGTCACTGAACAACTAAATCGACTATATGTGTCACTGGAGTTTAGTCAGTTACGCAACGTCTGTTTTTGTTTGGCTTTCCCCCTTAACTGTTTAATTTTATACCAGTTCAGTATTTTACACGGTGGGCAAGAATTCTCTAACCCTCAACGACCTAGAAGGTTGTGTTTTTAATGGTGTTTCATGTATTTAAACTTGAGCATGTAATTTATTAATGGGAGGTCAGTTTGAAAGGAGATGTTTTTAGCTGGTCTTGGCGTAGCGGAGTTCGCTTTACCGGGTACCCAAACTGAACTTGTCCTATAGTGCCACCTGCTGGAAAGTTTTAGTAAAGACAACTGCAATAAATGACCAATAAAATGCGTGCATTGCATACAGCGCGCACACGGGTATTTTATGCTTTCAGTATGCCCAGTTAAAGGACCTCTCCGTTGGACCGGTGAATTATGCTCAGAATGATGACACGTGGTGGCCCATCAAGATCTGCAAAGAGCACTACGAGAAAGACAGCGAAGAGTTATACAACATCAAAGCCCAAACTGAAAAAAGTTGGTGCTCCTTACTTCATTACATTTACATTTACAAAACAATTACTTTTGTTTGAGTTGTTTATAAACATCTGTTACATGTGTGTGCATACAGGGGAGGTGTGTGTTTCAGTGGGTTAGTGCTTGTGGTCAGAAGGTCACAGGTTCGAGCCTCGGTAGAATAGTCACATTTCCATTTGGCCCTTGAGCCAGACCCTTTACCATTCACCACGTAAAAAGCCTATTCCTATGCTTGGAGACCAAGCTTCATTCTGATCTGTATACATGTGTTTGTCTCAATGGAGAGCAAGATGGGATTTTCAAAAAGAAGCATTCTCTTGTACCTGTGCAAATGCCGAATAGCACAATGTCTTTTTAATATCTTAACAGTTTGCTTGGAATTCAATCCAGTCACACTGAATGATGACAGATGGAAGCGTGACAACGCGTCCTTCTTTGTCCTGGATTTTTACAGGTACGAATACAATTCATGTGAATACATTTAACTAGGTCAATTTCTCATTGACTTAAAATTTCTAATGGCGTCCCTTCAATGCAGGCTCGTCAACGTTAAGATCACGTTCAGGCTGAAAGCAGTCAACCTCCAAACGATCCAAGTGCGCGAACTACCGGACTGTTATGATTTTCTCGTCACGGTAATCGATTTTGATTTCTAATGCAGATATGCTGATTTTCGTTATGGATGTACCTTGTGTAATGTCTGTTCCATTAGGATACAGTAAAATCCCTCTATAGTGGACTCGCTTATAATGGAATATCGTCTATAACGGACATGCAGAAAAAGCATCGGGTATAGCGAACTCGCATATAACGGAATTTCACTTATAGCGGACAAACAATTTGGTCCTCAGGGCCGCTTTTAGCTGTAGTTTTGTTCGGCTATAGCAGACATGCAGGCTCCGCCTACAAGGTGCGTGGCGTGCCGGTGATATCCAGCGCAGATACGTAGTCGGGATTATTAATAGTCACGCATCTGCTCAGGTAAAGTTGGATTACTACATATACAATATAATAATCTATACCACAAGTGTGTCTGCTGGGGTGTGGTATGAGTAAATGGTGTCCTGTATAGTTGTGTTCTGGGCATATACGTATAACCTATAACAGACTGTTTTGCCAGGTCCCTTTAAGTCCGTTATAAATTAATTTTACTGTATTTGTAAATGATGCCATGATGTTTTACTTGCAGATTACTTTCGATAATCACTGCCACAGTGGACAAATCAAAGTGTACTTTGATATCAATGCTCTCAGCAGCATATGCAAAAACTGGAAGATTTCCGGAACAGGTAAATGATGTTTAGTACCTTATCCCCCCCCCCGGTCTGAAGCCCACTATGTGCAGTTCAGATGCCTTCCAGACCCTTGTGTTCACTCGAATTCATATGCATGTTATTAATTTTGTAAACACTACAGAAGGTCTGTTTAAATATGTCATTAGGTTGGTCCTCAAATGCATGTCTTATAGGGCAGACTGTATAGGGGCAGTAATCACAAGGCTCAAATTAACCAAAAGCAGAACTTGGAAAAGGTCCATAGTTGCACCTTGTACAAATTATATTATATTGCGTTTAAAAAAAAAAAAAATAATAATCACATGGTGTAATTCCATAAGCAATAGCTCTAAAAGTGCCTGTTTTAAATAAACCCAGTGAGTGTCGAAGCCTAGTATTGTTGGTCAGGGCTGGGCAGCAGCTTTGCAGATGGTGTCTGAAGACTCCTGAATGAAGGAGTGGGCCCTAAGGCACAGGCTGTTTACCTTTCCTCGTATCACATGTTGCTGTTTCCAGCCCAGAAGAACCCGCATTATCTTCTGGTGTTTGATAGCATCATTATTATGGTCTGTCTGTCATCTGCGGTGCTCTGCACTCGCTCTATCTTCCTGGCAGTGAAGCTGCTCCAGGTGAGTCCTTCCCTTTTCCTCTGTCCGTATGAATTTGCCCGCTCCTCTTGGCCAGCCGCCTGACGCTGTCTTTCTCCTTGCCCAGAGGTTTTCCAGGTTTTTCCACGTGAACTTTAAACGCGTGGTGTGTGAGGACGACCAACGCGAGTTCTTGAACGGCTGGTACGTCATGGTCATCATCAGTGATGCTTTGGCCATAGTGGGATCTATCTTGAAGATGGAAATACAGTCCAAGGTAGTTCCAAAACGCAGTTCTCATTCTATATATAGAGAAGTGAAAGTTTATGGTTTGTCAGGATCAGTCAGTCATTTTGATACCAAGAGTATTCTAATGGTCTAGTTGACCTTTGGCTCTTAACCCATGGCTGTTAACTTTTCTGCATGGTATATGGTGACAAGTTATTTTGCATTTCTATGATTTAACATGCATATCACTTCAGGTCACTAGACACGACAGCTGTGTAACCCAGACTTTTTAAAAATCACTTGATGTCAACTTGCATGTCAGTGGGCTTTAATATTCATCCTTTTCCTCTTCCTGCAGAATCTCACAAGCTATGATGTCTGCAGTATCTTCCTTGGAACGTCCACGTTGCTGGTGTGGGTGGGAGTGATCAGATACTTGGGCTACTTCCAGAAATATAATGTAAGGAAATAGGAGTGGCTGGTGGGCGGAGCTTATTTCAGCCACGCCTTCTGGGACGTGCAGAGCGTGACGCTGTTCGTGTTGTAGGTGCTCATCCTCACCATGAAGGCCGCCTTTCCCAAGGTCCTGCGCTTCTGCTGCTGTGCAGGCATGATCTACCTCGGATACACTTTCTGTGGCTGGATTGTCCTTGGACCTTACCATGAAAAGGTATGTGTGTGGCGTCTGTGCTGTCAGCGTTGTTGACACTGGTTCTGCATGTCGGGCCGCTTCAAGTCCCACGGCTGGCAGAGTTGTTTACATTGGAACATTGAAGAAGGCCTTTAACCCCAGTTGCTCCAGGGACATGGCCTGATCCCGCTCTCTGATCTTCACCTGTACCGAAATGTCAGTTTGGACAAAAACATCTGCTAAGGAGCGGTTTTCAGTAGGACAGGTTTACTTTTCTAGTGACACGGGGGGCTATTCAAGCTCATAATTCCCGTCTAGGGTACAACAGCTGAACTCCTCGTGGACTTGTGACCAGACGTGATGCAGTTCATGCACAAACTAATGTGTATGACCTCCTGACGTGCCCTTTAAGAAAAGCATGACATGACTCTTAATATGGAGTGTCCTGGTAATATGGGTAACGACTGCTTTTACAGTCTCCCACTAACTGGGTCATTAAATGTTATCCAGGTGGTATCTTTAAAAAAACAATTCCTTTTTTTGTGTGTTTTTTTTTTGGGGGGGGGGCATAACTCAATGGTTGAGACACAATCATTCTGCGTGTAACTTAATGTCAAATTTTAAATTTATTTATTTATTTATTTTTTTTGTATAGTTCCAAACATTTTTACCGTTACGGTTTTCTGTCTCTCTGCCCTGTCGGAAATTCCCTCCTGATCTGAAATGAAACGAACCTCATTCATTACAAGGACTGTGAGCTTAATTAGCTGATCAGGCCACGTGACTGAGAAGGTCAGTCGTTATGGCCAGCACTGCCTTCCTTAGAATAAGTCTACTCCACTGTTAGGCTCCCACAAAGTCTGGCATGTAGTTTTCAGACTTTGGTCTGTTGGTGGTGCAGTGGAGTTGTAAATAAGGAAGTGAAAGTGTACAATCCATCCACATTTCCTGCAACCGCTTACCCAGTACAGGGTCGCAGTGAGCCTGCAGCTTCGGTAAGGCAGGGAACACCCTGGATAGGATGCCAGCCCATTGCAGGGCATCCACAGAACTGTAGAATACGGTGTCTGATATAAAGTCACATACAGCTCGGACCCTGAGATATTACTATTAACCAATGATAGATGCTTTACTAGGTAACATTACATGAATTTATCAGTTAATAAATGCTCTCAAATCTCAAGACAATGGGGAGGGGGAGACTTGGAGTCTGACTAAACTAATAAGATGCATTTAAATCATAAAACTCACCTCCTCACTGATGCTGGTTAATCAAATTCAGTATAACTTCACTGTACTGAACATGCTAAGGTCTGACATCAACCATGTAGCCTTCCCCTGCCGTGTGACCCACATCCCCCCCCCCCCACCCAGAGTAGCAGCATTGCTTCGAGCACCCTTCCGATCCTCTCCTCTCTCGTTTTCAGTTCGAGGGCTTGAGCAGAGTCGCCGAGTGCCTCTTCTCCCTGGTGAACGGGGACGATATGTTCCCCACGTTTGCTCAGTTCCAGGAGAAGAGCATCCTGGTCTGGCTCTTCAGTAGAATATACCTCTACTCCTTCATCTCGCTCTTCATCTACATGGTGCTCAGCCTCTTCATTGCTCTCATCACCGACTCCTACGAAACCATAAAGGTGCTCCTTTGGTCGTCTTCGTGCCGCGAACACAAAGGCACGCACTCAATTTGTGCCAGTGATCCCATTTCCACTTAAAAATCCTGACCCATTCAGGGAGATTACATTATACCTACGTCTTTCTTGCATATACTTTTTGTGTTTGTAGAATTACCAGAAGAATGGTTTTCCTATGACTGACCTTCAGAAGTTCCTGAGCGACCAGAGGGATTTTCCTTGCTCTGAGGGACCAAGAGAGATCAGTTACTGGGGGCTTTGCTGCTGTAAAAGGTAAGATTGCGCCATGCTTCGGGGAAGACATTTGCGACCTGAGGAATGTACACACACCCTTCACTGAAAAGCCTCATTCCCACCTAAGGGGATCGAATTACAGATGACAAAATCACGTGTGCCTGCAGAAACTTTTTTTTTTTATATATGTACTTTCATACTTGCATGCAGGTTGAAGCTGACAGAGGTTTAACAGAAGTTGTGAAAGACTTGTGCAAAAAGCTAGACACTTCTAATTGGCAAGCTGTCAGTGGTTTTACTTGGTTCTAGATATGAGTTTGTTTTGTGGATTCCTACTGTAATTAATGTTAATGTTGTTATGATCTGTTCACACAGGCTTCCGAAAGAGGATGGTATCTTGCTTATCTGCTGAAAATGGCTGTTCTGGACGGCAGGAAATGAGGGTGGACCTCTCTGAGTTTGAGACCAAAAGCACAGATATCACTGGGGGTTGGGCTGGGCTATGCTGAAGAACACGGCCACCTGAGAACCCAGAGACGACCTAAGATACCTGGTTGTTGAATGCTATATATTGCTGGTCAACAGCAGAAGTGGGTAGTTCAGGTCAAGAAAGTAAAAATCCAGACCAAGATTTTGTTTAAACAAAGTCCGAGTACTCGAGTTGGTTGAAACCAAAATCTTGGTCTGGATTTTTACTTTCTTGACCTGAACTATCCACCTCTGGTCAATGGTAGCCTTTCAAGTTCAGAATACACATTTATTCACTGCAAAAGGGATTACTGTCTGGTGATTTTATAGGGTCCATCAGCCATAATGCAAAAGCAATTTTTGCCCTCTGTAGGCAGAAAGATGTTGACCCCAAGGTCCTGGTGTGATGCTCATTTGCTGATTGTTTCTCTTGCCCTTTAGTCAGTTTTATACATATTTGCAATCTGTATTTTGTATTTGCGTGCTACCTGCTCATGAGCACCTCTGCTGAAAAGTGCAATAATTTCTCTGTTCACGTCTCGCTTGATCTCAATGGAGACTGAATATACTTGTGTTTACACCGTGCTGTACATGTGCACCGAGTCCTGCTTTGCCTGTGTCTGCATAAAAGCTGTTGTGTCTTTTAACGTCTCTTTGCTTGTCTTATTTTAGGGCAGCAGTACACAATCCCAGTGTACGGTCTTATGTTTCACCCAAACTTTGCTTCATATAAGCATGCTTGACTGTCTTGTCTTTCAGTTTGAATCCGTAGTCTTTAATATGAGGTGGCATTCAGCCATTACCTTAAATAAGAGGAACTGAGGCGGGTAATATAGGAGTCTCACGCTGAAAAACAAAAGTACAAACAAACTAATTGTGCAGGGAAATGTTTGTTTGTATGGTCTTTCTATATTGCGGATTTTCACCTATTGCTGATGGGTCTGGAACGTAACTTTGGCGATAGGCGGGGGATCACTGTAGCTAATTTGGGGTTTATAGTGGAATACGATATTTCTGCCTTAAGATTTCTTGGGTGAGAGTCTGAAAGCGTAAATGTTACGCCCGATGCGTGAGAGTTGGCGGCCCTGAATATTTGGTCCCATCAAAAAAGTCAACATCAATCCATCATGTTCCTACAGATACCTAAAGTACGTTTACAGTAAAAAAAAAAAAAGCTTATCGCAGGGCAGGATACACTCTAGAAGGGATGCCAGGACTCGCAGAAACTAAGGTTTCGTCGGATGCAAATTGGCCATGAGCCGTATGAGGAGTCATTCCTCTCCTTTCGCGACGATATTGTCAGTGCCTCGGGAAAATACGCGCCTGTCTGAACATGCCCGCCGACCCAGACCGGCGAAAATACCATAAATGTAACAACAGCTATACAACTCGAGGTGAATTCCGTGACCAGCAATCGGCATCAATCTTATATTATGGACGTCTCTTCAGTTTTCCCTGACATCAGCCAGCAACTATTAGACTATTAACGCCAGTACCTCCAAGGTAGATAGGCGCCAGGCTGCAAAATAAAAACCGGTACAGCATTACATCCTTTAAAATAATCGAAGTAATTGTTTAAATATCTTTTTAGGTTAAACGTCCTTATTTGCACATCGCCAGATGATTGCGAAAGTGGTGAGGACTAGTAAGGGTTGATCAACATGTCTCGCCCCCCCCCCGTCTCATCCACTACTATTATGGACCACCCCTCAGCACACACGCCCCCGACCTCCCCTAGCAAGGTGAGGGAATGAAAGGCTCCAGACTTCCGCGGAACCATCGTTTCAGACAGTTACTTGCAGGTTATTTATATCGCAGAAGCGAGCACGATTACTCCGTTAATGTAATAAATGTACTTAAACTGAACGGTTTACTGAAGAACCGGCGCCCCTAAACCTGGAGTCTCCCGCAAGTCCGAAGTGGACGGAGTGTAAGGTAAGTTTATCCTGCAGGGATCTCTGCACAGCCTCATTATAATTTAACGGTGTTTTGGTTTCGATACTAGAAACTCCTTTCGCATTTAATTCCTTGAGTTCCTTGTGCCTCGCCCTACAGTTACTTTTTAATCTTCCCTATGCTAACAGAAATGTATGTTTTTGCTTAATGAAATATGTTTAGCGATTCCCACCAGCTGAGCGTTTTCTTATGTTTCCGTCAATTTCCCTTAATTTCTACACAACGGTCCAGCAATTGAGAATATGAAGTAAACGAAACGAAAGCAATTACTAATAGTCCTATAGATTGTTTTTTAACAAATTACCTGGATGCCAATGTAATTTTTCTGTATTACATACAGAGGGGAAAAATAAGTCGTTAATGTACAATTTCAAAATCATAGATGGTTTTTATGATTTTTATCCTTGCGATAGGTTAATACTAGAGTTTGTTAGCGATTTGCCCGCAGAAAGCCATTGAGTAGACACTATTATCTTCATCAAATTGTTTGTTTTCCTTTTTGTTATGGTTGAAGGTATATGGCGTTGAAAATGGACTGTAAAAAAACTTCAGGTTCACTATTTGGACAGTTTTTCCCTTTATTTGAAAGCCAAAGATCCATATACTGATCTTACTGCTATCTAGAAGACTAATGTGGCTTTGCTGTTGCAATTGTTACTTCGGCACTGAAACTTAGCCTTGGCACAGAATTTCCTCTTTTATATTTTAAAACAGATCCACCTTCCTCAGTTTTGAGGCCGTTACTAAGAAATGGCCAACAACATATCCTGTGACCGCAACCAGTCCATGGCCGCCTTCTATGACCACCACCAAAAGGAACTGAACTGGACTGACACGCAGCTGGTGGTGGTGAAGTGCTTTGGTTCTCTGCTCTGCAGCTTCATCTTGGCGTCGAACGGGCTGGCCGTCGCTGCCGTGGTCATCAACCGGAAGTTTCACTTTCCCTTCTACTATCTTCTGGCCAATCTAGCGGCGTCGGACTTTCTCGCCGGAATAGCGTATATCTATCTGATGTTCAACACCGGCCAGGTGTCCCGAACGCTGACTGTGAACATGTATTTCGTGCGACAGGGATTGCTCGATATTAGCTTTTCGGCGTCTCTGGGTAATCTACTGGTCATAGCGCTGGAGCGCTACGTCGCCATCATGAGCTGGAAGCTTCACAGCGGCCTCACCAAGCGGCGGGTCTCCCTGCTGATCATGTTCGTCTGGGCCGTCGCCCTCTTCCTGGCCGCGGTGCCCAGCCTGGGCTGGAACTGCCTCTGCAACCTCGAGGACTGCTCTGCGCTCGCTCCCGTCTTCAGCAAGAGCTACCTCATCTTCTGGTCGCTGTCGAACCTGGTCGTGTTTCTGGTCATGGTGGTGATCTACACACGGATGTATGCGTACGTGAAGAGGAAGACCATCGCTCTGTCCCCGAATGCCAGCTTAAACCGCAGGAGGATGCCAATCAGGTTCATCAAGACGGTGATGACGGTTCTAGGTGTGTGTTTTTTGTGTTACTGGTGCTCAGGTATCAGAATTATTAGCCCAAGCCTCAACAGTGGACGTTCCACAAAGCTTGGTGATATTTGCCCAGTAAGCCCCCAAGGAAAATGATCCCTGTTGTAAATAGAATAGAATAGTGATACTTTATTAATCCCTGTGGAGAACTTCTTTTTCTCCACATTGCCCCATCTTGCTCTCCATATAGATGAGAGCAAGGTTGTGAGTCACAGTGAAAGGCAGCCACCTTGCGGTGCCCCTGGAGCCTAACTCAAGGGCCTAACTCAAGGGTCCTCGGACATGTGGCTCTCCTGCCGAGGCCGGGCTCTGATCACAGGCAAAGACTCAGCCAGACGCCGCCCCCAAGAGTAGAGTGGAGTTCCTTACTGTTGTACCATAAGCCCCAAATCTAACCTAAGATGTAGAACTTGACTGTCCATTCATTACATCACGGTGGTCGGTCTTAGTTTATATTTGCCTGTTTATACGGCTGGGTATTCCCTGCGAGCAGATGGGCTCCCCGGGATCTGAGAGACAGCCTTTGGGTTCCATCAGCGAAGGGGCGCCCACACGCCGGGGGTCTGCACCGAGTGCCCCTCGTCTGTTTACTGCACTGAGATAAACAGGATGCTGCCCTCAATTAGCGTCTCCCCAGTGACCAGCGCGCACGTGCGAATAACGTGACATCGAGCCAGTCCCATCTATAGTTTTGGAGGAATTCACTGCCAAGTGGTGGCTGATATTCTACAAAAATATCTTAATTCAAGGTGAAGATCTTAGTCTACAGTGGAAATTAGGGAATGTCCAAGGCACTCGATTCAGGTCAAAACACTACCATTGACTTAGCAGGAAAGACACAGGGAGATTCTGCTTCATTATTTATTTTCCCCCCCCCCCCCCCATTCCATAACCTCCCCCAAAAAGAGACAGTTGCGAAGTGTATACATTTAAGTAAAGACCATGTGTGGGTGGTGATGGACTGCATAGGTGTGATTCATCGTATAGTAAGATATGGGCGTAATTTAAGTGTGCAGGGGGTCAGATTTCTGCCATAAGGATGTTGTTTTCATTTAAGGATGCTGAATTATTGCCATTCTTCATTGTTCTCAAATTCCACTGTCAATGTAAATATATACTCAGCCTCTGAGAGAGAGATATGAATTTAAATGAATGGCTTTGAATGTGAAGATGATATGAATTCCACATACAGATTTATCTGGTTTTGGCCCAGTTATTTTTGATAGTAAATTATTTGAGGACTCATTCTTGGTAATACACAGGATATACTGTATATGATCATGTTTTTCATATTATGATCCTTTTTAGAAGTTAAGTAAAAGTATTTACTTAATGTTAACAAAACATGACATTGAGTAAGGTATGTTCGTTTATGGAAAACCAATTACAGGTATGAGTTATCCTGTCAACGCAACATTTACAGACAGACATTATTCACAGCTGGGAGGAAGACCTTTTATATTATTCAGAAGGAAGATGGAACCAGAATGACTTGCTGAATGACACCCCCTTGTGGTCAAGTGAGTCAATTAGGCAATGATACAAAAATGTCCCACAGTCACAAAGGAACCCCCCTGGGCAGCAGTTCCCTGTGTTTAATTATTTAGTTCTTTGTGGAAAGGATGAAGTCATCCGTTCCCCATTTATGCATATCAGTATCTCAGCCTCCTTCAGGTCTAACCCTGAAAATGCCATCCTGATGTGTAACAGAGTGTAAGGAACTTTCTCTTACTAGGAAGTCTTCATTGAGATCTGCTCCGTCTCCCACTATGGACGTCATTAGGTCCAATCACTTGGGACTACAGCCCCCCGAGTATTTTAATCCCAGCACTGAGTATTTTAGCCCCGATGCCAATCTTCCTTCAAAAAAAAAAAAAAAAAGAAAATCCCCAGGTAGATTTTACTGGGATCTTCTCAATAGCTAATAACTAACTCCCCTGTCCTCCACAATACTCTGAAGTTTCTGGTTGTATATCACTGTTTTTACTCCATCTGAGGACGAGTGGAAGATGATGGATTTTTCTGAGCATCCACGAAGTGTACACTGGAGTGGTGTGTGAACTGGTTCAAGAAAAAGGTTTACAGACTGTATTAATATAATGCCCTTTGGAAGGCATGATGTCTCAGTCTCTTCCTCATTTCTCACTCACCTCTCTCTCTCTCTCTCTCTCTCTCTCTCTCTCAGGGGCCTTTGTAATCTGCTGGACTCCTGGATTAGTGATCCTTCTGCTGGATGGCATTAACTGTCAGAAGTGCAACGTGCTGAAGTTCAAAACTTGGTTTCTTCTCCTTGCCACCCTCAACTCAGTGATGAACCCCATCATCTACTCCTACAAGGACAAGGACATGTGGAGGACCATTAAAAACATCATATGCTCTTTGGCTTGCCTCAGGCACAGGGGCCAGCCAAGGAATAGCCAGCGGGGCCTGAAGCCCCATTCAGACACTCTTCCCATCCAGGAAATGGGAATCGAGAGCCAATGCTCGGTCGAGGAGAAGCTTCAGGACTGAACCTACCGTGAGCCCGAGAGGGAACAACGAAATGTTACCCCTTCTGATCAATTGCTTCAGATGAATTTGGACCCCTTGGCCAAAGACATGGCCTACTGGAGATGCATGGTGTGTAAATTGCCTTGGAATTTGCTTTTCATGGCTTAAAGAACTGCCTTCAGAGAATTTTGATGGGGTATCAGTGCTTGAAGTGGGTCGTTACTCACCAGTACATAGTACCAGCACCTCTGTTTTTCTCTTCAGAGTACAGGCACCTCTCAGTACCTGCTGGTACTGAATAGCAAGAGGAATACCGGTACCTGGCATTGAATAATAAGTGGAGTACCGGTACCCAGTACTGAATGACAAGGGGAGTACCAGCACCCGGTACTGAATGACAAGGGGAGTACCAGCACCCAGTACTGAATGACAAGGGGAGTACCAGCACCCGGTACTGAATGACAAGGGGAGTACCAGCACCCAGTACTGAATGACAAGGAGAGTTCCGGCACCTGGTACTGAATAACAAGGGGAGTACCAGAACCTGTTTTGCCTAACTACAAGTACTGGGGGTGGGGGGTTGGTTTTAGATTTCCTTTTAGGAAATAGTTGGGGGGGAGCTTTTACAAAACAAATTTTGCAGATGTTTTCAAAAAATATTCTATTATTTTTATTCATTTTGTTATGGACAGACTTCAATTTATAGTAAATATCAATGGGTTCCACAAATATCAATCCGCCTTAGTGACCACAGTCACTGCTATCACGATATACAGGGTTTCATTTTGATACTGGTATCTTTGTTGTGCTTATCATACCACCTACAGAAGTTTTGTAAGATGTAAACGTTTGAGTGCATGAGTGTGTGTTGCAGGTTGACACTGAAAACACAAGAAAAGTCATTGATCAGTTTAGCAGAGTCTATATTAGCTGATGTCCTGTCCTGGTTGCTCCCCTGTCTTGTGCCCTGTGCATTCTGGGATAGGCTCCAGGTGCCCCCAAGACCCTGACCAGGATAAGCGGTGTAAAGATAGATGGATGTCAATTCTAACCACATAGACTAAAACCAGTTGTTTCTTCCATTGGTTCTATGTGAAGCTATTTAAAAGTCTGCATGGGACATTAAACTCACTTACTATTAGGCCTAGTTATTGTCATACTCTTCGATGCTTCTGGACTCCTGTCGGGTAACTTTGAGGACGCCATTATCGAGGTGTGATCTCAGTCTTGACTGTCTTCTACACTTCTACAAAATTCAGGTGCTATTTCAATGATTTATCTCTTGAAACTTCAGCTGCAAACAATGTGGCAGGTTTATTATCGCGACATTGTCCTGGTCCAGCACGTCAAAAAACAATCTCCCTGTGGACATTTTATGGAGGGGTGTGCTATGACTTCCGAATATGAGAATCGTATGTAACCTGAAGCCTAAACTGAAACTGTATGCTTCTGGGCCATAAATGAGTCACTGAAAAGTAGCCCCAAAATATGGGTATTCAGTCCATTAAATGCTGCTCAGGGACAACACTGTGGTTTAAGGTTTCTTGTTCCATTAGGAGCCTGAGTATGTCTGTGCATGTAAAAATGACTGGAGGGGAAAGCAGAAAGTAGTTTGTTTTGAAACCTAAACGACCTGTGGCCTGTATTACGAAGCAGGGTTATTGGTTTATCGGGGTAACTTGTCGGATTTAAGGTAGTCTGGGCAAAATTTAAGTGAACGAATATGAAGTCCATTTAAACTGTGGTACCTTAAATCTGACAAGTTACCCCGATAAGCCAGTAACCCTGCTTCGTAGTACAGGCCACTGTGCATCAACCAACAACAACGATAATAATAATAATAATAATAATAATAATAATAATAATAATAATAATAATAAATGCATCTGCAATTCCCTAACCAGCTGCCCTGTTTCCCACATCAGCTCCTTGATTTGTTACACCCTGGAGTAAAGTAGGTACTCAAATTAAATCTCTGAAGTGCAACATTAGATGTTAAAAGTACACAGCAATGTACAAAAGTCTTAGGCAGCCTGAGCCTGAGAGAATGCTGTTTACATGGTCTTTATGTTGGTGTAAAACTATGTTACTATGCCTGTCAAAGTGTGTCACCTTAGCCACTTCTGCTAAAATCGCCCCAGTATTTCCAGCAATCATCCAGCACACCCATGGATTTCTGACCGCTAGCACACCTCATATAGCTAATCAATATCTCAATGACTTTTTAATTAAATAAAATAATTAATTGAGCTGGTGGTGAAATTTAATGAAGACACGGAATGGCTGAGGTGCCCTTGAGGAGAGGTTTGGGAACTGAAGCGATGTTCATCTAGCCTTCCAACTAGATATCAGTGGCTTTTTGGAGAAGAAATTCTTACTAGATTTTACAGTGTTATCCTTAATTTGCATTTGTTCTAATGCTAAACTGTGTTTTTTTGTTCTGAGCAAAAGTGTACTTACTACCTGGATAAATAGCTGAAAACATTTCTTTTGACTGCCTAAGACTTTTACACAGTACTGTAAATTTATTTGGAGAGGAATACAGTTAGCTGAATTGATGTCCTGAAATTGCATGTTCTGTGCTTGTGTGTGTGTACCCAGAGATGCCCCCCCATCCAGTGACCCTATCCAGAATAAGCAGGTGGAAGATGGATGGATGAACATGTTGAAATTTAACTTGACAGTAGGACCTTGACATGGGGAATACAGAAAATAAATTCCACTCCTACTAGTTCAGTTTATTTTCTATGTTTCTATTTCTATGTGTTTCATAAACTATTTTAATATTATGCTTGTCAATCTCAGTCTCGTATGTAAAGTACTGATAGCTTTTAAAATTGATTTAAATTCATTGAATATTAACCATGTTTCTCCTCAACCAGACCTAACAATACTAAAGCAGCACTGTTTCCAGACCCTTCTGCTCAGTGTTGCTGAGGATCACTGCCCTTGTCCCAGATATTCTAACAGTAGCAGGTGAAACCAGTAATGAATGAGTGATCATAAAAAACTGTATTAATGTTCATTCTGTGCGTGTACATTCTGATTCTCGTACTATGTTTTTCTTACTTGATTGTGACAAATAAACAGCAACCACCAGGGGCAGGGTCAGTCAGGTCCCACGGGGGTGGAGGTGGGGGCTGGGGGAGGGTGTATCTACACCCAACTGGATGGCATTCAAAAAATGAGGTAAGGCCCCAGCTGCTTTGTGCTGGTGGGGGGCTTATGTAAGCTAATTGCTTCCATTTACTGGCCTCCAGAAGCACATGTCACCCTGGCCCCATTTCATGCTGCCTCTCTCACAATTAGGGCCCTACACTATGCCATATAATATATCTATTTTATACACGAATGCAGGACCATTCAGAATGAGGGGCAGTATGAAATAGGAAATATCCGCAACACTAAAGCTTTGTGTGTATGTGCCTGTTTTTTAAAAATCTGTTTCTGACTATCGTGTTTATTTTGGTGGTTCCTTTGGCAACGCACACAGTTATGCAAATGAAAATCTGACACAATTTGCAATTAAGATGTAACTGCAAGGGCACTAGTCCAAACTACGCGATCCTCGCTTTAACTCTGCCCCCCTCTATAGTCGTTATTTGTTAGTTTGCGTGTCATTTTTAATATTTCAAATCTGCAACTTTGGAGAATAGCCAATAATAGAAAAAAAAACCCACGAAACCACGCGTATAATTACAAAATGGGTTCGGAGACAGGACGGTCGTTGCTTATTCGCAAAATATCTTCTACCTAGGTACCAGCACTGCCTGTGTATATAGCGATTATAACTATAAGTATAAATATATAGTTAAATTATGAAGCCTAGTGGCTGGGCGTCGTCCAATAGGGTGTACAGGTATTGGTTGCTTGACAACACAGTGGCCAATGGCAGCCGTGCTTCTTGTTGCGCCCGGTAGTCGTAAGGCTTCAAACCTGCAAGCCAACCTGCGCTTGGCTGATAGGAGGGAGTCGGTGGCCAGTCATGGACCAAGACTAACGAAATACGTCCCAGGCAGCGGCCGGTGGGCTCGGTTTCGGCGTTTTCACCGTCGCCACGTTTCGGACACGTCCGGTGTACACAGCGTGAGTTTTGAATAATTAGAAGAATAAAAATCCGATCACTAACCGTCAGTCGCTGGTTATTTGAAAGGGTTTGCTTGGAATATTTAGTATCGGAGCGGAATATTAAGCTGATAAGCCACGGTATGTTTTAGAAAAATGCGATTGATGAGTGTTTTGAAGTGCTGCCGATCTGGGCTATATCTAGGATTTAGGCACACAGGTGGTGTAACTAGGTTAGGTATGCGAAGTAGGCGACTGCATGAGTTAAGGTGGATGAGCACCTGTATACCTGCGTGGGCTCCGTAAATCCCGGAAAGGTGTAGCGAATGGTGGAGGAAACCATGTTCATGTATCATTTTGGAAATACGCTGTAAATCCGTGATAAACTTCTATTTTATAGTATCAGTGTGTGTGTAAGGGGTCAGTAAATCATGACGGCTGGTGAATGTGTGTCAAAGTCCTGCGTGGCGTCCTCATTTTAACCTGATCAGGTTGACTCCTCTAAGCAGTACATCGTAAACAGTCCTGGTTAGGTACCGCAGATAATCCCCCAGCCCCACTGTCTGTCGCAGTTCACGCAATTCGGTTAAGTACTTCTTGATTGGTTTCTAGTTTGCTTTGAGTGTAACATACTATCAGTAATTTCCGTATTTGGCTGTCCAAATTTAAACGTGCATTTGCCGTATTGTACGTCTTTAATATACCTAAAACACATGTCCTTAATACAGCCACTAAATTTGGTGCGTGGATTTATAAATAGTCTTTTTCCTAAGTGATGGTAACGTCAGCGAGCCAAGATTATAGCGACACCGGTCCGTCCTGGTTCACTAATCTGAAGATCAGGGTCTGATCTGGAGGTAATTTGGATATATGTCACAGCAGAAAATGTTTAATAGCTGGTCTCTTAACCAAGATGCCCCGACTGACGTCGCTTGTAAGCAAAGCATCATGTATACCGCATTTAGCGGAGTACGACAGTCTGGTTTGGGGAGACGAATGAGCGCATTAAAACTGGTGACGTTGCATGGTTAAGTTAAGACAATTCTTGAAAAATGGCGCCATATGCTTTCAGGTCCTAATATTGATATTTCAGTGTGAACTCTGTGCTGTGTTTTGCAGAATAGGTGTGAGTGGGTACGGGCATCTGCGAGTCGGATTTATTGATCACTACATACACGCACATTTTTTCCCTATTTGACTTACTAGTTTCTTTCTTTAGCCGTCGGCAAATGTACGAACGATATACCATATTCGCAATTTCATTTAAAAACCGGTTTTGTTGGGCAAGTGTCTAAAACGTGGGTGAGCTCGTCTTACCAGTTAATGATTTCTTTACGAGACGCATATTCTGTTTGGTTAAATATAAACACGTGGTGTGCGTGTAGAGCTGTTCGTATGGACGTGCGTGTACTTGACAGCATCCAGATCTGAAACTAATGACAACGCCAGCGTGCAGAAGGTCCAAAGTCTGCAGAAAGACGAGCGCTATCTCATTACTCGATAGATCACCCTCCCCCTCCTCCCCCCCACCCCGGACCCATGGGTGCTGTATAATCTCATGTTTATGTGGGACGCTAATCTGGTACACTGTGCACCATCTATTTCAGGACCTGTGTGCTGAGAAGCCCTTCATCGCTACATGCGTCGCACTGGCCCTACCATCACCAGCAGCCTCCCAGCTCTTCTCGCATCCAGCGAATACGGGAGATAGGTGGACGCCAGCAATGGCGGAGTCTTCGCTGGGTAAACGTTTGTCTATAGCGCATTAATTAATCTGAAGGCTGTTGGCCGGATTCTCAATCCTCTTCGCAAATGTATGTGTGGAAATGCACCCCCACCCCATCCAGCTCGGATGCGTGTTTGTTCTACATAGCTAACCTCCTTTCAAAAAGGAGAGCGAATGGGAACTATTTAAAGGTGACTTGCTTTTCTTAACCCTCTTGTAATTGGCGCCCGTTGAAGGGCACGACAGGCAGTTTTGGCTCATAGAATAATGGTTTCACGGAGGTGCACGCCGTGTTTCATCAGCATGGCTTTTGCAAACGTGATTATCTGAAGAGAACGAAAACTTAGGACACCTGTCACATGGGTTTATGTAGTATCGGTAATTGCTTGTTTAATTGTGGTTTTTGGTCAAACTGTAGCGTTCAGTCTAATTACCGCAGGAAGTTCACGCTTGTTTTTTTTTTTTCTTTTTCTTTTTACTTTAACAGAGAGCCCAAACATGTCCTGCAACTCTTCCAGGTTAATGTATCCTTCGAGGAATCACACTCACTCCTCGATGCCTTTGTCCAAACAGTCCTACAGTGTTTTAAGTGCCTTTTGCTCGGAAGGGAACATAGCGCAGTGCATCTCGTACATAAATCAGGTAAATGGTTACAGATGTTTGCAAACATTTAACTCTGTAACAGTGAAATTTTTGGTGTATCTTCTGGGGAGCGGCAAGGCTTTTGTATATTTGGTAAATATGTTTGAAAAATATTTCCCATTAAATTGGAAACGCCGTCTGAATTTGATTTCCATAGGAGATGTCCTCACTGGGCTTCCCCGCCGTGTGTAATGAGCTGGACAGCGGCGGCGATCTGAAGGCGGTGTCGGTGCTGAACAACATGTACGAGCTGCTGCAGCTGCACCGCCGCAGCCTGCGAGCCCTGGAGGAGCTGGAGACGGAGCAGCTGAAGAGCGCCAGCCACCTGGAGCATCTGAAGCTTTGCAACTCCAGGCTCAAGGTGGCGCTCGGGGGGAGTAGCGCCGCGTGCGTGGGGGGGGGAGTAGCGCCGCGTGCAGAATTACGGCTCATTAACTTACCGATAATAAACGCGGGAATGAAACCTCCGGCATCAATTACAGATGTTTAATGGTATATACGGTGTTCTTTTTGAAGCTGCATATGAACAGTCTTGATTTATAGTCTCCGTGCTTAGTCTGCATAAGTGAATTGCGAATTCGAAATATTGATTTTTCCTTTTAAATGAGTTGAATGTATAAGGGCTAATAGAGACGCTACTACGGAATACGTGAACAATTTAAAGTCCAGCTCTGGGACTGTCGGTTGTAGGAGCAACTGGAGCAGTCCAGGAGGGAGAGCACGGGGCTCTGTGAACGGGAGCGGCAACTCCAGATGAAAATCAAGAGCTTACAGAACTGCCTGAAAAACGAGAAGGAGGAGGTGAGCATTTGGGGCTGCTTTGGAGAGCAACTGCAAATTTTATTTCTAAATTCAGGTTGGTTTAGTGTTGCAGCTCTGAGCTTGTTAAGCGGTTCATTTGGTGCTCTGTAAATTGTGCGAGCACGTACGGTCTTGTTAATATCCATTGTCTGCCCGTTCGATCGAAGTATTTTAGAAACGGGAGATAATTAATCTTTCATGACTCGTACAATTGGAGTATAAATCTTTAACATCTTGTTTTGTGTGAACCCTTGTGACTATTCACTTAACTTTGGTCTTACCATATATTTACCTGTCTTTGACTTGATGTGTGAAGGTGCAATTCAATTTGTGCACTTAAATTTCAGTGGTGCATTAGTATTCAATAAGGAAAAAAGGGTACAGCCCTGGTATAGTTTTGTTCCCCAAGGTACAAATAGCATAAATATTACAATAATGTTCCTGAAAGAGTCCATTTCTGTACCTTAAATGAGACCTGTTTCCTAATCTGGTCCTTGGGGCCCCATGGGGTCCATGTTTTTGCTCCCTGCCTGACAGTCCACATTTTTGCTTCCTACTGGGGACTGGGAGAAACATGGTCTGTTTGGGCTCCTGAGGACCAGATTGGGGTAACTCTGAATTAAACTAAACTAAAAAATTAAACTAAAAAGTACATTTACCTGCAGCTAGGGTACAATTGGCAGACCCTTGGGGATATAGCCACAGTGACAAGTAATTATACACTCAAAGCTACAAATTGGTACTTTTCTGACAGTGCTCCTGCATTTTCCCAGTCGCATTTGCTATGCCATTTATAAATCACTAAAATACCACATGAGGGCAACAGGGAAGGGATTGCGTCCCAGTGATCCACCTCAGGAAGGTGTACTGTTATTCTCAGAGTGGTGGTTTTTGCTTATCAATCCTTTTAATCTGGTTTTAACAGCCTTATTTAGACTGTGTCCCTCCACTGCCAGTCAGTGTGGTGATCCTACATACTGTTGGATTCCCATGTAGAAGATCCCAAAGAAGAGCTTTGAAATTCATGGAGGCCAAGAACCCTGAAGGTTTAGTGATCCATGGGCTTCTGCTAAAGTTCAGATCCTGAATGTAGAGCGTAACAGAACTCCAGGTGGCTGAGTGGACCACGGGTATTTATAATATTCTATAAGGTTTGTAGATTGTAGTGGTCTGGGATAACCCAGGCTTCAACAGAGCTTCTTGATTTAAGTCTGTGTTTTGTTCTTCAGCATTTGGTGTGGACTGCTGCTGCTGAAGCCCTGACTTCAGTGTTATCGGCAGCTTTTGGAAACACTGCTGTAGAGGATAGTGTCAGGACATTTATCTGCAGTATGTGCTGAGCAGAAAGTGGGCCATGCAGAGGCCTGCTCCCCATTTAAATGCCGCACTAGGACCTCAAGCCTTAACGTCAGAATCCTGTGCAGAAGAATGGATCAGCCTTTTTAATTCTAACCACCTCCGGTTGTGCCGACAGACTGAAAGTCTGGCATGGCCTCGTATTAGCTGGATTGGATGCTCTGGTGTATAAATGTTTAATCGCTATTGAAATGGTACTGACTCTTGGAGTTGAAGTTGCTGTTGACATTTCATCTGATTTACAATTAAAAATGTGGTGGGGGGGGCCCAACTTGAGGTTCTGGAAAGTCGCACTGAGCATGCAGATCGATTTGGTTGCGAAGCTCTCAGTTTTAAGGCTAGAAGTGCAGTTGGTACACCTTGCAGGTCCTGTAGGCCTGCCTTGCAGGTCCTGTAGGCCTGCCTTGCAGGTCCTGTAGGCCTGCCTTGCAGGTCCAAAATATTCACTCATCACGATTGGCTAGGGGTCACCCTGGTCAAACATGGCACTATTTAGATTTCAGTACTTGGTCTGCCTGTAGCTCATATGAAGCATTTCTCCTGAATTGTCTGAAGATCAATCATTGATGCTCTGAGCTCGCTGAGAGGTTGACATGGGTGTCTTTGGAGACCAGCTGCAAGTAGGTTACTGTGCATGGAGCTAAATTTGGCCGTTTGTGTGCAGTCCTTGGGCTAGGCGTTCAGGTTTGTGCATTTCTCTAAATAACCTGCAACTTGTGCATGTTCCGTTGTGATAAAGTTTACTATAAAACATGATCCCACATTCACACTGAAGGATTTGTATTCAAATGGCTTGTGTGAAAATCAGTATACTTCGGATGGAATTTGCAGGTGCAGCCTATTCCTGTCAGACATGTCCTTATATTAAGAATTTTACTGTGTTACTGGAAGCAAATCTGTGTCCCAGTTATGCCCGCCTGCAGGGAAAACCTGTGCTGTTGTCTTTACCGTATGTGCAGATCAGCCTGCCAAGCCACCGTCCCTCCTGAAAGCCTTCTCTGTCAAAACAAACATGCAAACCTTTGAATCTGATCCACAGTGACCTGTCAGGTCTCACTGTCCAGGCAATAACGGTGCTGTGAAAACCTACAGATATGGTAGACTGTCCTGTACTCACCGCCTGATGGGAATCAATACTGACAAAAAATGCATGGCTGGTGTTTAAAGCTACTCAGTTTTTTTTGGGGGGGGGGGGGTGTTCTGTCTCTGCCTCGTCTTAGCGTTTATCTTTCTTGGCCAGCTACTGACACTCACTTGAAGGCTGCCTTTATCTCACCAGCTGGATGATCACTCCATGCAGCTCATTATGTCCATTTCCTTCAGAGTTGGAAAGAGTACTAAAATATTCTACTCAAGTAAAAGTACTATTACATAAATGTAATTTTACTTAAGTACAAGTAAAATTACTTGTCAAAAAAATATACTCAAGTAAAAGTAAAAAGTAGCTTGTTCAAAATGTACTCAGAGTAAAAGTTACTTAGTTACTTTAACATTGATAGGGGTTATTAGCCTAGCTCCAAATATGCTACTCCTGAAAAATTGTAATAAAGACAATAATAGTGTCCAGTCATGCTCCCCGTATTCTTACAGCAGTTAGGGACTGCATATTGGTTTAATGTTTAGTGATTATGCACT